>JADRCH010000004.1:14236500-14293185 GCA_019843965.1 Rhynchomys soricoides | reverse complement strand
GCAGGCAATACAGCTGCAGATACAGAAAATGCAGGCAATACAGCTGCGATAGGCTGTATGTTTGTATAGGGCTAACTTGGATAAACACTGTGTGCCTGTTCATCAACTTTGCACTTCATGCAGTTTCAATTTATCTTCTTACTAGCTGTAAAGTCTGAATCTATCTGAGGGTTTTAAATTGTATATTAATAGAAAGTATCTAACTGTATTAAGGATGGATTAGAAATATCTTTCTTTCATTAATCACAATATCCATGAGACAACAAGTCTAAAACTTCACTTAGAACACTTCTTTATGATAACAAAAGAACAGTGTCATAGGACATTGACAATATATTTCCATCAAAAAATGGAAAGGACTTTATTCCTGTTGTAGTTTCTGGTATAAAGAACAAGAAGTTTTATATTATATTGTGGCTCTGTCCAAACCCTGATAACTGCACTCAGATAAATGTGGGAACTTTTCTAGCAAATGAAATTTTAAATCATCTTGTGACAGTCCTCTAGGGAAACATAACACATTCTACTCTGTTTACTGAGTTTGACGGGCCCGTGGGAAATCCAGTTGATGATGCTGATCAAGTAATTGGAATTATGAATATGAAGCTCATTAAGCAGGTTCTAAATCAACATTTAAGTTATTTGCATAGTAGTCAGGAAGTAGTGAGACTGGTAAAATCTTTCAAAACAGAAACACATTGTACTTATCTAAGGATAAACTGACATTAAGTGGCAAAATGCAGCATAGAAAATTCAAATAAAACATGTCCTCAGAACACTGATTTGAGACTGACAGTCTAAAAGGTTGAGTGGACTTGTATTAAATAGAGAGCTAAATCAATAAAGTTCAAATGGCACTTTTAACTCAGCGAACCCTCTTGTGGAAAACCCACGGGAGTATACAGGAAAAAAAAATAATACAAGGAAACAAGATCTGGCAACGAATTAACTGTGTTGTCATTATGCCATCATGTTTTTATCTACCTATGCTAAAGAATGCGGTACTAAAGTAGATCAAATATGATGAAAGCAGTCATTCATGTGATTATACTAAATACTATTCAGAGTTATTTGATTTTTCTCATGTCTCTGGTTCCTATAATAAAATAATTTTATTTAAATGCTCAGCATTGCTAAGCAAAAATATGTTGCTTTATAATATAAATAAAGAAAAAATTTAAAATGTAACAAATTTTATAAGTCATTTTTGAATAGGAATGGTGAACACTACATTAAAAAGTAGGACAAGTTATTCAATATGTATTAATTAACAGGGAAAAATAATGTAGTATACCAAGTTCAATATAGAATATATATGAATACACACACACATATATAAAATATCTATCTATCTATCTATGCTTATTTCATATTACATGACCTATAAATTATTTCAGAAGTAGAGTAACACATTTGATATATAAATTTACCATGAGAAATTATAAGATATAATTCTTAGATTAGGTAGCTCTCTCTGCTTTGATTGTTTTCTACTGTGTGCAGTGAGTGAATTCCTTCCTCCTAGCTATGCTTTGTGGGCATCTCCACATATAAGTTGATAAACTTATATGCTTCCTGGAGCTTCCTGGGAGAAAGTGTCACCCCATCTATTTTGGTTTTTAGTGCAAAGTATCTCCTATCAAATAAAAGATGTACCATGATGCTTAAGGGCACAAACAGTGATATCTGGTTGGCTGGCCTTCCACGGATGAGTTAGTCTCTGGTTCTATAACAAGATTTCTCTGTTAGCTTGAGTTAGGAGTTTTGACTAAAAAGGATACAGTCAAATGAGCTATTGCATAAATGTTAGTTGAGATGTATTATTCAATGTATCATTCAGCCAAGTACTGTAACTTCCAAATAGGAAACATCAATAAATATTAGATATTTGATAGCACCTACTAGTACACTTAAGCAGAGGAAGCTAATGATGATGAAGATTGTCATGGATGCATAAATAAATCAAATATGTATTGAATGTTCAGTGATCTTCTTGTAAGATAAAAATCCATTTTAATTATTTTAATACTTATTATCTTGTACACACACAACCAGTGTATATCTAATGTTAAGCATATGTAGAGCTATAAAGTTGTAAAAGCAATGAGGTGCAGTGATCATTTTGCGGAACTATCCTCCATGAATGGGAAACAGTCATTCTATTACATTGAGTCACATAGAATCCTAAGAATCTAAGATTAAAGGAAAATAGTACTTCTTCTGTTATTGAAGTACCACAAGACCTGTCCAGATTATTTTGTTGCTATAATAAAACCCTCTGACTAAAAGCAACTTAGATAAAGAAAAGGTTCATTAAGCTTACACTTCCAGGTTATAGTCCATCATTTAAAAACTCAGGGCTGGAACACAAAGGGCCTTGACATGGAAACCATGAAGGATTACTACTAGCTGGTTCTCTTCCTAGCAGATTTGCTAGCTCATGTTCAGTTATCTTGTTTATATTGCTCAGACTTCTCTGCTTTTTTATTGTATATTTTCTTTATTTACATTTTAAATGTTATCCCCTTTTCCAGTCACCTCCCAAAACCACCATCAAATCCACCCTCCCCTTGCTTATATGACTGTGTTCCCACACCCACCCACTTCTGCCTCCCCACCCTTGCAACCCTCTACATTGGGGCATCAAGCATTCACAGGACCGAGTGCCTTTTCTCCCATTGATGCCCAACAAGGCCATCCTCTCCTACATATGCAGCTGGATCCATCAGTCCCTCCACGTGTACACCTTGGTTAGTGGTTTAGTCCCAGGGAGTGCAGGAGCTTCTGTTTAGTTGATATTGTTGTTCTTTCTTATGGGGTTGCAAACCCCTTCAGTTTCTTTAGTCCTTTCTCTAACTCCTCCATTGGTAACCCCATGCTCAATCCAATGGTTGGCTGCGAGGATCTGCCTCTTTATATTTCAGGTTCTGACAGAGCTTCTCAGAAGACAGCTATATTAGGCTCCTTTCAGCAAACACTTCTTGGCATCCACAATTGTGTCTGGGTTTGGTGACTGTATACAGGATGGATCCCCAGGTGAGGCAGTCTCTGGATGACCTTTCCTTCAGTCTCTGCTCTACATATTGTCTCCATATTTGCTATCATGAGTATCTTGTTCCCCATTCTAAGAAGGACGGAAGCATCCACACTTTGGTCTTCCTTCTTGAGCTTCATGTGGTCTGTGAATTGTACCTTGAGTATTCCAAGCTTTTGGGCTAATATCCACTTATCAGTGAGTGGATACCATGTGTGTTCTTTTGGGATTGGGTTAAGTCACTCAGGATGATATTTCTAGTTCTATCCACTTGCCTAAGAATTTCATGAAGTCAATGTTTTTAATAGCTGAGTAGTACTCCATTGTGCAAATGTACCACATTTTTTTTTCTGTATCCATTCCTCCGTTGAAGGACATCTTGATTCTTTCCAACTTCTGGCTATTGCAAATAAGGCTTCTATGAACATAGTGAAGCATGTGTCCTTGTTATATGTTGGAGCATCTTTGGGTATATGCCCATGAGCTGCATCCTCAGGTAATACAATGTCCAATTTTCTGAAGAACTGCCAGACTGATTTCAAAAGTGGTTGTACTAGCTTGCAATCCCACCAACAATGGAGGAGTCTTCCTCTTTCTCCACATCCTTGCGAGCATCTGCTGTCCCCTAAGTTTTTGATATTAGCCATTCTGACTGGTATGAGGTGGAATCTCGGGCTTGTTTTGATTTGCATTTCCCTGATGAGTAAGGATGTTGAACATTTCTTTAGGTGCTTCTCAGCCATTCAATATTCCTCAGTTGAAACTTCTTTATTTAGCTCTGTATCCTATTTTTAATAGGGTCATTGAATTCTCTGGAATCTAACTTCTTTATCACTATTTGAGTATGACATGATAGTATACTTAAGTGACCCCAAAAATTCCACCAGAGAACTCATAAACCTCATGAACAACTTCAACAAAGTGACTTGATATAAATTTAACTCAAACAAGTCAGTAGCCTTCCTCTACTCAAAGGATAAACGGGCTGAGAAAGAAATTAGGAAAATGACACCCTTCACAATAGTCACATACAATATAAAATATTTTGGTGTGACTCTTACTAAGCAAATGAAAGATCTGTATGACAAGAGCTTCAAGTCTTTGAAGAAAGAAATCAAAGATCTCAGAAGATGGAAAAACCTTCAATGCTAATGGGTTAGCAGGATTAATAGAGTAAAAATGGCCAGCTTGCCGAAAGCAATCTACAGATTCAATGTAATCCCCATCAAAATTCCAGCTCAATTCTTCATAGAGTTAGAAAGAGCAATTTGCAAATTCATTTAGCATAAAAGAAAACCCAGGATAGTGAAAACTCTTCTCAACATAAGAGAACTTCTGGGGAAATCAGCATTCCTGACTTCAAGCTGCATTACAGAGCAATAGTGATATGAAAAATAAATAAATAAATAAATAAATAAATAAATAAATAAATAAATAAAGTGATATGCTTTAAGTAAAAAAAAAAAAAAAAACTGTATGGTATTGGTACAGAGACAGGCAGGAAGATCAATGGACTAGAATAGAAGACACAGAAATGAACCCACACACCTATGGTCACTTGATCTTTGACAAAGGAACTAAAACCATCCAGTGGAAAAAAGATAGCATTTGCAGCAAATGGTGCTGGTTAAACTGGCAGTCAGCATGTAGAAGATTGCACATCGATCTATTCTTACCTCTTTATAAAAGCTCAAGTCCAAGTAAATCAAGGACTTCCTCTTAAAACCAGATACACTGAAACTAATGGAAGAGAAAATGGGTAAGATCCTTGAACCTATCTGCACAGGGGGAAATTTCCTGAAGAGAATACCAATGGCTAATGCTCTAAGATCAAGAATCTTCAACAAATGGGACCTTATAAAATTGTAAAGCTTCTGTAAAGCAAAGGACACTGTCAGTAGGACAAAATGGCAACCAACAGATTGGGATACGATCTGTACCAATCCTACATTTGATGGAGGGTGATTATCTGCTTACAAATGGTACCAATTACAGTAGATTGGGTCCAATCACATCTATCATCATTCAAAACTATCTTTCACACACCACAGGAAATCTGTTCTGGCTAATCCTTCATTTGCGAGTTCACTAGATGAGATTACTGTCTGTCAAATTCACAACTGAAGGTAACCAGGTATACCCAACCACACAAACACAAAAGAAAATTCTGTAAGTTTCTTTCAGTACAATGGCTAAAATGAGGGTTCAGCACTTCAAAGATCCCTTGTTCTTCCCAGTTCAATTTATATTACCCACATTGAACATCCCTCAGACACCTGTTGTTCTCACTTCAGGGGGCTGGCTCCTTTGGCTTCTGTAGGCACCACACAAACATGTAAATAACCACAAATAGTGACATGCATATACAAATAATTAAACAATAAATAATATGCATTTGAAAATTAAATAAAATTCATGTCAAATGAATTATAAATTTGTACATATTAGTTCTGTCTGTGTGGAATTCCTGAGTATTACCATAATACCAACAGAAAGAGGGGATATTGTTGTATCCTTGACCAAGCTTGTTATTATTTATAAAGGAGAGCAGTCATCCTCAGAACAGGCCTTTTAATTAAATGCTTTAAACAAAACTAGCCTGGCATTCTTTAACATCATGGTTTTACTGTTCTAATTATCCACCACTGTCAGTAACTGAAAAATAAGCTTAAGTATTATATGCAATTATTTTCTTGTATGAATATGCTAGTGATAACTTCTAACAAATTCTGTCGTCTCAAAATATTTATCCCCCTTCATTTTTCTTCAATAGTATTCTTTCTAGAGAGAAAAACATAGGTTCAGTGTCTGCCATTAAGCACTTCAAGGACTTAATTTCTATCCTTATTTTTTCTTACATCTGTGTTGAAACTAGCTGTAAATAAAGATATTTTTCTTTTGTTAATGTAAATTATTGCCATTTTTGTAGTACTTATATCAAAAATTCTAATTTGCTTTTTCAAGATTCAGTATTTTAATCACATAAATATGTGCAGTTTTTGCCAATCACCTGAAAAACTTTGTTGACTTCCACAGAATATTTTATATAACTCTCTAAAATCATCATTTGGTTATATTTTATAATTTTTTTGTAAGTAATCAAGAATTGACATATCTCTGCACTTGTAACGTTCAAAGATATTTTAAATGACATTCTTTATTAGATCTATGTTAAGAATTAATATTTTAAAATTATGTTTGTTCTCTTATTTTCCCTGTAGATACTATAATAGGTTCATAAATTTCATGTTTTAATTTAGCACAAGTGTTCTAAATAACATATACTAATATACGTGTAGTTAAAATCCTATGTTGAATTCTTCTACAGCAGTAATTCACAACCTTCCTAATGCTTGGCTCCTTAATACAGTTCCTAATGTTGTGGAATAAAACCCCATAAATGCATTTTTATTACTACTTTATAATGATAATGTTTTTACTGTTGTGAATTTTTATATGAATATATTTTTTTTCAGATGGTCTTAGGCAGCCCCTGTGAAAGAGTCTTTCAACCACCAAAGGGGCTATGAACCAGAGTAGAAAACTACTGTTGTACAGTTATTTTATTTTAGTGTTGGAAGTGGAAAAGGGGATAAAATAATGATACATCTAGTTCCTCTTTGAAATTAACATTCAACTATTGATTCAGACCCTGTGAGCATACTTGATGTCTCAGTCATGCAAACTCCTACAGTACATCTTCTGGGTTTTAATAAATAAGGATGAGAAGATCTAGACCTTTTTTTTCAGTTTCTTAAAAATAGTAAAATAAATATATTTTTATTTTCTTAGACTCCATCCCATTTTTAGATTAACAGGAAGTATTGTTTTTAAAAAAGTTTCTCTTAAAACTCAACCTAGGTTAAGTTTTAACTTCTCTTAAGTGATTAATAGTTACATTCAGCTGTCTACTGGAATTTTGCACCTAAAATGCAAAAATGCTAAAAATGGCTAAAAATTAAGTTAAATAACAGAACATACAATGACACCTTTATATTATTTATGTTGCAGTCTTTTTGATATTAATTCATTGAAATTTCAAAAACTGATTCTTCTTAGATAAATACTCAGAGGTCTTGAAATTTCCATTTCTTTTTTGTAGTGTATGTATTGATGTCAGCATAGGGGAATGCTAGGGTGGTAAGGGGGGAGTGGGTGGTTGGGTTAGGGAGCACCCTCATAGAAGCAGGAAGGAGAGTGAATTGGAAAGAGTATTTGTGGAAGGGAAACCCGGAAGTGGGATAACATTTGAAATGTAAATAAATAAAATTAAAAATTAAATAAAATTAAAAAAAAAGAAAAGAAAAAAAAAGAAGCTTCTATAAGTAGACACAACTCAAAGCCTCTTGCAGTTTTTTCTATGACCACTTGAACTTAAGCTTCTATATATTCTTTTTTAAGTAACTTATCTTCTGAATATACAATTTTACACATTATCAAATGAAAAGACAATCAGAAATTTCAATAAGCAGAATGCTGGATCTAGAGCTCCTATGAAAAGCATCTAGAAATAATTTAGTTCCTTCCTTCATTAACAGAAATATAGAATAGTTTTATATAGATCACAAATTGCTAAATTCTGATATTTGTATTCAGAGACTAGTTCATTTCTCAGTCCTCACCAGAAACAGTTTTTCTTTTAGCAGATAATGAATAATACAGAGACATACAACTAGTCAGTGTTAACAGATGACTCTGGAACACTCAGCTTAAATAAGTCATCTATTACATATCTCTAGCTCTAAGGATCATAGATCATGATGGGAAAGGGTAGAAATTCTAAGATTAATAACTAACATACATTTGCTTGAAAACAAGTTTTTCTGGACATGACAGATCCATTTTAGATATGAACTCACAGTATCTATAACTAAAGGCTTATGAACTGGACAAGATCATACCTACCAAAATCCCTTAATGAGTAGCGAGTGTCTTATGAAGTTGCATCTATAACTAAAATAAAAAATATTAGTATTGAGGGCTGCTAAGGGAAGGGGAAATGTTTTCTCTGGGGATACAGTTGCTGAAAGACAACCAACACTTCACTAGATTGTCCTACTCAAAGCACAGAGTGACAAAGTATAAGAAGGGACAACTTGTGAGGGGATAAGGGAAGCCTCTGGATATAAGGCACAGGGTGGATTTTCTCAAATATATTACAGGCATGCATGAAATTCTTAACTAAACATGCTCACAATAAGCAAAGACAATTTCTAAAAACACCATAGTCTATCAAATATTGAAAACTGTGTGTTAGCAGATATAATAGCATGCACTACATGGGACTGTTTAGTTCTTACTACAGAAAGCAATGATGTCTAGAAATATAGGAATATTGAACTTAATGGCTTTACAGTTTGAAAATCTAAATGACTATCAGGCCTAAATATATTATATATTTTTCACATTGGAGAACATCAATATAGAAGTATTCATTGTCTCTATGGAAGGTAAAATGTAAAAATTATCACTATAGATTTTACAGCCTATAATTAAGTGTGATGCTTGTTAGTCTCTTTTATTTGTTCACTGAGTACCATATGTATCTCAGCTTTGACTGTGCACAGTCTAAGGTACTTGAAACTGTCTGCTGTCAAGAGTGAAGTTTTGGGTAATTTTCACCATTTTAACTAACTCAATTTAATCACCTTTCATATGCAGTACAATCTTCAAATCCTCAGAAGAAAATTAATGAAAATGAAAACTAATGGAATTACTTTGTTTATTCCTTAATAAGCCAAATTGTCAGTATATTCTAATTTTAAAGAAGTACATTTTCCCACATAGCTATTCATAAATAATATACACGTCTACAACAAATTATATACTTATTATTAAGCTACTAAGTGCCTAGCAGTTGTAACTCGAATGAGAAAACATTAATTCATAAGAATTATGATACTGAAATAATAAAAGAAATGATAAAAGATATTTCTATTTAAAAGCTGAACATCGTTATTTGTATGTAGCAACCTTAAAAGCAATAGGTGAGTATTTTATTTCACAGATCATGTTAATAAGTTTGGGTCATATAAAAAATGAGACAAGAGCTGAAACTGTCTCTGAGTTATAGTGTAAGAAGAATTATAGTTTCTGTGAGTCAAAGAAGTAGCCTTAAAATTGTAGGTGGCTGGTACAGTCCCTTTGTGCATTGGGGTAGAAAAGGGACTTTTTAGAAATGTGTTTGTGAACTACTGACATTAATTTGCTGCATGATTCAGCTGTGCAGCTGGTCCATTCTGCTCCTCTACATTTCCCAGTCTCTGCACACGTTCTGTGTGCCTGGGAATAAAAATTAAAACAACAACAACAACCCACAACTTTTGTGAAGGTCTGTGTAGGGATAGGTAATTTAAAGAAGTGCTTTACATTGGTGATTCTAAGCACTGGATCATGAGCCCACTAGAGGATACACACCTTGAGTTAATTCAGGTTAATAAAAACTGAGAGACACTTTAGCTAAGACATAAACGTGCTTTGACCACTTCAGAAATCATTAAGAGTCTTGGACAGGCACTACACTCCGTAGAATTCATTAGATGTGAAAGTTAAACTTAATCATATATATCCTGAGAATAAATAGTTTAATTTCAGTGACTGAGGCAAAAGTCATTTACCAAGGGATGTCACTATGCCTATGGCTGGGTATATGTGTGTATTCTCTTTACACTCCATACATGAGGAATGAGTATGTCACCTTCAGACACGGAAGACAAATCATATAAAATAAAGGCTGTGTGACACTTGAGATAATCACTCATTATGAATTGTGAGAAATGTGTATTTTATTGATCTTTAAATAAGAATCAAAATACAATATCTGCATCACTCTGGGACTAGGAAGAATGTGGAGTATAGAGGCAAGGAAAAATGTAACACATCACTCTCTTGAAAATTTTAATAGTAAAATATTAATAATATGTAATAATAAAATGATGCTTCAATGCATCTTACATTTGTGAAGTAACCCATACACTTGGCATTTTTTTACTGTATAAATTTTCAGAAAAATTATGTGTTTTACACAACCCTCTTGATTGAACAGAATGGAAATTATGTCTGTAATGGTCTATAGCAATTAGTTCACAAAGGAAAAGCAATAACACATTTATTATAGTGATTATAAACAACATTCAGCACATAAGAGAAACAAATTAAGACAGATGTTGGCTACTTGTAAGTCATAAATCTAAAATACATTCATCTTTATAGAAAATAAGTAAATTAAACTAAAATTATATATATATATATATAATATAATATATGTAATATACGTAATATATAAATTATTTTAAATTTTATCCTGGACCAGTTCTTGTTGAGAGATTTCCATAAATGATTTTCTTTGATAATCTCACTAAATCCATGGAAATAATCTCAATAATCTCTTTTGTATTATTTCTATATAGGTGTAGAAACAAAGAAGATGACCAGTGGAATAGAATCAAAGACCCAGAAATAAACCCTCATACCTATGTAGACTTGATTTTTGACAAAGAAGCCAAGCCTATATAATGGAAGAAAGAAAGCATCTTTAACAAATGGTGCTGGTCTAACTGAATGCCTGCACTACATGAATGCACATAGATCCGTATTTCTCATCCTGAATAAAACACAAGTGCAAGTGGTAAAGACCTCAACATAAAAGTGAATACCCTAAATCTAATAGAAGAGAAAGCAGGAAACAGTCTCAAACACGTTGGCACTTAGGAGGCAGAGGCAGGCAGATCTCTGTGAGTTCCAGGCCAGTCTGCTCTACAGAACTCTTTAAGGGAAAGCCAGGACTATACAAAGAAACCATCTCAAAACAAGCAAGCTAAAATGAAACATAACCAAAAACAAAAACATTTAAAAAACATTACCATATGTTTGGAATATTAATTCTGGCCCATTTTAATGGGATAGGAGTTATTTATTTTTAGATGTGGATGAGGTGAAAACCCAGAGTCCTTTGATATTCACATTGCTGACCAAAGAGGAGCAGTGTCTGAACAATCTCCATATAAATGCATTTAGATTTAGTATCACTAAAAAGCAATGGTATATGTTTTCCATGAATTGACCATAAGTTCCCATGACCTTAAGTAAACAGATTTTTCTATATATAACCCTGGCTTTAATTTATCATCATAGCTATACAAGAAAAAAAAAACAGAACCAAAAAAAAACATTTCTAAATGGCATTTTCACAATCTTTATTTCTCTAAAATTTCTGTGGATCACTAGATAATTCCATGCCCTTTCACTCTTACAACTCTAAGAATATTATTATTATTATTATTATTATTATTATTATTATTATTATTATTTACTTTTTACTTATTCATGGTTTCAGTCCCCTGAGTATCTCCCCATCATGACATACCAAGCCTCTGCCAGGCTAGATGCTGCCCCTTCCACTGAGGCCAGACTAGCCAGCCCAACTAGGAGAACATAACCTAGGTACAGCTGCAGCTTTTGGGATAGCCCCTGCCCCAGTTCTTCGGGACCTATGTGAAGAACAAGCTGTACATCAGCTACTCATGAGTGGGAGGGGGGCTTGGTTCAGCCCATTTATGTTCTCTGGTTGGTGTTTCAGACTCTGAGAGCCCCAAGTGTCCATAGCATAAAACAAATTCAACTAGTCTAAAAAAATATATCAATAACATATTGCCTAATGATGTTCCATATACTCACACACAAGTGCCTTATCCTGTTATCATCAGAGAGATTTCTTCCAACAACCAAAATGAACATATGCAGAGACCCAAAGCCAGACATTATGCAGACAAACTGTATAAATTGGAGTTCTCCCTCAAATCCCTCCCCTAGAGCTTACAGAATGCTGTGGAAGAGGAAGCACATATAGTATAAGGGCTTTCCTTCTATCTAGAAAGGATGGAGAGCTATGAAGTAGCATGGCCCTCTGGATCACCCAATCAAAGTACATATAGGCTCCCAGAGACCGAAGCAACAAGTGCAGGGCTTACATGGGACAGCAGCATTTCCTGTGCTCACTAATAAACTAGGCTGTCCTTAAATTTAGAGATCCATCTGTCTATGCCTCTGGTGTTGGGATTAAAGGCCTATGCCACCACTGCCTGACAAGAGACTATTTTCATTTTTAAAAAATTACATTAACTTGATTTCCCAAAGAAGAACATTATCAGACATGCTGAGGTTGATTGAGAGATACCCATGAGGCATCAACTCCACAAAGAACAGTAGACCACTGAGGAAGGCTGGGAGTCAGAGAAGATGTCGTCCTAAGGGGACTATATAGCAACTGCTTGTCCTGTGCTAAATAATCAGCATTGCTATAAATTTGAAAGAGAGAGGAGAGAGGTATGTGGGAACATTTGTAGGAAGGAAAGGGGAAGGTAAAGTTCATGATTATATCAATCTTAAAAATAAATTGAATAAAAGAAATCTACAACCATATTTGTGACATCAAGTCTTACACGTCAGTAATTGTGACACTGACCAATAGAAAATGAAGATGACATACACGTCTTATGCTTAGAGAAAATTAATTCCAGCATCCTTCTTAAGTCTGTTTGCTTGGAAAAGCTTTTTCTAGCCCTGTACTCAGTAATGAGTAATGTCAGTTTATATTGCTGAGATGTGTTTCCTGTATACACTGGAATAGTGGATCCTGTTTAGGCATACGTGCACTGTGTCTCTTTATTGGGGAATTAATCCACTGATGTTAAGAGATATTAATGACTAATGATTATTAATTCCTACTATTTTAATGTTGGTGGTGATAGAATATGTGTATTTGTGTGTATCTGTGTGTGTGTGTCTGTGTGTGTTTTTGCACACATGTGAATGCCCATGTGCTTCCTTTCCTCTGCTTACTTCTAATATCTTCTCTAGGGCTAGAATTATGGATAGATATTATTTAAGTTTGGTTTTGTTATAGAATATCTTCTTTTCTCTATATATGATGATCAAAAGTTTTGCTAGGTACAGTAGTCAGAACTGACATCTGTTGTCTCTGGGGCTCTGTAAGATATCTGCATACACCTTTGTGGTTTCTACAGTCTCTGTTGAAGTCAGGTGTGATCTGGGATGATTACAGACAGGAGCCTAGCACAACTGTCATCTGAGAGGCTTTATCCAGCATCTGATGGAAAAACCGACTATATTGCTTTCTTTTGGATCCCTTTGTCATAGCTAGGCTTTGTTGTCTGGCCTTAGTGGGAGAGGATGTACTTAGTCCTGAAGAGACCTGAAGTGACAGAGTGAGTTGGTACATAAGCTTGGGGCTCTCTTTCCCTAAGAAAAAAAGGAGAGAAATTGAAAAATGGGTGGAAAGGGTGGTTCTGAGAGGAGAAGAGGGAGGTAGGGCAGGAATCCAGATAAAAACTCAATAAATTAATTAATAAATGAAAAACTATAATTAATTAATGGAAATCTTACTGAAAAATGTAAAAGTAAAACATTAATATTACAGTTCCTAATAATATAGTTTTCTGATGTGGATATTTGGTTATATGTCTGTTCCAAATCTATGTATTGAATAAGTTAGCTTAAGATATTAGAAAGTAATTGTGTATTTACAGAGATTTTCTTGTTATCATCTATATAAAATAATTTACTGAGTATCTCTGTATCCTTTTACAAGGTATTGTAAATAGGGTAGGGATGGTTAAAAGTACCTAGGGATATAGACAGTACATGAAAATATGATGGATTTTAAGTAAGAGCTCTGTATTAGTGTTTATTGTTGGTATATGTGGTATATAATAGAAATAATGCCCTAGAGATATAGAAAGCCAACTGTACTTTATTGATTAATTGCTTGGAGAAGAAAATAAAACAATATGCTGGATTCAAATGCTGCTTGATCTTCAAAGGTGAATACCTGATACTTCACATGTGTCTGAAGTCACAGAATATGGAACCATAAGGGTAAATTAGATCTCCCAATGACAATCATATATAGTAAAATATCTTCAGTTGTGCAAAACATACCACTTTTAATGGGGGAAGTTTTGTCACAATTGATTGTGGCTTCACAAAACAATCAGGAATTTCAACCTTTATCTCTGTTTTGATGTGTTTCTGAAACTGTCTTTCATATAAAATCATAGTTTAAAGAATTAATAATTTTAAATTTTAATTAAAATATAATTTCATTACTTCTCCCCTTTTCTCCATTCAGCCCCTCCAATTTCACCTATTTAATTTCTCCCATGTCCCCACCACACTCAAATTGATGATTTTTTATTTTTATATAAATTATATAAATATGTTAAGTCACATACATGCACACACATAAGCACCATACATATGCACACACACATATCAATATCAATCTTCCAATAGATACTACATATTACACACCACATATATATACAGATACATATATATATGAACAAACATATAAATATAACATGCTGAGATCATTTCTGGGTTTTGTGTGTGCTGGGTTTCAAGACTGGTCTCATTGTACTAGATAATGAGGATGGCTCATCCCTGGAAAGAAATTTTCTCCCTCTAATTTTGTACTAAGTTTTAAATCTCAGTTTGAGGCTTCTACCTTGTCTTTGGCTATCCAGCTCCCAACAATAAAGCTGGGCAGATATCTACTCTCTATATTATTATGTCTACTTCCATGCCAAAAATCCTGAGATATGACTAGCCATATTCTGTATGGGTCACTCTTACTCTAATTGGCCAGCCCTCCTGGCTGTTTCATGTCTCACCTACCCTGTGCTATCTTCTCCTCTCTCTACCCTTTTCCTCTCTTCCTGATCCCCAAAACATCAGAACCCCAAACTCAGGTCACCTACCTCTCTTCTTCTCAGCTATAGGCTGTTGGTATCTTGATTTAACAAATAATTTTATTTTAAGGAGCAATGTCACATAGCATCAATTTTTGTAAATGAGCATTCTGCTGTTCCAAGAGACAATCAGGATTAGGACCCCTATTTAGCATTACAACTCATAGCAAAAGATCAAATCTAAACATTCCCATGTGTCACTACTTTCCTCTAGTTACTTATCTATGGATGGGATTCTGTCAGCTATTCCCCTTTTATATTAGCATATTGATTTTTAGTGTCATCATTGACAGCATGTTGATTGGTAGTATCACTATATACAGCAGACTATCTAGTATCCTGCCTCTGACCATCTTTTAGCATCTTTCTCCCAAGATCTTCAGTAAGTCAAACATCCAGGAGGGGTGTTATAGATGACTATATTGAGACTGAACCTTTAAAAGACACTGAACATTGTATAGCCATGAAAAGAAGCTTCTTTGATGAGGGATGGATCATCAAATGGATTCCATTGATCTATTGGACTAAGGGTAGGATTTGGAACACAGTTAAGGAAAATTGCTATCAACATTGCTGAGAAAGTGTCTTCTTTAACAGACAAATGGGCAATGAAAATATGTTATATGTACACAGTGAGATACTACTCAGTATAAAGAAAAATGTAATCATGAAATTTGTGTGTGCATAGATATACCTAGTAAATATTAGATTAAATGAAGCAGTTCAGACTCAGAAAAACAATCAGTGAATCTTCTCTATCATCTGAACTTCCTATGCCCACACGTTCCGAAGTTAATGTACAACGTGGAATAATCATGATAACCAGGAAAGCACGAAAAGACCATGAGGGATGTGGGAGTTAGAACTGAAGGGGACTAGAAGGATGTAGATGATATGAAATGAGAAAGAGAAATGTACGGAGATAAGTATAGCTACCACCCACCCCTCATCAATGATGCCATTCTTTATAACAAATGGAGACCATGTCAGATAATCCTAACTAGATACAATGTAGAGATCAATAGATTGTGATGAGTCCAGCATCAGCAGCTTGAGCTACATCACTGATCCTGCATGTAAAGCACAGGTAATACCATGGAAAGTGGGACAGAAAGAGAGTGAACCATAGACAAGAATTTGTTGTGAAAAACTTTATTTTAGAAATGGTTTTATAAATAAACCCAGAGCTATGACAACATCAACAGACATGTGAGCATGTATATCTGTCTCTGACAACTGTTGAAATGGGAATAATTTGCCTCTACTAGGGATAATCATCTTTATACGCATTTCAGTTCAAAGTTGCCATGCCTAAAATCATATACACAAACAACAGTGAACTCAGCAGATGGTATTTGTATACTCATGTGTACACACATATATAAAAATAATACAAGAAATAAAGAGATTTCAGCTAGAGAGTATTGACTTATAGTAGGGACTTTATTTTTACTTCAATTAAATACATATTCTACAAAAAGAAAACAAACTTAAAAATTGGAACATAAAATGGAATGAGTTGAAACACTTTGAACAAAAAGAGGATAGAGTTGCTAACTACATATCGGTGGAACCAACAACCTTGCATATAGTTATATTTTGAACTAAGAATCAAATGTAGGAATCTATAAAGCAAGGAATGATTTCTCTTGTTTTTCTTTGTTATTGTCAATATAGTTGTGATTCTTTACTGAGATTAGTTGTGTTACTTTTGTTCTGTTCCCCAGGATCTTGTTTATTTAATTATAATTATTGTTTCAATGTGAACTGAAATACTAGTGTAGTAAGTTCGCCAATGCCTCTTTATTAACTCAGCATCAAAATCATGTAGGGATCATATGCAAAATTAAATCTCTGATATATTTGATGTTTTATAAAAACAAACATATAAATAAACATGCATGCACATTTACATGCATACATTTAATTCCAGAGACACAGCTCAGGAATCTGTCATCATGGTTTTTATTTTATTGCTATTTTCATTATATAAAATGGCTTTTTTCTATTCCCATTTCTTTTCTTTTCTTTTCTTTTCTTTCCTGTCCTTTTATTTCATTTCTTTTCCTTTCTTTCTGAAACAATCTCTCTATGTATATAACAAAAACTTTCATTGAAACCAAAATCTTCCTGACATAGTCTCCTTAGTGGTGCCATTACGGACAAATATGAGCATACCTGAATAATTATATGTATTTTAAATATATCTTTGAGAGTTGAGCATACTTATTTTAAACTGTTGTATGAAATTAATGACCTTTACTGATCCGAATGCGATGAAGCTTTTTTTAAGCACACTCATGTTTGTACTTTAAGATACATGGAAGCTCATTCTTAAGTCTCTTCCCAGCATTCAAATTATAGTAGATGCTACACATACATTCACAATGAAATTCTAAAGTACTAATAATTAATGGATAAAAAGAACAATTAAGAACACAGGTTATAGAAGTGAACACTAATGCATACTTTTCTGTTGACTACAACATGTCCTTGAAGAGTTGATAAATATTTGGCAAAGTATGTTCTTTCATTTGTAATTAATTATAAAAACAAAAATCATTTCATGATGCTTGTATTAATGTAGTTTACTTATAAAAATGGTCAAAATTAAAAATACATCTTCATTAGATGTTTGGTATTACATTTTTCTCAAATAATTTTAATGCTTAGTGCATAAATAAGAAACCTATATTTCAATGGTACAGTTACATTTTCTATGAAAAATGTTATATTTATATCCATAATAAGATAATGTATCATAAAAAATCGAGTATAGAATAAATACCTTATTGCTTATACTCTTTGTTAGGTAGAAATTTTCCTTCAGATTCGTAATTGATGAAATTGAGGAGAAACGCCCTACTATGCACACATATGCTTATTGGCTTAAAAACTTCAGATTCTTTATTGATTTTTCTCTCTGCATAAATACTTTGGCATTGAATTATGAACAATCCGAGTATTATGTACTGCTCAGCGCAGTTTTACTACACAAATCTGGAGGCTCCAAAATGAAAACTCTCTTTACTTATATTTCTTTCATTGTGTTTCTAAACTTAGTTGCCCATTCACTTGCTCAAGATGCGATGGGGTGAAGCTGATCAACTCACCTCTACCTGGAAGACAATGTATCTATTTCTCCATTCTTCAGTAGAAACCATTGAATATGGATTGATGGTTGGACATTTAGGTGTTTTAAAAGAATTTATTTGAATCAATTTAACAAAAGTATATCAAAACATAAAAATGATCTCCATCCACCTCAAATCAAATTCACCATACAAAACAATCTAATGGAGCATGTGGGTTACCAAGTGAACTACAAATAAATTTCTCTAAGATATTAGGTTATATCCTTCAAAGATAATTCTATCATGAAATATAGATGTTACGTTGAGTTTTGATGTAAAAAAAGAATACCAGTTATTTTTAAAGGACAACTGAAATGTACTTTCTATATTTTATCAGTGAATAGTAAAATGTTCCTTAGAAAATTTAATAAAGAAATATATGAACCTTAACTGAAAACCTTGAAGAAATGTAACTAAATTCTGAAATTTCTTTTACAATATTTTCAATTTTTATAAATTCCTAGAAAATTTTATACTTTGTTCTTTAAATATGTATTTTTAGTCTCCAAAAATATTAAACATCATTTATAAGTTCAATTATCGTAGGCATATCTTAATAAGTTAAATCTAAGAAATACATATGCTTTAGGAAATAGCTTTTGCATTGCCATGGTCTGGGGGTAATTGTGGTCCTCTACTTTTCTGTCTAGCCCACAGCAGCCTTTTCATAATCTTTCTAACATGTGGCTATGAGGCCCCCAGCACATATACAGCAGAGGACTGCCAGTCTGGGTTCAGTCAGAGATGTACCTAACCCTCAAGACACTGGAGGCCCCAGGGAGTGGGGTGGGGGTCTGGTGGAGTGTGTATGTGTGGTGGGGGGACATCCTCCTGGAGACAGGGACATAGGGAGGATGTATGGGATATGGAACAGTTATAATACCTGTAAGAGTCTTCATAGAATTGTGGCCTTTTGCCTGGACATCATCTATTTAGATTAACTTAAAAAGAAATTAAAATATAATAAAATGAGGGGTGACATGGTATGTATTAGTTGCTATATTATTGGTGCAAAAAGTACAATGACGAAGGTAAATTACAGACAAGAAGTCTATTTAGGCTTGTAGTTCATTGGTTTAGACTGTAATAATAAGGAAGTATGACTTTAAGCAAAAAACATAAGGACTATATCAACTAGCTGAGGACTCATCTCTTGAACCAATGCAGAATGCAGATAGCCCAAACTATAAATGAAAAGTCAATAATCTATCTCTCTCTCTCATTTCATTTTAATAATCATAAAAGGTTTTAATTTTTATTTATTTAAAAATATTTTCTTCTTATACAATAATAATATATACTGATTAGTTTCTCCTCCCTCTATTCCTACCAATTCCTCACACTCTCCCCTCCCTTCTGGATCAACTTCCTTTCTGACCTCTTAAAAAAAGAACAGGCTTCTAAGAAGTAACAACCAAACAAAAAATAAGATAAAACAAAAACTATTACATTTAGTCTAGACAAAGCAACCGAAAGAAGGAAAAGAGCCCTAAGAGCAGGCATAAGATTCAGATATTTGGTCATTCAAATGCTCAAAAGTCCCTTAAAACTACAAAACTAAAAGCTATAATATAAACACAGGGTGCCTGGTACATATACTTGTCAGATCTGTGCTTGGTGGTTATGTCTCTATGAGTTTATGAGAGATTGGCTCATGTTGACTTAGAGATCCTTGATTCCTGATATCCGCTATTCCTCTTGGCTCTTACACTTTCTGCCTCCTCCTATGCAGGTTTCCCCTTTACTCTGAGGGAAGTGACTTGATGGAGACATACCTTTTAGGACTGTGTGTTTCTAGGACTCTATCTATCTATCTATCTATCTATCATCTATATCTGAATAATATCTAGCTGTGGGTCTCCATACCTTTTCTTGTTTACTGTAGGAAACTTCAGTGATGATGAATGAATTCGGTACTGACATATAAATACAGACGAATATCAGTTGTGTTTGGTTTTAACCTAGGCCACTGGGTTATCTAGTATACTCTTTGGTTCTTGGTCACTGAAGCAATGTCATGTATGGCTCTTATCTCATGGAGTAGGCTTGAAGTCAAACCAGAAATTCTTTGGTTTCTCCACAAGTTCTATTCCACCATTGCTTTAGCATACTTTTCAGCCAGAACAGATTACAGGTAAAGGTTTTATGGTGGAGTTATTATTTATATTCCTTTTTTGGTAGCCTGAATAGTACGTTCCCACATCAAAGGTACTAGGACATAGTTTGTGAAGGCTCCATATAGGAGCTAGCTCCTCCTTTCCATGTTCAATGAGTTGTACCGTGGTTGTCCTCAGCAATCAAGATTGGTATGTAAGTAAGGTATCTTTAAAATATACATAAAAGTGTCAAAATAATGATAGCACAAAAGTTAGAGCATATGTTAAAAGACCCAGTATCTGTCTATAGATGTGTAATTTGATTTTTTTTAATGCAAAAGGAATGAATTGCTATTCAATATCTCATATGCTCCAGAATGTTGTGCTTTATTTAATATATAATGATATCTATATGTATTTATGTGTACACACATGAAAATCATAATCCCAAGTAGACAGATATTATCAAAAGGATGGTTGGTAAATGTATGACATTTAGAGTAAAATATAAAAAGAGGTAGCAGAAAATTGTACAAATTATAGTAGAAAAATAAGAAAAACTTATGCAGATAATATCCTCAAGAATACCATAAGGTTTAATAAGTCAGCATAATTAAAATATTGTATTGTTGAAATGGATAGTTATAAACAAGAAAGACATCTAGATATAAAAATATAAATAATAACATAATGAATCTTAGGTAAAGGTAAAAATTTCTCAGATTTAGTATACCATGAATATGAAAGGAAGAAAAATGTAAGGAAAATTTTCCAAGAATTCATAGTCTCAGTACAAGTTCAGTTGTGAAATGTCTGTACTGAATGAAGGATGAGAATAATCTCTTTAGGCTCTGATGTTTAAGTGGGTAGGTCAGAGTTGATGGAAGACAGTTGGTACAGAGATGGAGTAAGGTGATGGTTGGAAACAAAGAAGGCATTTTCTTATTAAAATAGTTCATCTCATTTTCGTGACAAATACTGAAAATTCCCATATTTAAAACACTATAATTTAACTTTACACAACTGTGGGATTAATCTGATAACTACTTAGAATGAACTTTTAGTACTAGTCTTATGACCCATAAGGGTGGAATAAGATATAAACCAGTTCGTATTACCTGCTCTGCAAAGATCTTGGCTTTTTATAGTATAGGATGCCCTGGGGAAAATGGTAGGTATGACTTGTGATCAACCCAAAAGCTAACCAAATACTTCTAGGTGCAGGGTTTATTTCCTGTTTATGAGGTATCCCGAGCTTTTCTTGTCCTCCCTACTCACTCAAAAGTATGTAGGCTCATGTGCAAATAGCTCACTTTATATTTTGGGTAGGATTCCATTCTCTACCCTACAAAATCTTGTTAACGCAGAATCATCTTCTTTAATGTTTACTGAACTCAAAATATTTTCCTCATTATAACAATTGTCTTCTTCTCAAACATGTATTAAGTTTTCTCTATAACCAAAGCCTGCATGTAAGCAAAGGGTCTAGTTTGTTTACTTATGTGCACCAGGGATAATACGAGCTAGGCACTTCAAAAATTCGATTACTACTTATATGCCAGTTTTCCTCTTCTCTCTAAAATAGGGGGCACTTCTATATTTAAGTTTTTGATACTATAAAATAGTTACATCATTTTCCTTCTGTTTGTTCTTCTAGATCCTCCTATATGCCTATGCTTGCTCTCTTTCAAACTCATGACTACTTT
This sequence comes from Rhynchomys soricoides, assembly GCA_019843965.1. NCBI lineage: Eukaryota > Metazoa > Chordata > Mammalia > Rodentia > Muridae > Rhynchomys > Rhynchomys soricoides. The sequence goes on along the minus strand of JADRCH010000004.1, from coordinate 14,271,444 downwards.
CATTAATCCATTGTTATATTCCTAAATACATAAAATAAAACCTGCTCAGTCTGTGTAATGTTTACACACACACACACACACACACACACACACACACACACATGCACACACACACTTTAAAGCCTGATCATTTGGTATTGGATAGCCAATTGTTGCTTCCCCAGGAAACACTATTGCTCTTTCTTTCAGAATTTTCTAGTTACCTGTAGTTCTTTTTCTAATGTTGATACCTCATGGGTATTTCCCTGCACATGTTGTGAAACTCATATGATACTACTATACTTGTCATTGTTTCTATATTTTTAAATCCATTATCTTCAGTTAGTTAAATATTTTTACAGATGGGTCACTGTTTTTTTGTCTTACAGTTTTTCTTCCTATTCTGGATTTCAGAATCTTCTGTTGTCCCCATTATCAATGCTAATGCCTTTTGCTATATTTAACTGCAAAATCTGATAATAACTGTCTTTCTTTGCAGTAAGCATTCCACTTCTATATACTTTACCTGACACTAGGAATTAAGTGAGGAAAAATGAAAGTTGATTTTTAAAACAACTGTAAATTACAGAAAAAAAATTTCTAAATTATATTAATCTTTTGAAATCATCAGTGAGATTTCTTAGAGAAAGATCTTTAGCAATTGGATGATATGAATCAATATCATCAACATCAATAAAGTAATGAAAATTTAGATTTCATCAAGATCTATTCATGTAGATTTTATTAAATTTAATCAGTGATATCCTTTAATTTATCAGTTACCTGTTTGCAATAATAAAACACCAAGCATATGTACTGTGATTTATACAAAGTAAAGTTTATCATTATGGTCTGAATTAGAGTGATCCCCAAACACTAATATATTTTCATCCTTAGTAAAAAGTCGGCAAACTATCTAGGAAGGATTAATAAGCATGGCTTTTTGGAAGAGAGGTGACCTTATTGGAATGAGTGGGCTTTGACAACTTGCCTAGTCAATCCAAGTCCGTCTCTCGACCTGCTGCCTGTTGGATCAGGATGCAAAACTTCAGTTATGCTTTAATGTCCATGATATGATGTTCTGCTGTAATGATCTTGGAAAATCCCTGATAACCATAAGCAAGCCAACAACTACATGCTTTCTTTTGTAAGAGTTTCCTTGGCCATGATATCTCGTTACAGAAATAGAACAGTAAGACAGTCATTGAGCTGAAAGCAAGAATCAAGAATGAGTGACTTTCTTATAAATAGTTATACATTTGAGCAGAAGATCCACATGAAGTATTTTTTAGAAGACCCAATAACTAAAAAGCATTGTAGCAAAATTTATTCAATTCTGCCTAGCCTGGGGTGAGTGACTGGGGGACATCTTTAAGATATGCCAGAAACCTGAGACTGGGAGGCTCCCAGAAGTCTGTGGGGGTGATTTTAGCTGAGGCTCCTAGCAGTGGGTATATGGAACCTGAATTGGCAACCTCCTGTAGTCAGGTAGAACCCTCAGTGGAACGATAAGGACCAATACACCCACAAAACATTCGACCCAAAATTTGTCCTGTCAATAAGAAATGTAGGGACAGGGATAGAGCAGAGACTGAGAGAATGGCTCATAAATAACTGGTCAAACTTGAGACCCATCCCAAGGGTAAGCACAAATCCCTGACACTGTTAATGATACTATTATGTTTGCAGAAAGAAGCCTAGCATAACTGTCTTCTGAGAGCTTCCACTCAGTAGCTGACTGAAACAGCTGCATAAGCTCACAGCCAAGCATCGGTCCAAGCGCGGGATTCTTATAGAAGACTTGGAAGAAAAAACTAGTGACCCAGAGGGGATGGGAACTCTAGAGGAAGACCAAAAAAGTCAAGGAATCTGGGCCTTTGGGGGCTGTGGGTCTCTGTAACTGTTTCAGCCAACATCTGTATGGAACCTCTCAGAGAGCAGTTATGCTAGGCTCCTGTTTGCATACACACAGAGGATGACCCACCAACCAAAGTGCATACACAGGCTGGAACTAGTCCCCCTTGCACATATGTAGCAGATGTGAAACTCTATCTTTATCTGGGTTCTCCAACAATTGAAGCAGGGATTGTCCTTAAAGCAATTGCCTGGCTGTGGATTCTGTTTTCCTAATTGGGCTGTCTTGCCCCACACTTGATGTGCCAGAGTTGGCAGATACCCCAGGTGAAAGGACTCCACAAGAGAAAGGACTGAAGGAGTTGAAGGGGTTTACAATCCTATAAGAGGAACAACGTCAACCAACCAGATCCCTCAGAGTTCCCAGAGAGTAAGCCACCAACCAAGGAGTACACATGGAGGAACCCATGGCTCCAGCTGCATATGTAGCAGGGGAATGCCTTGTCAGGAATCAATGGGAGGAGAGGCCCTTGGTCCTGTGAAGGCTAGATGGATACCCCAGTGTAGGGGAATTCAAGGGCAGTGAGGCAGGAGTGGGTGGGTGAGTGGGGGAACACCCTCATAGGAGCAGGGGGAAGGGGGATAGGAGAGGGTGTTTCCAGGAAGAGGAAACCTGGAAAGGGGACAACATTTGAAATGTAAATAAAGAAAATATCCAGTTAATAAAAAGGAGAAGAATGTGTTGGGAGGAAGGACTATGCCAGGGAGGGGGGCAGGAAGAGGTGGGGTAGTGATCATGGAGTAAAGTGACTAACTAAATAAATTAATGGGGAAAAAGACTAAATTACATTAAGATACTGAATATATTTGTAAAATTGTTGGTATTTAAACAATCACAGCACTGTGTTCTTCTATTCAATATAATTTGCAATTCCTACATTTTCATAGTTATTTATATTAATTTAGCATTGATTCATTATGTCTTGAAATCCAATTAAATATTAAACTGAGTTTTAAGTACTTAATGATTTATTCTGATGATTTTATGCCGTTCTTATGAATCTGTTAAAACATTAAGCTTAAATTCATCTTTTTATATTTCAGCAATATATAAACATATTTTGTCTATCTATCATGCATTTATATACTTTTTTAACTTTGTATTCGTATTTTGCCTACATGTTTGTGTCTCTGTGTCATATTTCTGTGTGGTGACTTGGAATTTGGAAGGTTTTAGATTGTCTGGACATGGTCTTAAGGACAGTTGTGGACTGCCAAGTGTCTTCTGTGAACTACACCAAGCTCCTCTGCAAAATCAACAAAATGTTGTTACAGCATAAATATATACACTGTTTTAAACAAAAATACAGTCTAAACTTTACAACGTATTAAATATACTATGAGCAAATAACATCTTTGTATTACATATGAGAACTGGTAGGGTGAAGAGCAAAACTAGTTTGTTTTTGTAACAAATATCTCTGTATTTCCATATTATTTTATCACTCCTGACTAGATGCTGTGTACAGATATACCTTCTATGGTTTACCATGCTATTTCTGATGAAGATTATAGTATTGATTGATAATAGATATGGACGTTAATAGCAGAATTCATAAAATAAAACAATGTTCTTGAGGATTCCCCAAAGAGCTGACTGCAGTGAATGCTGAAAATTAATAATAATCCTTTGTAATAAGCTGTGATTTATATTGTGGAGCAAAACTTCTGTGATATTTTAAAGGACTTTTATTTTTTATTTTATTTTTATATTATAATATATTGCATCATTCCATATCATATCTTCTCTGTAGCCAAACACTTCCTGTGCATCACCTGTTACTTTTCTTTAATGCATTCCCTTTTTTATTTGTTTTTATATTTCCCCATTATATAAAAATTTATCAAGTGTAATCTGTACAATGTACTTGTACATATAATTTTCCATGGTTCCTCATTTGAGAATAGATAATTGGTGAGCTTTTCCCTGGGAAAAATCATTACTCACACTTTCAGTATTTCTTAGTTGCCTATCATTCTTTTTCCAGGGTCAAGATTCTCTAGGTTTTTCATCTTGCACATGAGCATGCCTATTGGTATTGTCTTTATTTAGGTCAAGTTTTTATGTAATGGTGATTTTGAATGGAAGCTTTCTTGATGATGTGAAAAACTACATTTATTGTTGGATATACATATACATATTTAGAATATATTTTGGGGTTGTTTTGACTTAGTAACACGGCAATTATCGGTTCTCCTCAAATATCTACTATTTCTCTGACCTCAGGAGGTGTCTCTCACTAGGTGTCCTGTTCTGGTTAAGGTTCCTTGTTGTATTTTCTGTTTAAGGAGCTGTAGGTTTCCACCAAGGTGTAAATACCACTACTACCCTCAGAGGATTACAATTTTATGCTTATCATTGTTGTATTTCATAGAATGATAGCTGGTATGAATGTTAGTTGCTTTCCTCATTTGGAAATTTTCATACTCCGTTCTCTTACTAAGAAAGTTAGTTATCATGAAGAAGGTTTTCTATGGCGGAATTTTAATCCAGGACGTTGATGCTCTGGCAAGAGATCACATCCAAAGACCTTTTAGGACTATATGATGTGGTCAAAATGCAGACATACCCTAAATTACAGTATGATCTGGGTAGGATAAGTCATATCCTTATGTTTCTTATCAATGATGGTAAGGCTTGTTTGTAGAAGGAAGCAGCCATATTTGAAAATGACTTATTTTTTTATTAGATAGTTTCTTTCTTTCTTTCTTTCTTTTTTTGTTTTTTTGTTTGTTTGTTTGTTTGTTTTTGTTTTTCGAGACAGGGTTTCTCTGTATAACCCTAGCTGTCCTGGAACTCACTCTGTATCTGGAGACCAGGCTGGCCTCAAACTCAGAAATCCGCCTGTCTGTGCCTCCCAAGTGCTGGGATTAAAGGCATGCGCCACCACTGCCTGGTAGGTAGATAGTTTCTTTATATTCATTTCAAATGTTATCCCTTTCCTGGTCTCATTCATCCTCGGAAAACTCCTATCCCATCCCTCCTCACCCTGCTTTTAGAAGGGTATTTCCCCACCCACCCACCTCCTCACCCTCGAATTCCCCTACACTGGGGAATCTATTGAACCTTCACCGGACCAAGGGCCTTTCGTCCCATTGATGCCTGACTAGGCCATCCTCTGCTACATATGTGGCTGGAGCCATGGGTCCCTCCATGTGTACTTTTTGGTTGGTTGTTTAGACCCTGGGAGCTCTGGGGTGGGGGTGGGGATCTGGTTGGTTGAGATTGTTGTTCTTCCTATGGGGTTGCAAACCCTTTCAGCTTCTTCAGTCCTTTCTCTAACTCCTCCACTGGGGACCCCACACTCAGTTCAGTGGTTGGCTGTGAGCATCTGTGTCTGTATTTGTAAGGCTCTGTCAAAGCCTCTCAAGAGACAGCTATATCAGGCTCCTTTCAGCAAACACTTCTTGGCATCCACAATAGTGTCTGGGTTTTGGTGGCTGGATATGGGATGGATCCCCAGGTGGCACAGTCTCTGTATGGCTTTTCCTTCAGTCTTTGCTCTACAATTTGTCTCTGTATTTGCTCTTGTGAGTTGTTCCTCTTTCTAAGAAGGACTGAAGCACCCAAACTTTGGTCTTTTCATCTTCCTTCTTGAGCTTCATGTAGTCTATGAACTGTATCTTGGGTATTCTGAGATTTTAGGCTAATATTCACTTATCAAACAGTGCATATCACATGTGCTCTTTTGTGATTGGGTTATCTCACTCAGGATGATATTTTCTAGTTCCATCCATTTGCCTAAGAATTTCATGAATTCATTGTTTTTAATAGCTGAGTAGTACTCCATTGTGTAAATGTACATTTTCTGTATCCATGCCTCTGTTGAAGGGTATCTGGATTCTTTCCAACTTCTGGCTGTTATAAATAAGGCTGCTATGAACAAATGAGGAGACAAAGTAGAGAATCAGACAAAGATTTCACAGAATGAATCAGAGATAGGATACACACAACTTACACCAGAAAAGCACAGGACAGAGAGACTATTCAAGAACAGAGAGAGAAAGGTGTGATGATGGTATGAATGTAATGCTGTATTGCTGGGACAGTTTTACAGAGACAGATTGCAGAGAGAACAAGCTAGACATGGATGAAGACAGAATGAACCAGAGAATGAGAAAGAGCTAGAAGATTAGAACATATTTAGTATGAGACTAAAGTTTGTATTAGACTAAGCAGAGCAATTCAGTCAGAAGCCAAGGGAAACCAGATTAAATCAGTCAGGTTGGAATATTAGATTGTACAGAAGCTAGAAGTTTTCAGGCCCAGGTTTAATACTAATTAGAACAGAGAAGAAATATTCTGGGCTTAACACAAGCCATGTATTTGCATAGCTCAGGTATGGTTCTCATTTCATCCCTTCATCAGAGGAAATGAAATTGATATTTATAGTTTTCAGGTCAAACCAGCTTGATTATCCCGTATCTTCTGAAGTATCAAATCTTTTATAGGGAATTTAATTATAACTTTGTTGGAGAGCCATGGCCAAAAATATTAACCTATACTATTTTGAGAATTTTTTATGTAACTTTGATTAACAATTAAAAATAATGTTTCTTATTCCTGGTTTTGGGGCTTTTGTACTATAATTAATGGCTCTTGTAGAGAACATTCTCAATCCAAAGGGAAAATGTAATTTTAAATTAATTAAGTAATTTATTTACTTTACACCCAAATGACAGTTTTTCCTCTTTCCTCTCCTCTCAGTCCTTCACCCCATAACTCCTAATTCCTTTCTCTTCAGAAAATGGGAGGCTTTCAATTAGTATCAAACTGCCTTCGCATATGACATTGCAGTAACACTAAGAATGTCTACACCTATTGAGGTAGCACTAGGCAGTGTAATAGGGGTAAAGGATCTCAAAAGGCAGGCAACATAAATAGAGAAGGCTCTTGCTCCTAGTGTTAGGAATCCACCTAAAGACTATTGTGAGACTTCTCAGATCCATGAGCAGTAGAAATGCTCACATAGAGGATTTTTATTATTTTAAAGCTTAGGCCTTTTAGCTAGAGCTATCTCCCAGCCAGCTAGGTAGCTTAACCTGAACAATCCTGCCACTACCACCCACCACATGGATAGCTCTAGCTCCCAGCTCTGATCTGGTCCATCTATTCACCTCTATGTCTGCTGGTAAGTCTTTTATCATATATTTTTTTCTCCCAGCATCCCTCTCCCTCTCAGAAGACCCATCTTCCACTTCTTGCCCAGCTATTGTATATCAGATCTTTACTAAATCCAATCTGCTATAATTCTAGATTGCCACTAGGCAAACAAAGAAGGATGAATATTTACAAAGTAGGAGACAAGCCATATTGATAACAATATCGAGATCCTGCCAGCATTTAGCTTTCTACCAGTATAGAATTAGAAATTGACTATGCAGAGACATATCGTCACACAACGTACTCCAACAGAATACCCACCTGCAAACCTGCTACACATGTGCAGAAGTATTAGGTCAATCTCATGCATGTTTCCTGATTGGCCCTTCAGTCATCTGGGGACCACTATGGGCTCAACTTACATGATTTTTTAGGTATTCTTCTGTTGTCCTTGACTGGTCTGGATCCTACAATCTTCCCACTTCAACATCTGTGGGATTCCAAGGAGTTTTAGTTCAGCCATAGAAGTAAACACCAACTTAGACAAACTGGTATTCTCAGGAAGACAGTAAAGACTAGGACTCCTCAGGAATTTTCAGACATCCTTGCTGCTATTTTACTCTCCCCCCTCCTTCTTTATTTTGTAATTCAATTTCCTGTGAGAAGACAGGTGAATTTAAAATCCCTGGAAAGATTCCATATTGTTTTCATATCATTAAAAAATGTTTTAAAAACATAATATTTTACTAAAATTGGTCATTGATATTACTAAAAATGAATTTTGCATCATTTTTCCTTAATGACCTATTGAGCTAGCATTGGAATAATAGTGCATATGAAGTGTCCATGAGCAATGCTATTCTGAGGAAAATCCCTAATAGCCATCATAAAGCCAAGAGGATATTTATCTGTCTTCATAATCAAGCAAAAGTGAAAAAAGTTGATGTGTGTGCCATATATACACATAAATGCTGCCTTTATCTCTTGCATCTGTTCATATTAATAAATGTAATTCATAAACAATGATTTTCATCTCTTGGAATATTGAAAATGCCAACTAATTAATTTATCCATTAAGTGCTTAATCATATGTAGATAATTAAATGTATTCTTGCTGTCAATGCTTATTTAGGAAAGACATATCAAGCTTAGTTTTCTAAAAATGGGTTAATAATGGTATGATATTTATACATTTTGTAAAAGTGTCTGCTTTTGAATGTATCTTTTTGCAAAACTATTTTCACATTACAGAAATTTTTACATGATTATACTTATTTTTCAAAGTTGTAGGATACATTAGCATATTAAAATTTTAATATAATATAAACTGTTTATTGTTAGGCAACAAAGATTTGATTGTCATTAAGTCACTCAAAAATGATTTTTACTTAATTTACTCATTTATGACTAAGTATGTATATACTGATGTGAAGGATGGCTGTTCTCTTTCTCTATCTTGTAGATCCTAGGAATCAAATAAAGCCCTTAGCCTTGGAGTCTAATAGCTTAATCATTGTGCTACCTGGATGAATTTTAATCCTCATTTTACAAGTTCCAAATATAAACCATAGGTGGAATCTTACTTAGATAAACTTGTACACATGAGTGTAGACATAATGTAGCTCACAATATTATATATAAATACACACACAAATTTTGCTACTTGACAATTTTATAGGTGCATATGGTATATACAGATTATTCGTATTCGTTCTCCTATATGCTCTCCTATTTATTTCCAACCTATCAACCTCTCTTCAGTTTTACTAATCTCTTTTCCAGAATCATGACTTTTGGTTTGGTTTTATGACTCATTTATTTTAACTAGCATGTCTGCTTAACTAGCATATAAAATGTTAATATAAATTGTTTATTGTTATATAATGAAAAATGTGTTACATCCTTGAATGTTGTATTGGAACAGCCATTGATGTCTGGTAGAATCAAAAGCTTGATTATAGTAAAGACAGCAATACGCCTTTCCATGATTCTATGATTAGAAGATAGGTCACCAGTAAAGGTAAGATCTCCTGATTTGCTATTCCTACCCAAGTGTCCACAGCCCAATTCTAAAACATACTTGGTACAGATATAAAAGGATGAAATGACTGTGACTTGCCCATAACATAATTTATTGCAAATCATTTCTATGTCTTCTGAGTCCATATTCTTTCTGTTCTGCTTTCCCTAATAGTTCTCAAGCCGTATAGAGGGTTGTATAAAATTCTCACATGGGGGAAGGGCATTCATGTAGCATTTATTATCAGCACATTGTATACTCATGATCTCTGCATTCATTACCTTCCACTGGAGAGCTTCTCTGGTTAATGTTCGGAACAGTGTTTTTCTGTAGCTATAAGCTGAAACAAAAACCAAAAAAATGTTACATCTTATCTCTTAAATCAACATCAGTATTCAGTGTACCCCCTAGGATCTACGATATCATCTACCATTGGGCCTTTGATCAGGTTTTCAGTGAATTATTAATTCGCTCCGATGAAATCCTGTCAAATGTCATCAGAGTAGTTGGTAAATCTCGTAACAGTACTACTGCTGCTGTGTGACTGGCCTCATCTTGCTGACAGGTTAGTTAGTCTTATAAATAATAGGATACACAGCTGGGTAAGATTAGCATTGATGGTTTTTTTCCCCTCTGGAATCCTCCAGATAATCTTCTGAGACTGTGAAAACAGAAAGATAGCAGAAAAAGGACTCATTTTAGTATGACTTCATCTACATCAAGCATTCATGTTGTGTGACACCTTCAATAATAGGGTCTATTATCTAGGTTTAACTGATAGCCAAGAAGAATGGCTAGAACTATACTGCACAAAAGTATGCAGAAAACTGATGGGATTAGTGTTCTTTCCCCGTACATTCCTAATGATCTTCTGTACTCATCAGTATTCTTCTGTATTATTTTCTCTAAAGAGTTCTAAAATTTATTTTATACTATACTAAAGAAAGTATTATAAAATAAAACTAAAGCAAAAATCAGTAATAACTTAGCACTATGATAGTATACTACATCCTTGGATGCCAGTATGTTTTAAATTGAAAATGGATTTTCATTTGTACAATATATACCAAACAGTTTCCACTGTATCAACCTCTCCTTTCTTCCCCACCTCCTCTGCTCTTTTCCTCACCCATCTATACTTGTTCCCAAATCCACTCACCCCTTGTTTCCTGCTCAGAAACAAGCAGGACTCCAAGACATGATGGTGAAAGAGGACAAAACAAGACAGAATAGTACAAGGCAAAAGGCCTCATAGGAAACAATGCCAATACTTTTTTGTCTCTTATTATTTTTTATCACAACACACTTTATTTTTGCCCCTCCCAGTTCCCCCTCCCAGAGTTCTACACTGTCTCCCTTTTCCCCTTTGTCTCTGGTGTCTCACTAGTTGTTCTAATGGTGTGAAGAGCTAACTCTTAAAGAAAAAGCAATTAATTGTTGAATTGCTTATAGTTGCAGGCTCTGAGTCCACTATCTTAATGGCAGGGATCTTAGAGGGATTCATGACACTGGAGCAGTCGCTGAGAGATACAACATGATTGACATGCAATGGGAAGATGGCTTTTGCAACCTCAAAGCCCATTCCTATAAGAATGTATACCTATTCCGAAGTGACACCTGCTAAAACTTCTTGAATAGTACCACTTGCTGATTACTAAACATTCAGACAGATAAACCTATGGGGGACATTCTTATTCAGAACATTATATTAGGGATTATTATGTTTCAGTTTGACATCTATTCATAAAGCTTTCATGTCTTGTAGTAGTGTCTTAGTCGGGGTTTGTATTCCTGCACAAACATCATGACCAAGAAGCAAGTTGGGGAGGAAAGGGTTTATTGAGCTTACACTTCCCACATTGCTGTTCATCACCAAAGGAAGTCAGGACTGGAAATCAAGCAGGTCAGGAAGTAGGAGCTGATGCAGGGGCCATGAAGGGATGTTACTTACTGGCTTCCTTCCCCTGGCTTGCTCAGCTTGCTCTCTTACAGAACCCATGACTACCAGCCCAAGGATGGCTCCACCCACAATGGGTCCTCCCTCCCTTGATCACTAAATGAAAAAATGCCTTACAGCTGGATCTCATGGAGGCATTTCCTCAGGAGAGGCTACTTTCTCTGTGATAACCCCAGCTTGTGTCAAGCTGACACACAAAACCAGTCAGTACAAGTAGAATAGCAATATTTACAGTGTGGAACATATTTACTGACCAAATGTTGAGTTTATGCAACTTAGTCTTTTTGGTGCTTTCTGCAAAACTAAGAGTAAAACTCTTTTCCAGTGAGATCAGTTATTAGAGTTAACACTAGAAAGGTTTGGAATAATAAAGAGCTTACTTGCAAATTGTTAAATTGTTTTTTCAAAGCTAATCAAATTATGTAACATGTATGTATGTGTGTTTGTGTGTCTGTGAGTGTACATGTGTTTGCCTTTATAAGCTAGTGAATTATTGATGTATGCTGAAAAATACAAAACAAAATTTCAATTAAGAAATGTTTTCTGGAAAGCATCTATATTTTCCATTTCACAGAATTGAGTGAGCAATATGACATGGCTATTTTTAGAATTAAACTTCAGAGTCTAATATTGAAGATAAAGTAAATGATATACCGTAAAACATCATGAAGATTTAAAATTTTAATTTTTATATGATTAGGATGGATGGAGCTCATGTCTTAGTCTAAAACATTTTTCATAATGTTTGGTACTGTCCTCTGTCAAACACAAGTATCTTTTTACCTTTCACATTCTAGTTGTCTATTCTGACATCCTTTTACTGTTTGCTTGAGATAGATAAATTTTTGTGTAGCCCAGGCTTGTGTACCCTTGCAGTCATCTTATTTCAACCTTCCAATTAATTGTTCACAGCCATTTATTATTATGACCATCCATTTTTTTATTTAGTTAAACATTATGAATCATCTGAACCAGCATTTGTTTTGTGTGTTTTATTCACCAGTAATAAAATACTTCAATTTAGCCTATGAGTTTAAATTACTTTAGCATACATCTATATTAATTGTTTGTATTATCAAATAAAATTTGAAAATTTATGTTTTAATATTTGCTTATAATAAGAAAAATGCAAATGACTACAATTACACATAGATGCATTATATACCTTGTTTGTACGGGTGGGTATTGGAATTAAATTATCTAAATATTCAAGCTTAACAATGGTCTCAAGTGACCATAAGAAGTAATTAGGTTAGGGTTAGGGTTAGGGTTAGGGTTAGGGTTAGGGTTAGGGCTGGAGTGCACAATGAGGCTCATGGAACAGACTGCATGGATAACTGGAGATTAAAGCCAAATTAAAATTTTGTGAGAGTGTTGTATTTGAGAGAGTTCCTTAATTAATGATATCTCATTAAATTTTTTCCATGAGATCTCATTGTTGAAAGTGTCTATGGATATTTAATGCCTTAATTGTTAGACCATTCCTTAGGTGCTCATTGTTCTTTGTTTTTTATTAATCTGCCTCTTGATATTATTTGTCAACATTTGGTGATATTATTTACCTTGCAGCTAGTTGATATGCAGCAAGAATACAACTAATGTATCTTTATCTTTTAGCAATATGACCAAGATAATCAGATAATTTCTTGAATTTTTTTCATTTTCTTTTTGGAGAAAAGCCCTCCCTAATAAATAATCTTAGCTAGGGTGGAAACTTTCTGTAAACGTGGGTAGCTGCAATCTCATAGAATTTTGAATTTCTGTCTCTTGAGTGCTTGGATTAAAGGTGTGTACCATCATACTGAATTATGGAGACATGTTCTTACTGATAATACTTTTAATCACTTAAAACAATGAAATGATATTCCATTTTACTGTAATCATTACATAATATTTGCTAAAAAATGCAGATTTAGAACTCCTTCATTTCATACACCCTCATACCACAAACAATGTCTGTTATACTACAGTCTGGATTGTTTGATGCAAATATTTACTCTAGAATTTCTTATTAGGAAATTAGGATTATTCAAAGGGTTTCATTGTATTATTATGAATATTAGTTAAGATAGCTTCCACAAATTCTGCAAAATATTAAAAATTACAATTTATAAAATTTTAGCAAGTTAATTTTATTTGTAAATTTCTTTCTAAATAAATAGTAAGTTTTATTCCCCCAAATTTTGTTTTTATTTATCTATCTTCTGCAAAAGACAATACCACATATTTTGACTAAATTCCCTTCTGTTAGAAAGCAACTCATTACATTTAAATATACCTTCTTGATTTGAATAATATGACCGTAACTAATACAGTTGAAGATAAATTAAAGCATTGTAAAATTTGCAGGATTGATTACATAAATTGGTTGAATCCCCACACTGCTTAAGAAAGCTTTTAGCAGCATGCTGTTACTGGGATTCATTAAGAGATTATGAAAGAATAGAGATCTTAAAAGTGACAGGAAAATGCTTCAAACTTTAATCACTCAATATAGTTAGAGATAGAATTAGCAAAGTTATTTTCTCTCCTTAAATTATGAGTTCTAACATTAGAAGAGGGAAATACAGATTTCCCAAAATAAACTTTTGTCCTTTTACAAGATTTTAGTGAAAGTTTTTTTCATTTCTTTTCTTTTTTTTTTTCCTTGAATGGACAAAGAACCCTACTTAACTCTGGAGAAAATACTTCTTAAAACACAACTAGCAAATGTTCTCATAATGTTACCATAAAGTCCTCAATTACACATTAAATTTATGCATACTGAGTAATTTTGTTCACAAAACTTTATAAAGTTTAGTTTATATATATATATATATATATATCAATACACATAATACTAAAATTTATTATAAGTAGTGTATCAAATAGTGTACTAGCCTTTAATACAATGAGATGTCATAGTATCAATAGCACAGTATCACCCTATTAAGGAATATGGAATGATTGAAAATAGTTATGATTTTTAAACTATACAAGATTATTTAATGGCTCAATGTGTGGGGAAAACATTAATTAATTTATATAGTTACTATACTCATTGCAAATAGAGTGGAACTTGCATAAATTTTCAATTTGCCATGAGACCCTGTTAAAATTGTCTGTAGGCAATTTTTAATAAAACTCACAATGCAATTATCAAAAACTTTTGCATAAAGTGATACATAAGTGAATCAAGGCATTAAAACTACATGACTTGGCTTTCTTGCATATTCTCTAGGAAACATGATCATATGGAAAATATAAAGCCTACTATTATTAAATTACTTTCAGAGCCTCACAAGTTCGCTTACTCTTTCTTGTCCCCATCTCTGACATTTTGTCATATTTTCTGTGGTAGTGACTGTATATATTATTGAAAGTTTAATTCTGAAAGTGTAACTTGATAAGAAATTTGCATAACTGTTGATTGCAAATCTAGTCTCTGAGGAACATGTAGTATGACAAATAAAATGGCTGGAACGGCTCTCAAAGTTTCATCCCTGAAACAATTCTAGAATACAAGAAGTAGAAAAGTTAGAAGCTGTGCATACTATTACATAAGTAATAATATAGAATTCAATGATGTCATTTTTTAACTGGGGGATTATGACTTTCTTAACAAAGGGAGCTACCTCTGATTTCATTCTTTAATTAACTGTTTCCAAAATGCAAATTAAATCCCCTGACACTGATTGCCAAGAGATTTTTTTATATTCTTATCTCATACATTACAACCTCACCACAGTTGCTCCAGAGCAGTTTTGCTCTTCTCCCTTCCCTCCCCATTCCCCTCCTCTCTGCCCCAGGTCCCAGCCCTCCACTCAGAAAAAGGTGGGCCTTCCAGGGATCAACCAATCAAGGTATAACAAGCTACATTAGGAACAGCCACATCCTCTCATATCCAGGCTGGGCAAGGCAACACCATAGTGTGAAAAGGGTCTTATCAGAAGGCAAATGCATCAGACACAGATTGCACTCCCACTGTTAGTACGTCCAAAAGAATAGTAAGCTTATGATTTATGCAGAAGATCTAGGTCATACCCCTCCAGTTCCCTAATCTCTTAAATTCTCCTGGGTCCCAGTCAGTTTATTCCGTGGGCCATATTTTTGTGGGGTATCCTTGACCACCGCCCCTGGTTCCTCTAATCCTCCCCCTCCTCAGCAGAACTCTTTGAGTTCTGACTAATGTTGGTTTATGCTCTACATCTGCTTCCACCAGTTGCTGAATGAAGCTTTTTGAGGACTATTCTGCCAGGCTCATGTTATGTTACAGCACATTTTGCAGGCAGGACAAACTGTGGGTCGAAGGTTTTGTGGCCCAGTCTTTCTATCGGAGGCCTTGCTTTGATACATGAGATGTCCAATTCAGGTCTTGTGTTCTCCGTTATTAAGAGTCTCTGCTGGGATTACTCTTGTAGCTTCCATGGCTTTTTCATTGCACTAGGTTTCTACCTGGCCCTGAAATGCTACCAAATTCTAGTTGTTTCTCCTAGTATTTTCTCCCTTCTTCCCCACACCTGATACTTGCTTTTTACAGCCCCACCTAACTCAAGTCCAAAGGAAAAGAAAACTTAAAGAAATGTTCAACATCCTTAGCAATCGGGGAAATGTGAATCAAAAGTACATTGAGATTCCATCTTACCGCTGTCAGAATGGTTAAGATCCAAGCCATAAGTGACAGCTCATTTTGGCAAAATGCAATCTGTGAAGCAAGGGGAATACATTTTCACTACACGTGGGAATGCAAACTTTTATAGCCACTTCGGAAGTCAATATGGCATTTTCTCAGAAATTAAAAATTGATCTGCCTCAAAACCCAGCTTTACCACTTTTCAGCATATACCCTAAGGATGCTCCCTTCTATGAAAAGGGCACTTGCTCAACTATGTTCATAGTAGGTTTATTCATAACACACATAAACTGGACTCAACCAAAGAATGAATTAGGGAAATGTGTTACATATATTCAACAGAACTCGTAGACAATTCAGCTCTTACACAAGTCACCTCTAAGAAGCAACAGCACCATAAAATTTGGAGGCAAATGGATGGAACTAGTAACAGTCGGCTTGAGTGAGGTAACAGACACAGAAAAACAAGTATGTACCCACTTATAAGGTTATTAGATGTAAAATAAAAGAAGTCTTGTTATAATCCACAGACACAGAGAGGCAAATAACAAGGACTTGATGGGAGATGCAAGGATCTCTCATTGGCAAGATTAAATAGAATAGCTTTTCCAGGGATGACTTTATTTATTTATCAAATCCCTATTTTCTTATTTTTCTTATATTTAATGTAAATACTAATGTTAATTTCTGTAATGAAATTTTCTGTTTCTAAATATTCCATATTGTAAATGGAAAAATTAATGCTAAACATCAGGCTGTAATGTGATTTATATGGCTTAACATATATTTATTTAAGGTCATTATTGTGTATGTGTGTTTGAGTGAGATGTATCCACCTGTATATGAAGATATTTGGAAATTCTTGGAGCCTGGAATAGATTTCTGATGTCTTGTTCAAGATAAATTTTACCTTTTTTCCTTTGAGAATGGTCCAGAAAATTCCAGAAATCCTCTTCTTTTCCAGCCCACACAGAGGAGAAAAGGGACAGAGGCATGAGGACATATGAAGATTTGACGTGGGTTCTGGGGAAGTGAACTCCAGTCCTCACATTGTTGCAGCAAGGTTGTTAGCTTGGCCAGCCACCACCACTTGTCGTTCAAAAAAAAAAAATATATATATATATATATATATTACTTTTTAGCATAATAATGTCAAAACTATGGATAAAATATTTCCTAAATTTGTATTTTTTAGCAGTTTAAGTGTATTGATGAGGGATTCTGTCAGAGAGAAGCTTTCTTTTCTGTACTTGTACCTGATGATGAAGACAAAAATAAGGATATGTCTTCCTTACAGCTTCGAGCTAGGACTTCTTAGAAACATAAATTTGTGGGCCAGAAAGGCATTTCAAGGAAACATAAAGCTTCTGAAAGAAAAATTTTACAAAGAAATAGCTGTAGGTAGAACTTTGATTAGTGTTATGGTATCTTTCATTTTTGTGATGTAATTGTCATCACTGAGGCTTACTGTAGTCTGCTAACATAGGCTTAGTTCTGGAAGCATCTAGCCTCCAGAAAATCTAAATCCAGGCATAGAATTTTTTTGTTGTTCCTATTCAGGATCATGAACCCCGAGACCACCAAGGAGTAGATTCTGATGCAATCTCACTAAGGACTCTTTTATTCAGTCTCCGGTTCAGGCTCACCAATGACCCAGATGCAGAAGGACAGGAGGGTGAAGCCCTGAGTCCTTAGCCAGACAAGGTTTTATAGGAAATAGTAAGCAAGCAGGTTTCCAGCCTGGCAATCATCTAATTGAATGATTATTGTAAGCCAACAGTGGGTGCTCTGAAGAAAAACCATGAACAATCACAAACTGTCTGAAAGTATATCTGGAACTATCAGAGTAATCCTGATTGGTTGTTGCTAGGCTAGGGAGTAACTCTCAGGTTTGGACCAGAGACAACTGTGTAATTCTTCTTACAATGTGGGCTATTTCCAAGATGGAGTAGGTTTGGCCTCTCAGTTTTCAGCCTCTGAGACTTAATGCTGAGTAAGTTCACTCTTTCTTTCTTTCTTTCTTTTTATATTTTATTTTACTTTTTATTTTATTTATTTACATTTCCAATGTTATCCCCTTTCCTGGTTTCCCCTACAGAAACCCCATATCCTATCCCTCTTTACCCTGCTTCTATGAAGTTGCTTCCCCACCCAACCCCCACCCAATCTTGCTTCACTGCCCTAGCATTCCTCTACAAAGGGGCATCAAGCCTTCACAGGACCAAGGACCTCCCCTCCCATTGATGACAGATAAGGCCCCTTCAGCTCCTTCAGTCCTTCCCAAACTCCTCCACTGGGGTCCCTGTGCTCAGTCAGATGGTTGGCTGTGAGCATCTGAGCATACACAACATCTGTATTGGTCAGGATCTGGCAGAGCCTCTTAGGAGACAGCTATATCAGACTCCTGTCAGCAAGCACTTCTTGGCATCCACAGTAGTGTCTGGGTTTGGTGTCTGCATGTGGGATGGATCCCCAGGTGGCGCAGTCTCTGGAAGACCTCAGCTTCTGCTCCACTCTTTGTCCCTGTATTTCCTTCAGACAAGAGCAATTCTGGGTTAAGATTTTGGAGATGGGTAGGTGGCCCCATCCCTCAAACGGAGACCATGCCTAACCTCTGGATATGGTCTCTACCCCTTTTTGTTAGGTATTTCAGCTAATGTCATCCCCATGAGGTCCTTGGAGGCTCTTGCTTTCCTGGCATCTGGGCCTTTCTGGTACTTCCTTCCTTTTTCCTTCCTTTTCTTTTCATTCCTTTCTTTTTCCTTCCTTCCTTCCTTCCTTCCTTCCTTCCTTCCTTCCTTCCCTCCCTCCCTCCCTCCCTTCTTTCTTTCTTTCTTTCCTAAATTCTGGCTGGCTGGTTCTGACTCTAACTCCTCTGCAAGTTGATTGATTCAATCAGGCTTCTCTCTTGGCCTCTGACCAAATTGCTCTGCTTTGCCTCATACTAACTTTGAAAATATATTCTAATCTTCTGGATCCTTCTAACTCATTCAGTTGTTCTGTCGCCACCTTTTCTCTCTGCAACTTGTCTCTCTATAACTATCCTGGTAGAACTTCCTTTTTTTGTTAGAGGCATTATTTTTGTATTGGTTATTTTATTTATTTACATTTCAAATGTTAGCCCCCTTTCCAAATCCCAATCCACAAAACCTCCTCTCACCCCTGCTTCTATTCAGGGGCTCTCCCACCTACCCACTCCCACCTTACCACCCTAGTATTCCCCTATGCTGTGCTCTTAAGTAATTCCCCTTTCCTCTCCGTTCTTGTGAGAGTTGGGCACATCCAAGTCTGTCAAATCTTTTGTTGATTCATCATTTTGTCTGCCACTCAATGAAAATGACTTTCAAACATGGATGCTTCCTTCTACAGACTGACTTTTCCTTTATTGTTTGAGATTAAAGATGTGTACTTAGTGCATGTCTGTAGTCCAAGAAGGAATTAAAGGTGTGTGCTAAGTGCTGAAGCACACCACAACTAAAATTATTTTTTTAATAAATAACATAATCTCAGGGTTCACAGTGTGATCAAATATCCTACAACAGATTTGAAGAAGTAATGAAAGTGTTTGTTAAAACTCTAATTAATATTTTATTTGGTGCTTGTTAATTTAAAAGTATGGTACTTGAATACAATGTAAAATAGGTTAATAAATTCTGAAGATTTTTAAAAACAGAAATATATGTATAATACTATTTTAAACCAATGAGGAAGGTACCTTGATTTTATATTAAATTAAGCAAAATGTGGTGACAAAAGTATTTAATTTGGTGCAGAATTTAATGATTATCAAATTTAAATTACCATTTCTAAGCTCTATTGTTTCACAATTTCACACACGGCCTTATTATAAAAATACAGAAAGAAAAGTCAATGCAAGGGGGCATGGCAAAGAAATATTAAGGGCTGATCAAAATTATAAGAGCAGATAATTCTATGTGTGTTTATGAGATGGTATAATGAAGACATGACAAACAGCAACAGATTAATAAATTATCCTGATGTTTCACTAGTGGAACAGAGTTCAGAGCAGAAATCAACAAAGTATCTTTCCATGCTGAGAATTAGCAGTCATAACCTACCCACTTCTAAGCCAGAAGAGAAAATTTTTAGTTTGAATATCTATAGAAAAATATAGTGACATTAATAAAAGTATAAGTATTAAAAAATAGGAATTGCCAGAGGGTTTCAACAAACCTTCTCAAGCATTTCAAGATATTGCTAGCACTATAGGTCATCTTTTGCAGTGTAATGGAAAGACACTGTTAATAAAGGCAAGACATACTTATATCTTTGAACATGAAAAAAATGACAATCAGTGCTTAAACTGAAGCTCAAAATCTATTTAATAGTAGTCATAGAGTTTCAGGTTACTATATACTCTACAGGAGAGGGCAATACTATAAATCTCAAACAGATACAAAACTTCAGAGCTAACTTAGCCAATCACCTGAAAGATATATGCATGGTGCAATAATGGTACAAATCTTATGAAGTAGACATACCAGTTTTTATTGGATTTAAGAACAGGTTCATAAGATGCAACACATACATGGCACTTTTAGTCAGTCAACACACCTGAATCTAGATATTCATGGAAATATTCCACAGGCAAAATCTACTACTATAATTTTACTAAGTAAATACAGCAACATAATGACTCTTCTGATATATTCCTAAGCCATAAATCAGAGAATCACTCAGCCTTCAACAGAGAAATGTCTTCTTCAAGTAAATGGTAATTAACACAGAGAGCAACAGTTGGGCAACTGTCGAGTAACCCTTGAAGTACTCTACTCAGCCATAAATGGCTTATCTTTATCACAACTTAGCCTTCAACTCTCAGAGATCAGTGCATCAGAGGAGGCAGAAAGATCGTAAGAGCCAATGCTGGTGGAATATTCCAAACAAACAAACAAACAAAAACAAAAACAAACCAAATAGTACTTCTAGATAGAGCAGAATTGACCCAAATACAAGCTTACAAAGATTCTGACAACATGCACAGACCTGTTCAGAATCAATCGGACAAAATACTAAGGAGAAGTATAAGTACACACAAAGTCCTGATCATAACCAGCAAGCTATTCACAACTCTTCACTGCTGGGATTAATAACTGGTTTGCTTCAGTGGAGTAACACTACTTATATTAACCAAACTTAAGAAAAAAGACTCAGGATCTCACATATTTTAAATGAATATATTGGATTCATTTTTAAAAGACTTATTTCAAATTATAATGAGATAATATATAGCCAACAAACAAATCTACATCAGATATGATGCTTTGGAGATTTGTTAAACATGAAATGAGTTAATAATATGAAAAATGTGGCATTATCTTCTTATTTAACAATTGTTAGTTATTTTCTGTCTACTTTAACTACATACTGATCTCATATAGGAAAATGAAAAGTTTCCCACATATTGTTGTAATCAATAATATTGATTTTTTTACTATTCCAGCTCACACAGAAATGTAAGATTAATTTTTGTTTGCCAGGTGTAATTGTTATCTTTGAGGATTACTTTTGAATAAAAATCAGCTTTTCTAGCTCTTTCTAAACTCTGGCTGGCTGGTTCAACTCAGCTGTTCTGTCTCAACCTTCACTCCAAGCTGACTGGTTAAATCTGGCTTTTCTTGACTTCTCAAAAACTTGCTCTGCTTGGCCTCAGACTTAACTCTGGCAATCTGTTCTACCTGTCTGGCTCCTTCTCATTTCCTGTCTCCCTCTGTCTTCACATGCAACCTGTCTCCTTAAAAACTGTCCTGAAAAATAAAACTACTGTGCTTTCTCTCTCTCTCCCTCTCTCCTGTTGTTGCTGCTGCTCTGTGGTAAGTAGCCTCTGGGTAACCTAAGCGTGTGTTTGTTCTCCATCTAGGATTAATTTCCAGGATCAGCTTTGTAGGGATTAAAGTAGTGTCATTACAACAAGATCACACAGACATAGAAGGTTCTTTTAAATGTGACCCCTTGCCAGAGCAGTCACATTGATGAATTAAAATTTCTCTACACAGAAGACCAGCTGAGAAACCCAACATTGTGACCATGAGCAAATTCTAGATATTTAGACTTCCCTTTAGTTAGATTCCAGCCTATAATTGATTCTAGTAAATCCCCTTTCTACATAAGAGAGAACATTCATTAATATATTCTGTTACTCTAGAGAACCCTAATATAGGTTGTAATATATGTTATTTGATAGGTTACTTATGGAAAATTATGGCATTGAAAGAAACAACTATTAATAAGTGATCCGATTTTATTATATGGCTTGAATAGAAAAATTTAATGTGTAAATTTAAAAAGTCAAGCATGTGTTGACAAGGCTTTGTAGGGAGTGATTGGTAATGGATAAGCTGAGTTATAAAGTAATGATTCTACTGTTGAGCTAGATCATGGTAATTGCATGTTTCTGTGAATAATACAAACTCATTTATTTGAACATATTTTAAAAAAAACCAAATTTTCTATCCTATAAGCTTATCATAAACAAACTTGCCAGGAAACTTGCAAAATGGAAGTTTCAAAATATTTGACACCTAAATTAGTTCAGCGTTCTTTGGATCAACATCAGTAGGATCACTTAAAAGCTGCCTAGTAAAATATTAACAAAGTGACAAAGTTCTTACACTGTACCCATTGTTCTGAGTATTTTGAACGTTTTGGGTTTTTTTTTTCTCAATTGTTTCTACTTTTCTGGTAGACATCTTTACTTGTTTTTTAGTTTGTTTGTTTGTTTGTTTTTTCTATTTTAGATATGGGTACACTAAGCAAAAGGTATTGTTGACGATGGTGACACTGAGCCCATCTAGAAAATGTGAAAGGAAGATAATACTACTCATACCACATCACTATGTTCACTAATTGTGAGCTAGTCCCTGTGAAAAGTTCAGCACAGGCATCACCAACATACAGCATGATTGACTTATCACTTAGGTGGGGCCTGCCTCACTATCTACACATTTGGGTAGCATTTTATTATTGTTACTTCAGTGAGTGTAATTTTTGATAAAATTAGTATTTCGATGAGCCTAATTTGAGTAAAATGGCTACACTTCAAGATGTGGGTCAGCCTCATTTAATTAAATATAGACAGAAAAGATAATTTTTATCCCCAACTTGGTAGGGAAAGTTCTGACAGTAGAAACAATCTGCTGTTCTTCTACAGGTCACCACGTAATTAGGACTCTCAAACATCTGTCGTAATCATGCATTTCAATTTCAAGTTAGTTTATATTAATTTAAGAAAGAGAGAGAGAGAGAGAGAGAGAGAGAGAGAGAGACCTAATATTAACATACCCTATTTTTCACTACTAAGAAAAAGGAAAATAATGACAATAACTTCAGAAAATGATTCTGTTTATTTACAATAAATGCTTTTCTTATATATAGAAAGACATATAGGAACTATATTCTGGATTAAATAATGGGGAAACTGATTCAGATGATTTGCTACACATTTCTGTGATTGAATTTTACTCAGAACCCTGAATGAAAGGAAAAGCAGTAAAATATTTATGAATTTTTAAAAGATTTAGAAACCAATAAACCAAGCAAGAAGAAGAAGAAAACATCTTAAGAAATCTCTGTTAGATGAATTTGGAGATACAATAACTTGCAGCTGGGGTACAATTGACAGTAAAATACTAGGAAGAGGAGGGACAGAGATTTGTCATGCTCCAAATGGAAGCACAAACGTAAAACATAGAAAAGATGTAAAGTGAATACAGATATTAGCAAT
The DNA here is from genome assembly GCA_019843965.1 of Rhynchomys soricoides. Lineage (NCBI taxonomy): Eukaryota > Metazoa > Chordata > Mammalia > Rodentia > Muridae > Rhynchomys > Rhynchomys soricoides. Next base: position 14,248,114 of record JADRCH010000004.1, on the reverse strand, counting down.
TTTTCTGGATGCTCTCGTGGTTTCTAAGTATTACCACCATCTCATAAATAATCTAAACAGTCTGAAAATTCCTGCTGTATATAACAGTATCCAAATATGCACTGACAACCTTAGTGCCCATTTGAACAACATTTAAACATAAAGGAGATACTAATATATTTTCTTCAGCTAATGTTTTGATTAGTGTTAAAGCTGGCATAATATATTTATTGATTGTGATTTATTCAAAGACTCAAAAGAATCTCTGTGATAAACTATATAATATATTTATGAAGTAAAATGATTTCTGGTCTTGGGTTTTGAAACTTTCTTTATTATTTTGTTTTATCCCATATCTGAAAACTGATTCCAGAAAAAAAAAAAAAAACACTTCTTGCTAAAAATCTTACAGCAAATTGATAGCAAAGCCACAAATGGAACCTAGTAATTCATAGTTTCATATCCTGACTTTAATCATGGCACCAAACGAGTTGCCACTTTCTCTGATGCATCACCCTTAGGTTTTAATCTGTCTTCCAAAATTACCATTTATAGAGGTACTATCATTCAGAATTTCTTCATGGCTTATATAACAGACGAATGTATGTGTGGGATTAATTCGCTGAGGATAACAAAAATTATAAACCTGAAGTGGTCTGGGAAATAAACCCTTACAATGCTTGATATTTCATGGTGGTAAATGGCCAGCAAAGTGGCAAAGATCTGGCAAGTGTTGTCATAATACTCTAGAAGCCTCACTTATTCTGTCTAATCACATAGTAGTTGGGAAATAAATGATAAGATAAAACTTAACAGAGACACTGATGCTTACAGTGTTTCCAAAGACGAAGAATGCTTTCCTATCATCTCAAGAACTAATAAACCTGAAGGAGCTAAAAACTGTAAACACTAAAATTAGTAAGATAGTCCTTATGGACTCATGTGGAAAATGCAATAACCAAAATGACTAAGTACACCGACTACTGTAATTCCAAGTGCCTTATAAGGCTGAACTCAAGTTTGAAAGGGCCGTTAGTTTTTATCTCAAGCTCACAACTTGTAACATTGATTTTGTTCCCTATTAATTAATCAAGGGACAAATATCATAAAATGCTCATAAGGCATAGCTTCAAACTGAGTGATGAGTTACTATCTACAGTTGAGGTCACTGAAGATAGCAGTAGATTCTTTCAGCTTTATTTCTTTAATTTTTTTTCTGTATTCATCCATCTCATTTAATAGCTCAGAAAATTAAAATGCTCAGGAACATCCACAGAAAAACAACAGTATTTTAATAAATATCTAATTAATGCCAGGCAGTGGTGGTACATGCCTTTAATCCCAGCACTCGCGTGGCAGAGGCAGGTAGTTTTCAGAGTTTGAGGCCAGTCTAGTCTACAGAGTGAGTTCCAGGACAGCCAGGGCTACACAGAGAAACTTGTCTTGAAAAAAACCAAAAAGAGAAAAAAAAAGAAAAAAAAAAGGAAAAGGAAAGTGGAAGAAACCTAATATCATGTTCAGATGAAACAGCATTATTATTATTATTATTATTATTATTATTATTATTAATGTTAATGAAAATTTGTATGTATAGCTATATAAATTCTGTTTTATATATTAAACTAACAGAATTTTGCCAAAAATCAAATATTTTTATAAATATAATATATATTTTATATATATCTAGTACAGCTAATATATTATATATGTAAATAAATATTTATGTGTGTGTGTCACTCTCTCCTTTTGTCTCTCTCAGTTGTTGCATGTGTGCACATTTCTTTCTTTCCTTCTTTTTTTTTGGTTTGGTTTTTTGAGACAGAGTTTCTCTGTGTAGCCCTGGCTGTCCTGGAGCTCACTCTGTAGACCAGGCTGGCCTCGAACTCAGAAATCCGCCTGCCTCTGCCTCCTGAATGCTGGGATGAAAGGCGTGAGTCACCACTGCCCAGCAATGCGTGCACATTTCTATGGATGAAATCCAGGGCTGTTTCCTACATGATCGGGATGTATTAACCTCTACATCTGAAATGTACATGCAGCCATTGAAAGACATGTATTATCTTTATCACGCTAGTGGCCATTTATGGCCATGAATTATCAAGCACTGTTAGGGGTTATTCATCAATAAACCTGACTTCTTAATTGTTTGAATCAGAAATAGGCTACCTGGATACACATCTTGCAGTATTTTATTAGTATCCTTTGAACAATATATTCTGTAAAAAATACATTCTATAATCAGTCTTTAAAAAATATGTATTGTGAAAATGCTATTTATCTAGCAGTACAAAAATGGATCAAATAAACTATTTTTATTATAATTATAATGCTTATAGTTATTCTAGGTAACATCTGAAATTTTCAGTTATAAAGACCTCATGGTAATAAAATCATTGATAAAATTAGGCTAAAGGCATATTCCAGAAGAAGAGCACTTTCCTGATATGTAGTGTTTTGTGTGCATTGAATCCACATGTAAACGAGTACATATTAGTCTGGAGGCCTGATGCAAATAGAAGAAGATTTCCCTCTATCACTTTGCATCTTTGGTTTTTGAGACAAATTCTTTCAATGATCCTGATGCCATCAAGTAGGATATGCTGCTGGCCAATGAGCATCAGGAATCTGGATGTTTGCATTCTCCCATTTTCTATGGTTATTGGTGCTCACACTAACCCCACTTTCTACTTGGCTTCTGTGGATCTCACCTCAGGCCACATACACTTGTATTTCAGGCACATTACTGGAAGACTAATCTTTCCTATTATGTCTATTTAAATACAAATTTTCAGGTTTTACAATCCATCTATGAGGATAGTGAGTCTTATTTAGTCCCTAACCTGCTTTGGATGGCTTGCAAGATGTCAATAAAACAAGCTTTCTGAAAATCAGTTGGCTTGAAAACAACAAAGTTACTTCCATACTTTTCCTGCTGTTTATGTACTATGCTGCTAAGTCTTAGTTGTCAACTGGACACAACTTAGAATCATCTGGGAAGACCCCCCCTAATTTTATTAGCTGTTATTAATTGTAGAAAATAATGGGTTTTATTTTGACACCACATACATGGCTATAATATACTTTATCTCCAATCTCCTATTACCAGACCTTGTTCCCCCCTACACAACTGTTCCTTTTCCTCTACCTCCAAGTCTTTCTTTTACTTTCTTATATTATTTATATTGTTTTCTTATTTCCATTATTTATTGTGACATGGATACACAGATATAATATATAAGTACAACTTCCTTAGCCAATTTAGTTTTGGTTTTGTGTGTATGTTTCTGTGGTTGAGCATATGATATTAGATAACCAATTGATGGGCTTATTCTTAGGACAGATTGATTCTCCTTTCCTCTGTAGTAATTAATTAGCTATAGATCTTCCTCTAGAATTACAGCTTTGAGTGATTCCTCTCATCTACATTGGCATGCCAACTGGTGTTGTCAATATAAGGTCTTAATTAGGTACCTTACTGTTGAAATTTCATGGGTACAGTTCTCTTGCCTATATAGAAAACATTGTCTACCATGAGATGTTTTGGTCCCCTGGCTCTTAAAGTCTTTCTTTTTTTCTTTTATTAATTATTTTACATATTTACATCCCCATTGTTGCTCTTCTCCTGGGTTCCCTCCCAGAATGCTTCACTCCAATTTCCTTCCCCTTCAACTTTGAGAAGGTGCTTCCCTCCAAGATCTCCCCTCCCAGGCATCTCCCTTCCCTGGGCCATCAACTCTCTATAGGAATAGGCACATCATCTTCCACTAAGGCCAGACAAGGCAGTCCTCTGCTACTTATGTGCCAAGGGCCTCAGACCATCCAGTGTATTCTCTTTGGTTAGTAGCTTAATCTCTGGGAGATCCCAGTGGTCTGAGATAGTTGACAATGTTGTTCTTCCTATGGGGTTGCCATCCCCTTCAGCTCCTTCAATCTTTCCCCTAACTCTTCTGTAGGGTTCCCTGACCTCAGTCCAATGGTTGCCCCTAATTATCTGCATCTGTCTCAGTCAGTTGCTGGTAGAACCTCTCAGAAGACAGCCATGCTAGACTATAAGCAAGAACAGCATAGATTCAGTAATAGTGTCAGGGTTTGGTATCTACCCATGAGATGGACCCAAAGTTGTGCTGGTCCTTGGATGGCCATTTCTTCAGCTCTTAAAGTCTAATGAATCCCTCTTCTACAGTGAATTTCAAATAGTTTAATTCCTGATATAAGTGAGTTACAGAAAAATCGAAAATAATACATTTCATTTGATGCTTGTACTTTCTTATAGCTACTATTACTTTCACACTTCATGATTTCAAGACAACAGATGTTTTTTTATACCAAATGATAAAAGTCATGCTTACCAAGGACAAGAGTATTATTGTAGAAATATAATATTATAATTTATTGTGTGTATTTATATAGATCAAATATTAATTATGTGAGAAGGTTAATTGTAGCTCCAAACAACAAAACCATCTGTTCATAAGTAATACGGAGGTCACTAAGAATCTCATTAATGTAGCCTTGACCTTAGCTAGTTACTTTTAACTCAATAGTTTATAGATTATTGACATAATTTTATGCCAGTAGTTATCATAGATATCAACTCAATAAACTAATTTAAGTAGAGAAAACATTTGCTTTAAAAATAATATCTTTCATTTACTTTTTTAAAGCTTAAGAGTATCTAGCATCATAAAATTAAGTTAATGCATTTAATTCCACAAAGAAGAAAAGTATTTATAATAATGTTAATAAATAGGTTACAAATTGCAATAGAGAAACATATATTTACTCATAGGAATGTAATATTTTCATCAACTTTCTAAAAATTCATAGGTTCATTACCATTATGAAAAGAAAACAAGATTAAAATTAGAAGCCATAACACATTCATGGAATATCTCCAAAAATCCATTTATTCATGAGAAAATAACACTCATAATATCTTGACACTATGTCCTCAGAGGAAAGATTCTGTATCTATTCATATCGCACTTATAAATTCATTCTTAATTTTTCTTCAATCTTATCAAATTGAATACTCTATCTCCTGTAGTCACTTTCCACATTAATTCGTTATGCACATACTCACACATATGTTAATGCACATATCCATATAAAATTAATATATTGATTTTAATGCCTACAGGATCATATATTGTTATGTATCAAGAACATAAAATGAAATATTAAGCATTCCCTCATGTTTTTAGTGGACATTTATCATTCATTTATTTATTTTATTGTTCACTTGTTTCATTTTGAGTAGTTGTCATGTATTTCAGACAGTAAACCCTAGGTGGGTCATAAAATACATGGCACACACACACACACACACACATATATATATGTGTGTGTGTGTGTCTGTGTATCAAATAATATATATATATATATATATAATAAAATCTATAACAATATATTTTTATCATACCCTTTTCCTCTGCCAACTTCTTCCTGATCCTCCCGCTATCCCGTAGTCATTCAACTTCACGGCTTTGTGTTCTGTCTCTCTTGATTAACAGAAAACAAAATTTAAAACAAGGAAAAAAATCCAGTAAGATAAAAAAAAATAAAATGAAACAAAAAATAACACAGGAAAAATACACAACCCATTTTGTGTTTGCAAACTCCTACTGGACATGAGCTCTGCTCCGTAAAGTAGTTAATATACCCAGTGTCCTTACATTAGACAAAATTAATTGTTCATCTTCCAGAAGGTGTCAATTACAAATAGTTTCTTATAGTTTGATGGGTCATTTTGTCTACTTCCCTTTTTCTTTGTAGGGATTTTGTCAGGCTTGGACTTTTTCAGTTCTTATGCATATTCACAGATTCTCTATAAACTGACCTAAGAAGGGTTTTGTTTCATTTTGTTTTGTTTGAGCCATTAATCACCTCTAGCTCTTACAAACTGTCTACTTCTTTTCTACATAAATCCATGAAACTTGAGTGAAAGGCTTGTGTCAGGAGAGTGCTCCAATATAACTAATTATCCATATATTGTCCAGTTGAGAGTTTCCTTGTTAAGGACCATCTACTGGAAGAGCAAGCTTCTGTAATGAAATCAGAGCACTCTATAGTTCTATGAAAGAAGACGTATGTCATTTTATTGCTACATTCATTTAACAGAACAGTAATATTAGTTTTTCCTCTAGTACCAATGACCTTTCTAAACTTTTCAGATTCACATCCACTTTAAAACCATCAGAAATGGGTTCAAACTCAAGGAGCAGGGTTTTAATCCGATCTAAAAACGACTAGTTGCACCCATAACCTTTATGTCACTTTTGAGCTTGTATATTGTGTAAGCAGGTCACTTTTTTAGTTTTCATTGTTTGTAGTTGGGTATATTGATGACTAATTTCCATGTCTGTTTCTATGAATAGTTACACCCAGCAACATGAATGATAGTAAGGGTAAAACTTCTAGTTGAGTTTCTGCTCAATATCTCCATGTTTATTGGCATATTTAAGTGGTGTCCTCAGCAACAGAGCTTATTGTTAAGAGGGTAAACAATAGCCCTAATCGTATCCTGTGATTGCTATGTAGTGTCTATGGGAACTTTTGGGACAACTACTTAAAAATATGCAACCCATCTTTATCCTGAGTGATTTACTTAGTGTCACAAGTTATTCAATTGGAGCATTGTCATCTCTATTATACAGTGACTCCATTTAAGTTCTTTTTATATGTGTGTATATTTTAAGAAGTTTCTACAGTAGTGGATTTCAATCTGCTTTTCCAAAAATCCTTTAGCATTAGTTGTCCCTCCTCTGTCTGTTCACTTATGTTGCCTTGCCATCCTCTTCTGCCATTTCCCTTTGTACATCACTATATTTTAGTTCCTGTCTAATTCATGCTCCACTTCAAGATCCCCTCACTTAATATTGTACTCTTTATTAATTCTGATTGAAATATGCATAATTAAAGCTTAAAAGTGAACTTATTGCAAACTGGTACAACCACTCTGAAAATCAATCTGGTATTTCCTCAGAGGTTGGAAGTAGTTTTACCTGAAGACCCAGCTATATCACTCCTGGGCATATACCCAAAAGATGGTACACCATGCCACAGGAACACGTACTCCACTATGTTTATAGCAGCCTTATTTATAATAACCAGAAACTGGAAGCATCCCAGATGTCCCTCAACCAAAGAATGGATTTAAAAGATATGGTTCGTTTACACAATGGAATACTATTCACCTATTAAAAATGAGGACATCATGAATGTTGCAGGCACATGGAAGGAAGGCTAACATGGCTGTCCTCTGAGAGGCTCTACCACCAACTGACTGACGCAGATGCAGATACTTGCAAGCAACCATTGGCCTGAGGTTGGAGCACCTCTATGGAACAGTTGAGTGAAGGATGGAGGGAGCTGAAGAGGATTGCAACCCCATAGGAAGACCAACAGTGAAAATTAACCAGGATCCCTGGAAGCTCTCAGAGACTAAGCAATGAACCAAAGAGCATACATGAGCTGGCCTGTGGCCCCAGGCACAAATGTAGCAGAGGACAACATTGTCTGGCCTCAGTAGGAGCGGATGTACCTAATTCGGTGGAGAATTTATGCCCTTGAAAGGCACCTTCTCAGAGGCCAAAAAGAGAGAGAATGGGGATGAAGAATTACAGGAGGAGGGACTAGGATGGAGTCAACGTGGGTGGGTAGGAGAATATCCCCATAGTGGCAGGGGGAAGGGGGAGGGAATGGGGAGGTTCCAAAGGGGAGATCTGGAAAGGGGGAAACATTTAAAATGTAAATAAAGTGTGAAAAAATCATAAATAATAATAATAAATATAACATCTTCATATAAGGTGATTTATGAAATATTCATCCTCTTGAGTTTGCGTTATCTTCCATAGTATGATTGTTTCTTGCTCCATTCATTTATGTACAAATTTCAATTATCTTAATAGCTGATCAGGATTCTATTTTGTAACTGTACCGCATCATCATCATTCACTCATCAGATGATGGACCTTTATGTGTTTCCAATTTCTGGTTAATGTGAATGGAGAAGCAAAATGAACATAGATAACCAAGTGTCTTAGTTAGGTTTCTATGGCTAGAATGAAAGACCAAATGCAGGGTTTGGACGAGAGTTTGTGGCTTATAGGTCAACATTCTTGGAGGAAGTAAGGACAGGAACTTAAGCAGGGACATTAGGTGGTATAGTGTGGAGTGCTCCTTACTCTGTCTTACTTCTCATGACTTTCTCAGCCTTCTTTCTCATAGAACCGTAGACTATCAGACCAGGAATGGAACTAATCCCAAAGAGCTACATCCTCCCCAAGTAATCACCAATTAAGAAAATGACTCACAGGCTTGCCTAAAGTCCAATCTTATGTAGGCATTTTCTTAGTTGAAGTTGCCCCTCCTTTCAGGTAATTTTAGCTTGTGTCAGTTTGACACAAAACTAGCCAGCACAATAAGAATCTCTACATTAAGATATAAATTTCTTTGCATGCATTAGTTGAAATGCTAAACCTTTTGCTAGATCTATTTTCTGTTCATGAGGGATCTTCACACTGAATTGTGTAGTGGGTGTACCATTTTACATCCCCACCAACAATGAATAAGATTTCCCCCTTTCCCCTCATCCTCAGCATCATATTCTGTCATTTGCTCTAATTCTCTCAGCTGTACTGAATGTGGTGAGATGGCATCTCAAAGTAACATTGATTTGTATTTTCCTAATGGCTAAGAATTTTGAAAGATTCTTTAAATGTATATTGCTAATTTGTGTCTTTCCTTTTCAGAATGCTCTGTTAAGTTTTATACCCCATTTTTAAGTGTTTTTTCCCCTTGATGTTCAGTAATTTTTGTTGGCTAAATCTTCTAGATATTCTCTGTCAGATATAGATTGGTTAAAATTTTCCCTATCTGAAAGCTGTCACTTTGCTCATATTATGGCTTTCTTTATTTTGCCTCCTCCCACAGATGTCAGGCAAGGACATGCTCTGCTAAATATGCATCTGGAGTCATGGATCCCTCCCTGTACACTCCTTGGTTGGTGGTCTAGTTCCTGGGAGCCCTGGGTGTTTTGGCCAGGCAACATTGTTCTTCCTGTGGGGTTGCAATCCCCCTCTGCTCCTCTAGTCCTTCCTCTAGCTCTCCCACCTGGGTCCCTGAGATTAGTCTGATGGATGGCTATGAGCATCTGCATCTGCATTCGTCAGGTGCTAGCAGATCTTCCCAGGAAGCAGCCATACCAGTTTCCTGTAAGCAAGCACCTCTCAGAAATATCAATAGTATCAGGGGTTGAGGAGGAGGGTATTGTGTCTGCAGACTGGATGGATCTCCAAAGTGGGGTTCTCCCTGAATGAACCTCCCTTTAATCTCTGCTCCATCCTTTTGTCCGTCTTTCCTTTGGACAGTAACTTTCCTTTGGACAGTTTAAAACCCGTCCCTTGACTGGGGACCATGAAGCGAGAGGCTTCTAGGACCCAACTACGGATGAATTTAGCACAAATGCTCAGCTAAGTGGAGATAGAACCTGTAGAGACCATCACTATCATTAATTAACTCAGAAAATTCAGATTGCAATTTCAGTGTAGTTAATACTTCTAAACAAACTTTTCAGCCTATTTGTAAAAATGTAATATTTGTAATATCAGAACAAATATAATTCGAGATCACTTCCAACTCTAACTATATTCTAACAAAAATCTATGATATGAAAATTATGAGGTATATTTTTCTCCCATATTTTTCTTTATTTATTTTAGGAAGGAACAAGTGTAACCTAGAATGGTTTTGAACTAATAGTATAAGGAGGACTGGTTTTGAACTCCTGAAGCACATCCCATGGGATAGAAGTTTCTTTCTAGTGTTCTTTAACAGCAGAATCTTACAATAAAAAGAACACAGGACACATTCACAGAAATCCAAGAGTCATTCTTTTTTAAAAGAATTCAAATGACTGTCTATTATTGAACAACTTTGAACATACCAAAGACTGAAACAAAATGCCTTGTTTTGTAAATAAAACAAAAATACTGAGAAAAATCAGTACTTTGTAAATATGTTTAAAATCTGTGCTATTATTATTTTTTTAAACCAGGAACTGGAGGCATAAATAGTTCCCCTAACATAAATGTGTTTCTCCTCTCCAAAACATTACATAAATGCTCTATAGCCAGAATTGTTATCCACTTAGGAAGAGCTAACAGATTTTCTACTCATAATAAAAAGTGCTTTAATTTTAGTAAATATGCCTTTTCATTCATCTAGATGCACATAAAATTCAAAACTTCTGTCTTAATCTTTTTGTTCAAAAATAAGCAACCAATGAAATGTATTTTAATCAATTAGACACTGTAACTGTGCCCTATGCAATGCATAACCAGTTATCCTAACTTGAATAGCTGTGCTTGCTTTTGATTTTTGACATGAATAAAACACTGAATGTCCAAGCAAACTGATCGCTAAGTTCACTAAGAAAACATCCAAAATAAGATGTTCTATCTCAATTATATAATATACATTGTGTGTTATATATAATTTGTTAAATAGCTATGGTAATCAGAAAGTAATCAGAGATCTAACACTTGGGAGTTACTCCTCAAAGTTACAAGAAAATTCAATCTTATTATTCAGCAATATGGTTCCTCTCTCAACTATGTACTTTCTCCTGTGTGTGTCTCTGTCTGTGTGTGAGGTTATCGCAAATAATTTTTGCTGTTGGGCACATGCAGAATCCAAAGTTCATGAATTCAGAATGTGAGCTATGGGATGGGCTTCAGGAATCCACCTGTCTGTGACCCACCAAAATTCTGGGGTTTTAGGAACAGAGTGATATCTAGCTTTTTACATGGGTTCTGGAACCCCAAAATCAGAACCCTGCACCTAAACACAGGGTACTTTAAGTCTGTGATATCCCACATCTTTATCTTAGATGCTTTAATAAAATGGTATATACTTTAGAAAAGTATCAACTATGTGAAATAAAATTCTTTAAATATTTTTTCAAGACAGTTTGTTTCTTATTCATACCTTGTATGGAGATATATTGATGGAGTTTAAAATGAAAAGTAAATACTAAACTATGTCTTCTTTTTTCCAGTCAGTTTAAGCATTCATTCATTAAGTAAAATACGTTTCCCTATATGTTATGAATATTAATGGGTGGTATCCCGATGCCAAGAATGGTTTCAAGTGAACAGTGCAGGTCACATGTCCATATAACACCAGTGTGTAGAAGCTTAAGGTTAAAAACAATCACCTTTCCTAAGAGTTTGATACTTTACGACCCTTATTGTTATACTCCTTTGTATTTATCTCAAGGTAAATCCAGCCACTGGCATAAGTTTCACTGAATGTAGTCTTCATTGAAACTATCATAATAGGTTTATACATGTGAATGTTCTTCTGAGTTGCAATACTGCCAAAGACCAACCTCAAATTGGCAAGAGATTCTGAGGAAGGGGTTTCTGGGAGCAGTGAAAGCAAATGACTGGAAATAAAATCATGGGTTCGAGCTGACTGCTGCTTTGCTCGAGAAAGCTTTCCACCTTGCTTTCTCTGTGTTCTGCTTTCTTTCTCTCTGATCTGCTTTCTCTGGAGATCTCCAGACATCTCTCCATCTGGCTTTCTCTCTCTCTCTCTCTCTCTCTCTCTCTCTCTCTCTCTCTCTCTCTCT
>JADRCH010000004.1:14136750-14236490 GCA_019843965.1 Rhynchomys soricoides | reverse complement strand
TCTCTCTCTCTCTCTCTCTCTCTCTCTCTCTCTCTCTCTCTCTCTCTTATAAGCTTGCTTGAGACAGTTCTCCAAGCAGTTCTCCTTTGCTATCTAAATATTTTCTCTGGATATCATCTCCTTCAGATACTAAGTCCAGTCTTTTATTTCACAAGTAAATCCAGTCATTTACTCTTGATTAGCCTATGAATCAGCATCCGGGGACCCAACTCTTTGATTCTTAAGAAACAGAACGCAAAACACACATTTTTTTTTTTTTAAATTGCAAAAGAATTCAGAGATCTTCCTGCCTGTGTTAAGTACAGATGATAAACTGGTTGAGGAGAGGCTAGTCCTGAAATTACCATTTCTACCACACCTGCACTTAAATTCTGCCCCAGGATGACTTGGAACTCAGGAATTACACCTGGACCTAACTTAGCTCTGTCTCAGCCTGGCATTGATCTCAGGAATCTGCCTGCACTTGTGTCTTTCTGACAAGCTAGCTTATAATGTAGCTGCCTTTATTCCTTAAGACCTGTGAAGTCCCTTATAGTTAGTATCACATCCTTATATTTTGCATAGTTGAGAAATTATATATTTTTGATTTCATGTTTTCAGAGTTATTTTCCATAGACTTAAGGGCTATCCTAAAAGTCTCAACTTTTGCCATTTTGTGTGACTTTATCCACACCTTTTCCTCCCGGCCTTCTGCTGTTTCTGATTCTCATGAAGTCATTAAGGTTAACAGGAAGGGCATTCCAAGAAACAACATGAAAATATGTTTATTATTATACAAATAAGCCTTATGCTCATGGCAGCTATCGACTTTCATGGAGACCCACATCTGCTGGCCATATCCCAGGGGCTAGAACCATGTCATTCTGTTCCTACCAAGGACATGCCAGGCCCGGTATAATACATATCCCTATTGAAAATGAAATAATAGCTTTTCTCTTCCTAAGACCCTTTGTATCTGTATAAATGCAGTTCATAAGTCCTTCAAAACAGCCTTGCAATATTTTCCAAAGAATAGATGAGGGATATGCAAGACGGTCCTTCTCTAAAATGTTTCAATTTCTCCAAAATAATCTGCACTGCCCTTCTGCTCATATACCTCTATGTCCAAAACTTTTGAACATTGTTATTATGTAAAATTGAGTAATTGTGCCTTCATCATTGAGCATGCAGCTTTTGTGTTAGTAGTTACCATCCATAAGTGTCTCAATTATATTTTGTAAATGTCTTCTCTTATACATTATGAATTCACTGCTGATGTAAGATGTGAAATTAAAGATATTCAAAAGGCTCATAAGAAGTTTTGATTCTGAATGTGGATGCCAGTCTTAGTTAATAAGGTTCAAGTAACCTGATCTTCAATTTTGAACAGGTTGTTTGTATAATTTATAGAAATCCATAGTATCTAATGAATCAATTAGCCTATGAAGAAATAATTTTCTGCTAATAAATGAAAAATTCTCAGAATTTCTGTGAAAACAATGTTGAGATAAGTATGCTGTGAAATAACAGACTTTTACTCTAAAATGTATTTTTATACATTTTATGCATTTATACATTTCTACAGTCTGTTTATACTGGCTGTTTTCTATGATTACTTAATTATATTAGAAATGGTAATGAAATAATTTAATGTTGTTTCCTCTATATTCTAATTTTGTATAAAAGGAAAGCCTTATGGAAAGATAAATTGATTGTGAATAGATAAATATACTCTTTTCAGTAGAATAATAATCAAATATAAAATTATAGTTCAAAATAAACAGAATGTTCTCTAAATGCTTATAGGGATCAGAGGTGAAAGGCTGATTTGAAAGAGTAAATACAATACAGATATTAAAACACATTGTATTTAATATACTGAAGATTATTTGGTTCTGTAGTACATTGTTACAAATAAAAATACTCATCTTACCATCAGTAAAACTATTACTTGGAGAATAATAGTCATCTGATGCTTTTTTGCTTGTTACAACTTATTTGTCTTGAAGAAAAGAAATAAGGGTATACACAGCTATTTTAAATATCTGTCTTTATTCATATACACAAAAGTAGAATTAACATATACTAACATGCCAGCCAATTTGTGTGTGTGTATATGTATGTGTATGTGTGTGTTTCACATGAGCCTACTGGTGCACAGGACTAACTGCATGTGTACATTCAAATATGCCAGAGGTTCAGGCTGGTGTCTTCCTCCATTGTTTTTCACCATATTTTCACAGTTCGAGTCCCTACGAGAACCTAGAGATTCATCTATACAGATTAGACAGAAAGTCACAAGAAAGAACTTTCTAGTTTTTGTTTCTTCACCACAGTGATAACAGGAAACATAGTACAGTGTCTGCCTTTATTACATAGGTACAAGGGATAAAAACTGTGATTCTCATGTCTGCCTTATCAGGAGACATACAATAGTTATTTTTTTATTTTTTATTTTATATTTTTTAGATTTTAATTTGTATTTTCTTGTCATCTCTGAAATTAGGACCTGTCTTTTTTTATCATTTCTTCTAAAAGCAATGCCATATAATATGTTACTTTATGAGTTTCATTTTTTTTACACTCCAAATTTTATTCCCTTCCCAGTCCACCCTCCAACTGTTCCACATCCCATACCTCCTCCCCACACCCCTGTCTCCAGTAGGATGTCCCCACCCCCACCCCCACCCCCACCCCACCAGACCTCTAAACTCCCTGGAGCCACCAGTCTCTTGAGGGATAGGTGCATCTTCTCTGACTGAACCTAGATCCGATTCAGCAGTCCTCTGCTGTTTATGTGTTGGGGACCTCATATCAGCTGGTGTAGGCTCCCTGGTTGGTGGTCCAGTGTCTGAGAGATCTCTGGGGTCCGGGTTAATTGAGGCTGCTGGTCTTCCTACAGAGTTGCCCTCCTCCTCAGCTTCTTTCAGCTTTTTCCTAGTTCAAGCACAGGGTAAGCAGCTTTTGTCTACTGGTTGGTTGCAAACATTGGCATCTGACTGTTCCAGCTGCTGGTTGGGTCTTTTGGAGGGTGGTCAGCAAATATTGGCATCTGACTGTGCCAGCTGCTGGTTGGGTCTTTTGGAAGGCTGTCACTCTTATGTATGGATAAAAAGGGATAACGTTTGTTTTCTTTGTCCTTTTGCTAAGAATTGGTTTGGTCACATAATATATACTGATTACAGTTTCACTTCCCTTACTGCTCCCAACTGTCTTCTACATCCCCTCCAGTCCAGATCTATGCACTTTCTGTCTCTCATTAGGAAACAAAAAGGCTTCAAAGTAATAATCAAATATCAGGTAAAACAAAAGCTAACATACTGGAATAAACAAGAGGAAAAGATGCCATGAGTTGTCATAAGAAACAGAGACACATTTATATGCACATTCAGGAATCCCACAGAAACATTAAACTGGAAGCAAAATTTATATACAAATGCCTGGTGCATACCCATACAGAGCATCCCTGTGCATTCTGCCATGGTCTCAGGGAGTTCATATGAATGTCAGTCATGTTGATTTAAAGGACCATGTTTTTTTGGTGTCTTTCCCCCCTGGCTCATTCACTCTTTCTACCAGGAAGTTTTCTGCATATTTCACTGAGTATATGGCTAGGGATTTGATGGAGATATCTGTTCAAGACAACATAGTATTTACTGTGTCATGTGGCTATTAGTGGTCTATAGTGAAAAGGAGCAAACCTTTATGGCCAGGAGTGGAATGAGGTGGTTTGAAAAAAACAAAAAATGACTACCCTAGGCTCATATATTTTAATGCTTAGTTATCAGAGAGTAACACTGAAAAATTAGGAGGTGTGGCCTTATTGGAGGAAGTGCGTCATGGTGGAATTACAAAAGCCTATGCCAGGTCCAGTGTTGCTTACTTGGACTTCAGATCATAGTATAGCTTTCAAATACTTCTTCAGCAACATGACTGCTTCCATGCTTTCTAACATAAAAATAATGGATAAAACCTCTGAAACAGTAACAATTGGACCCGGCATGAGCTTTTGTAATTCCACAGTGACACACTTCGTCCCATAAGGGTACACCCCCTAATTTTTCAGTGCCACTCTCTGATAACTAAGCATTAAAATATATGAGCCTAGGGTGTCATTTTTATTCAAACCACCTCATTCCACTCCTGGCCCTAAACACCCTATTGTTTTATTTCATAGAAGTTGCCTTCATCACGGTGGCTCTTCATGCCAACAGAACCATAACTAAGACATGAATCGTAGCATGATCACCACTTACTTAACAGCTAATATCCACATATAAGTGAATACATACCAAATTTGTCTTTCTGTGTTTAACCTAACTCATTCAGGGTGTTTATTTTTCTAGTTCCATCCATTATGTGAGAATTTTGATTGGAATTACACTGAACCAATTGATTGCTGTTGGTAGGATGGCCATTTTTACTACCTTTTTTTTTTTTTTTTTGGTTTTTCGAGACAGGGTTTCTCTGTGTAGCCCTGGCTGTCCTGAAACTCACTTTGTAGATCAGGCTGGCCTCAAACTCAGAAATCTGCCTGTCTCTGCCTCCCAAGTCCTGGGATTAAAGGCGTGCACCACCACTTCCCTGGCCTCATTTTTACTATCTTAATCCTACTTATCATGAACAGGAATGATCTCTTCATCTTTTATCTTCTTCAAATTCTTTCATCAGTGTCTTAAGAGTTTTTTCATACAAGTGTTTTACTTTCTTGGAATCAAATCAAGATACTTTATATTATTGGAGTTTACTGTGAAGATGTTGTATTCCTGAATATTTTTTTGGTTCTTTTGTCATTTATATATGAAAAGTCTATTGACTTTCATGAGTTAGTTTTGTATCTAGCTACTTTTCTGAAAGTGTTTATCTGCAAGAAATTTGCTAAAAGAAAAAATATATATATTCATATATATGGAATATATAATATATATCATATATATATTCATACTATTTGAAAATAACTCTCTGTTAATAGTAAACCATGAACTCTTCTAAAGTTGCCATAAAATTTCTTACAAACTCCATCAGCAGATTTTTTTTTTTTTCTAAATATCATCTAATGGAGCTGTTTGTTTCTAGGGGAACAAAGTCCCATAAGTTTTTTGTATAGAGAACTATAATGTGAGACTAATAATTCTACATGAGACAATTTATGGAAGTATCAGAAAATAAATGTAATTGTATGTCTAATCATATAAAATCATCAGACTTGTAATATGATGCAATTGAGAACAAGATACTTAAACTCATCAATCATCTTGGCAATAATGTTGGTTCACTGGAAAATTTGTGATAAAAAATTTATACTTAAATGTTCAATAATAAGGCAAGTAATTCTACATAAATATTAGTAAATCAAAATTATTTTGAAGAATTTTTATTTATAAAATAAATTTCCATTTCTCATGTTGTGATAAGAATTGAAAATTCAATATAATAAGCTGACTATTTTTTAATGGATTTTTTTATTGGATATTTTCTTTATTTACATTTCAAATGTTCTCTCCTTTCCTGGTTTCCCTTCCAGAAACCCCCTAAGCTGTAACCCTTCCAACTGCTTCTATGAGGGTGTTCCCCCACCCACCCACACTCGCCTCTCCACCTTGGGATTCCCCTATACTGGGGCATTGAGCTTTCACAGGACCAAGGGCCTTTTCTCTCATTGATGCTCGACAAGGCCATCCTCTGCTACATATGAACCTGGAGCCATGGGTCCCTCCATATGTATGCTCTGGTTGGTGGTCTAGTCCCTGGGAGCTCTGGAGCGTCTGGTTGGTTGGCATTGTTGTTCATCCTATGGAGTTGCAAACCCTTTCAGCTCCTTCAGTCCTTTCTCTAACTGCTCCATTGGGGTCCCCGTGCTCAGTTCAGTGGTTGGCTGCCAGCATCCACATCTGTAATTGTCAGGCTCTGGCAGAGCCTCTCAGGAGACAGCTGTGTCCTTTCAGCAAGCACTTGTTGGCATCCACACTAGTGTCTGGGTTTGGTGGCTGCATACGGGATGGATCCCCAGGTGCGCAGTCCTCCGGATGGTCTTTCCTTCATTCTCTGCTCTACACTCTGTCTCCATATTTGCTCTCATGAGTATTTTGTTCCCCTTTCTAAGAATGACCCAAGCACCCACACTTTGGTCTTCTTTCTTCTTGTGCTTCATGTGGTCTGTGAATTGTATCTTGGGTATTAGGAGCTTTGGGGCTAATATCAACGTATCAGTGAGTGCATATAGTATGGAAAAATATGTGTATTTCTTGTTATTGATTATAGGAGATTATTGTTACTTAACTAAGCATAGGATAGATGAATCCATCCAGAAGATCCAAACATGAATGGGGAAAAAAGTCAATGGAATGATACCTACAGATATTCTGCTCTACTCATAGATCGTTGTTCACTAAGTGAAATGCCCAGAACATCAAATCAAATTTACCATTTTTAGCCCAGTTTGCTGCCACATGGTTTTAATCCAACAACTTAAGTGTCAAAGGCAGACAGATCTCTGAGTTCAAACCCAGCCAGGTTTACACAGTGAGTTCCTCTTAGAGCCATTCACTGACAAGCTAATGAGGCTGCCTGACAAAGGTTTACCTTTCAGCAGAGAGATGCCAGTCTTAAACTGTTTTTGGATAAATCATCTATGCAACTCTTTCTGGTATTCCTTATTTTTCTTACCTTTGCTCTTTTTATTAATAAAATCAGTGGTGGTCTGAAATGATCTAGAGGAGAGAAATAAATAGAACAGGAATACCAGGATCAAAGCCAATCTTAATGATACCATTAAGCAGGATGTCTTTACCTTGCCTCTAGAGTTCGGGACAGAAGCCAAGATGATGAATGTGTAAAAAACCCAAATTAAGTCTGGAAATATTTCCTTCTTATCCTGTGGCGATTATATCAATCTGAATAAGTTTATAGAAAGAAATACTAAGCAGAAGGTTTTAGGAAACCAATAATCCAAGAAACTAGGTTAATTTTTATAAGTTTTACTGCTCCTTTCTTAAGAATATATAATAATAATAAGGATAAAATAATAATATAAAATATATTACAAAGTATTATAAACTGTTATAAATAAAAAATAAAAATAATAAGGAAAGAATAGTGAGAATTTAAAAGTGAATAAAGATAATTAAGAAGAGTAACTTTGTAGTGCTTAGGTTTTAATACAAAACTAAAGAGAGATGGCTTTCATAAATTTCTAGCTTCATGGAAATGCTGGTTAGATAAAACCCCCAATGGAATTAGAGAAGAGCTGAAGAAATACACTCTTAATAAAACATATAAAGTATATGGAGAGACATATACAAGAATTAGAAATGAAAAGAAGAAATAAAATGGTTTAAAATAGGTTATAATTCAGCTTGTTAAATTTTGCCTTTTTGTTAAAATCAAACGTTAACTTCTCAGACTTTGAACAGTTTGCTCCTGTAACCACAGGGCCTAACACTGGGCAGATTAAAGCATCTCCTCCCCTGCTCAGCTAAAATTTGTCTAGTTGGCACAGGCTCTGTGACAACTGAACTTTAAGCTATAACTATTGAAAACTATTTTGTTTTATTCTCCTTGAATAGTTATGTATTAGGAATTCTTTGAAATGCAAATATGAAATGTTGTAACTACCAAGAAATATAAATAAACCCTGTGGTCCTGAGAAAGAAACTTCCATCTCTGTGATCTGTCTCTTGAGTGCAGACACAGATGATACATTCTCAGAGGCTCAGAAAAGATTCAAACTGCTGTCCAGAGCAACCTTTGCATGGCCTGCGAAGTCCAATCTACTCAGGCTGTCTTCTGCTGGAGCTGCTGGTTCCCAGCAAGTTCCAGGATAGAAAGAGGTACATAGAAAGGGCATGTCTCATAAAACAAAACTCAAACCAAACCAAAACAAAACCCTTTACTATTTTCATTGATGAATACATTTTCACAAATTATTGAACAGATTTATAAAAACATAAAATATTTTGATATATAAATCCATAATATAATTTTTGTATCTCAGTAAATAATTTGATCACTTTAATTATGTATCTTTACTTTGTGACCAAAATACAGAACATATATTAGCATAATAAATTTAGTTTCCAACAAGCCCATAGTCAACATCAACTTACATGGAGAAAAATTCAAAGCAGTTTCAGTGATCTGGAATACAATAAAGTTTTACACATCGTGTGTCCTGAACTTAGAACTTGAAGTCTTACCTAGAGCAATGAGACAACTGAAGGAGATCAAGAAGATACAAATTGGAAAGAGAAAATTCAAAGAATCTTTATTTGCAAATACTATAATTGTAAGGGTTCCTAAAAATTCTAACAACTCTTACAAGTGATAAATATTTTCAACAATGTAGATGGATAGAAAATTAACTCACAAAAATCAATTGTCTTCCTACTTATTAATGATAAATGGTATGAGAAAGATATCGGGGAAACAACACCTTTCACAACAGCTTCACATAACATAGCATATCTGTGGTAACTATAAACAAGCAAGTGAAAGATTTGTATGATAATACTTGAAGACATTGAAGAAATTGAAAATGATATACTCATGCTCATGAATCAGAAGGACTGATATATTAAGTATGGTTATGCCACAGAAAACAATCCACAGATATAATATTATCTCTATCAAAATTAAAGCACAATCCTTCATAAAATTTGAAAGCATAATTTTTGTATTCCTATGGAAACAAAAACCCAGCATAGCTAAATGAGTCAATAATAAATAAACTACTGAAAATATTACTATCCTCAGGCTACAATTGTATTACAGAGGGATAGTAATAAAAGGAATATGGTACTGACACAAAAAGCAGATTGAGCAATGGAATAAAATTTAAAAATATAAATAAAAATGTATCCCATACATTAATGGACATCTGATTTTTGATAAAGAACCAAGAATACATGCTGAAAACAATCCTGCTTCTTCAACAACTTTTCCTTGTCTAACTGGATGACTGCTTATACAAGACTTCATACTTATGACATTATTAAAAATAACTCCAAATGGCTCAAAGACTTCAACCTGAAACTAGTTATATTGATAGATATTTTTAAATAATAAATTTTTAATCTTACCTTACTTAGCTATAGAGAAAGAAATAGACATGACTTTTTTCAAAGTAACAAAATGATTGAACATTCAGGGGCTATGAGGTACATTTTGTCTCTGCTCTAGTGAGGGTGAATACTAATGGACAAGAAATGGTTATGGAGGTATAGCCAACCACCACTAGGGCCAAGCAGATAGTTCAGGATTTTTGTTGTTGCTGTTGTTCTAGAAATATATTTTCTCAGTAAGCATGTATTCAAAGCTAACTTACTTTCTTTTCTTCTCAAAACTGTCTCTTCATAACTGATTGGCTGAAAAGAAAAGTCATTGCTGCACCTCTCCTGATTAATCTCAGCTCTGATTACTCTTCCCATTTGCTGCAGCTCACAACTTGGATCATGGCTGTGCTATTTTAATTTCTTGTCAAGCATTTGATGTTTCTTAAAAGCTATGAAATCTTTCACACTTTGCAATGAATTGTTTGCTTTTTGAATTTACATTCTGGATGTTCCTTGAGTTAAATCTGCTATCAGAATTTAGAAATATTTTCAGCAAACAGTTACATACAAAGTAACAGGCACTTCTGACATGTGCAGTTAAACATAGAATGTCCAAAAACATACAACTTTGCCTTTAAGTAAAGCATTAGTGAAAGAGAGACACACATGATTGTTTCATCTCCAACATCACCTTAGAATTATATATTTATATGTAAATCTTTAACTCCATATGCTTTCATACATTTACAGAGTGTTTTTGAATTTGTATATAGTGCATAATACAGACAGAATAAAATACAAACACATTTTCTAACAAGCTTTTGTGACATGTGCATGAACACAGACAAAGAAATGGTGTTTTAAAGTCAAAGGTCATGCTCCTTGTAGGTCCCTTCAATGAAAAGTTATGCTCCATTACCTCACTTTGAAAATTATTTTATTTATCAGCATTCAATTGGGTTCTGCAAACTGCTTGAGGTGTCAGGGTATATCATAAATGCAGAGCTGAGAAAGGCTCTTGTGCATGCTTCACATTCCTTTGAATATATTAAGAGATTCATTTTAATCATCTTGGTTCCTGGACTGTTACAATGAACTGACTTATAAATTGCTATGGATCCAGTTATTCTGTGAAAGTACTCCAGGTAAAAGAAAGTAAACAAAGCAAAGTAGGAAATAGCATGTGGTTTAGTTTCTAATAACTTTTATAAAGAGACATAAAGTTTTTGGAAGTATAACAAAAATGAATTTAAAATTTTCTCATGATTAGTTTTACACTTTCAAAGAGGCCAGGTTTGAAGCAGTAGATTTCTTCATTTGTACTTATAATCTTGTCTTTGAGCTGTACTCTGAACTTACATAGCTCCTTTCTGAACAATTTTTTTTAGTTGCTATGCCCTATAGTCCCTGGAAAATATATCTCATGCATTTTAATGGTGATAGTATTGTTATGCTTTTGCAGGTCATTTTTTTTTTTACTTTCACTACTTTTTAAAATTATTTTATTTGTTTATATTCCAGATGTTGTCCTTCCTTCCAGTACCCTGTCCCACAGTTCCTCATCCCATTTCCCCTCTCTCTCTTGTTTCTGAGAGGGTGCCCACTTTTCCAGGTATTTCCCCTTCCCAAGAGACTCACATTTCTTGAGGATTAGGCTCATATTCTCCCATTGAGACCAAACAAGGCAGCCCTCTGCTATATATGTGCCTGGGAGACTCTGACTAGCCTCTGTATGCTGCCTGGTTGGTGGCTCTGGAAGCTTCCAAGGGTCTGGGTTAGTAGAGACTATTGGTCTTTCTATAGGGTTGCTCTCCTTCTGCTTCTTTAATCTTCCCCCTAATTCATTCATAGGGGTCCTTAACTTCAATCTTATGGTTGGATGTAAGTGTCTGTGTCTATCTCAGTCAGCTGCTGGTAGGGCCACTCAGAGGACAGCCATACTGTAAGCACATCATAGCATCACTAATAATGTCAGGCCTTAGTGCCCTCCCCGTGAGATGGATAGCAAGTTGTTTTGGTCACTCATTGCATTTTCTTCAGTCTCTTCTACATTTTTGTCCCTGAAGTTCTTTTAGACAGGAACAATTCTGGGTCAGAAATTTTGACTAGCTTGGTAAACCTATTTCTCTATTTGGGGCCCTGTCTATCTACTGGAGGTAGACACTTAGAGCTACCTCTACCCATTGTTGGGCACTTTGGCGAGGGTCACCCCCATTGACCCTGAGAGTTTCTCACTTCCCAGGTTTTTATTACTTTCTAGCGTGTTTCCCCTCATCACACTCCTGAGGCTGCATATTTCCATTCATTCTCCTGGCCTTCTGGATTTCTCTCCTGCTCCTCCCTCCATACCTGATCATATTCCTGTTTTCGGGTCCTCTTCTGCTCTCCAACCCAGATTCCTTCCCTCCCTCTGCCTCCTCTGATTATTTTGTTCCCCCTTGTTAAACTTCTTAAGGTTTATGAGTTGTAGCCAAGGTATTCTGTACTTTTTGGCTAATATCCACTTTTCAGTGAGCGCATACCATGCATGTTCTCTTGGGTCAGGGTTACCTAACACAAGATGATATTTTCTGGTTCCATCCATTATCTTGCAAAATTCATGAGGTCCTTGTTTTTAGTAGCTGAATAGTATTCCATTGTGTATATGAACCATATTTTCTGTATCCATTCTTTAGTTGAGGAACATCCGGGTTGTTTTCAGTTTCTGGTTATTACAAATAAGGCCACTATGAACACAGTGGAGCAGGTGTCCTTGTGGTATGATGGAATATCTTTTGAGCTTATATATGCAAAGAAGTGGTACAGCTGTGTCCTTAGGCAGAACTATTTCCAATTTTCTTAGGAACCTCCACACGGATTTCCAGAGTGGTTGTATCAGTTTTCAATCCTACTAGCAATAGAGGAGTGTTCCTCTTTCTCCACATCAACAACAACATGTGCTGTCACTTGAAATTTTGATCTTAATCATTCTGATTGGTGTTCTTGTTGATTTAACTAAAATATGACATAAAACTATTCTTTAATTCTCTGCTACAAGTTTCATCTACTATTAATTTTATATATGTAAACTTGCTTTTTAATTTAGACATGTAGATAAGAACATATATTCTACTTGTATATATTATTAATTTCCAGCTTTATAAATTCTGAAAATGATGTGTGACACAAATAAAAAGTGTATTTATTTTACATTTCTACTGTGGACCAAAGTATTTAATATCTGAGGTACTTTAACCTTAAGTGATATTGCAATACCACGAAGTGTGCTATATCATTTCTGGTTTATGGAATATATAAATCATCTTAATATAAGCTACATGTAATTTTTCCCCTACACAGAAAAACAAGAACAGCAGTAAAAATCAACTGCTGGAATACTTTCTGTGATTACCCTTATGTGATCTTGGTGTCAACTCTGAGGTTGAAACATGAATATTTCTACTGTAGGACTCATCATAATTCTATCTTCATACACAAATTAGACATAACATATACCTAACATTTGGTTCAGAAAGTTATTCATTTTTCTTGTTCAGCTTATGATTAGTCAGTCATATTGTTGAGACTTGTAGCTTTGGATAATCCTAAAAGAATGAAAAATTGTACACAAATTATGCTAATTGTTATTGAACAATTAGTTGATAGCTCTGGTAAGAATTGGTACAAAATTCTTATAGTTTGAAATAGTCTCTTTGAAGAAACAGGAATAGTGACATTATTAAATGTATTTGGGTTATACTGAGTTCTACTGAGGACTCCTCAAATTAAAATTTTAATTTGAAGTTAACAAATAATAAATCTGATTTGTCTGTTTAATTAAGTTAGTTTGAAATTAATGTGCAACATAGCAAACCCCACCTCAAAAACAAATTAAAAGTTATAGAATATGAATATAAAAATGTCAAATCAAAGAAGATAAGATAGTGAATACTTTTTCTTTGAAATGGTATGTTTCTAGTTTCTAAAACTATTAACAACTTCAAACAGTATTTCTGTGAAATAAAACTCAAATGTTAATTTATCCATGATGTAGATTTTTTTCCTTCTTTGTTTATATCTACAACTCTACAGAAATTTAATCCAGCAACATGGCTGCTCTGCCAAGCCGAAAGACCTGCTAGGTCTATGTGGTCCTGCTAGAATGCAGACATGCTCTGAATTACAGTATGGCCTGACTAGAATACAGACCTACCCTTAGTACACACCTTCAATCCTAAAACAATGAAGATAAGATTAGTTTATAGAAGAAAGCACCTATGTTTAAAAGTGACATCTAATTGAGAAGCAGACAAAGTAACAAATTAGAGAAATGTTTTACAGAATGAGTCAGAGATAGGACATACCCAACATAAACTGTACAGGAAAGGGAGGCTACTCAAATGAATAGCACAGTTTAGAGACTGCCCCACCTGGGTATCCATCACATCTGCTGCCACCAAATCCAGACACTATTGCTTATGCTAAGAAGTGCATGCTGACAGGAGCTTAATATAGCTGTCTCTTGAGAGGCTCTGTCAGAACCTGACCAATTCAGATGTGGTTTCTGGCAGCCAACCATCCGACTGAGCAAGAGGACCCTAAAGGAGAAGTTAGGAGAAGGACTGAAGAACCTGAACGGCTTTGTAACCCCATAGGAAGAACAACAATATCAACCAACCAGAACCCCCAGAGCTCCTAGGAAAGAAACCATCAACCAAAGGATACACATGGAGGGACCCATGGCTCAAGCTGCATATGTAGCAGAGGATGGTCTCATCTGGCATCAATGAGAGGGGAGACCCTTGGTCCAATGAATGCTTGATGTCCCAGCATAGAGGAATGCTAGGGTGGTGAGGCAGGAGAGGATGGGTAGGTGGGTGAGAACCCTCAGAGAAACTTGGGGGGGGGGAGAAGAAGGGAAAGGGGAATCAATAGAGGGTTTTACAGAGGGGAAACATGGGAAGGAGGATAACATTTGAAAGGGAAATAAATAAAATGACAAAAAAATTATTTTTTAAAAAGAAAATGTATATCACTTATTAAAAAGAAAGGGAGAAGCACATTGAGGGATCAGCGCAGAGAAAGAAACAGAGAGAGAGGAGTCAGTTTTACTGAGACAGTTTTATAGGGACAGGTTGCAAGAAAAGACAAAACAAGTCAGAGAATGAGAAGAAGCCAGAAGATTAAAACAGATTGCCAGAATTAGTTTGAGGCCAAGCAGAGAAGCTGAGAGAAGCCAGGTTGAATCAGTCAGCTTGGAAAGGAGTTTGGACCTGAACGGTTGAATTTAACTAGTCAGACAGAGTTTGAAAACATAGAAAAAAAATGTATTTATTCAGCATTAAGTCTCAAAGTTACATCTAAAAAATAAAAGTTCATGTTACGTAATATAACTCTCCCAGAACAATGAAGATTCCGGAATCTTCAATAGGTTAAGTCTATGAAGGCTAAAATGAAAGTTCAGGGTAAAGGTGTCAAGGTGAGTAGCTGTATCGTATATGCATATCATTATTTATATATTTGGATATAAATAAAGAAAACTAATTTGCATTTTTATCACTTTGAACTTGTCTTCCCACATATAAAATGATAATCATATGAAAAGATATTTTAATATGTTTTAGAAATCAATGCTTAAAATTATGGAAAATAGATATCACAATTTCAGATAGTATTATTGCTTGCCTCTTTATATTGTTGTATATTGTTGAAATGTGAGAACAACCCAAGTGGAGAAGCTATATGGTATTAATGTTTTCCAACCTAGCATGATCCACCTTTATTGTGTGTGTGTGTGTGTGTTTATCTTTTATAGCTCCTTAAGTTAATAAAAGTCTTAGAATCTATCCCAATTGTTCCTATTTTGTTTCATTGTATTCATCTTATGTGTTTCCATTTGAGGTAATCTTTCCATTCATAAACACTATTGACATATTCCTCTCTACCTTTCTCTGACCCTCATGTTTATAATTCTGTGTTACCATTGTCTACATGGATCACAAACGTTAACTTCCTGCATTCAAAACAGCATTAACAGGTGTTACAAACAGATTCTAATATAGAGTGAAAGGTAACTGTAAGATATTTAATTTAAAAAGAATAAAATCGGGGCTGGAGAGGTGGTTCAGTGGTTAAGAACTGATTGCTCTAGTAGAGTAGCTGAATTCAATTCTTGGCACCCATACATACAGTAGCTCACAACTATCTAAATCTCCAGTCCTAGGGAATCCAACACCTTCTTCTGACTTCCTTGGGTACCAGGCAGGTAAATAGTACACAGTCATACATATAAGCAAAATACTCCTACATATATAAAAAAATTTTGACAAATGTATATTTAAACTAACACATACAATATTTTGTGTTAAAATACTTGGGAGCAACCTATTCTGCTTGTTTATATTCTTATTAATAGAAAAAACAAATTAGTATTTTAATCATACTGGAAAGGAACAGTGTTAATGACATTTGTTAAAGGGAATATTTGGTCATAGAACAATCTTAATTTTAAAGGAAAATATCTGGATGGAAATAAGAATTGAGAGTTGGTAGATCTTGCATTTGAGATTCCATGTATATAATATAGTGTTAATTATGCTCATAAGACTCAAGTAAAAGATTCTTAAAGGAACAGGAACAGCTCTCTTAAACAGTTCTGAGCATTTTCCATGCTTATACTGATTAAACACTTTATATACTCATGTTTTGTTTTTGTTTTGTTTGTTAACAAAACGTTTGTGACACCTTCTTATTTTCTTTACATAAATTCTGTATTACAACAATCAATGCTTTTGAATTAAAATTAATAGCTATCTCCCCTCTTAGAGTTCTAAACTTATGCTGATAGAATTTTAGATTTTAATCACATCGGCTGAACCTATTCAACAGATGCAAGAAGATGCTACATTTATATGGCAATTCAACATAATTCTATAACTATTTTCCATTTCTTTGTAGAAATGACATTATGTAAGATTCTGCTTAATTAGCTAATGGGTTCCTTGGAACTTGTTAAAAAAAAAAAAGATGAGGGATACAGAATAAGGAAGGGAAGGTGGTTCATAGAACTCAATGAGAAGAACATTTTAGGAAAGAGACAATAATTAAGAGTGTGAAGAGCACCTGAAAGCACAAAGGGAGAAACTTGTGACAGATGTGCTAAGACTAGATGCAGGTCACTGGTGAGTTTTGATAAAGACATCTTTGTAGAGAATTAAATTATAAAAGATATCTTAAGTTGATAATGCAAAACCTTGGGATAGCTATGCCAGGGATTTATTTGTTCAAATAAGCAAGAAAGGAAAGCAAGATAAATGGAGGATTCCAAAACGTACTGAATATTTAGGGGTTGCCAGTTCATGAACCAGTGACTACTTACTTATATATCATTTTACTTGCTATATGAAAAACCTTCAATGGAAATCCCATTGTATCCGCTATAGAAATGAAATCAGAGTAGCAAATGAATTAGGGTCTAGATTTCAAACTTCTATATTCTAGATGGTTTAATCAAGAAATAAGAATTTCAATTATAAAATTATGATGAATGCACCCTGGAGAGAAATTTACTAGAGTGTGCATAAATTTTTAAAGTCTGTCTCCAAAGGCCAGTGAGGATGGAAAAAGTATCAAGAATAGAATAATGGTAGAGAGAAAATAAAGTACATAAAATTAGTATATTTAAATAAGGGATCATAAAGTTTAGAAGAGTTCCAACCACAGTTGCTACTCCTCCATTTCACTGCCATTTGAATTCTTTATGACTACAACCAGAATGACCACAGACATATAGAAAATCTTGTTTGATTTATTTAATTTATTCTGTATTGTAAATGTATTTTGTGTCCTAGAAATTTGACCTTGCTGAGGCTAAATTGTCTAATTGTCTTCAAATTAAAAGGATAGTAATGTTTACCCTTCTTTTATGCGTGGTATTAGTTAACCTACACAGGCTTGATAAAGTCACAGAAGCTATTTCTATGGTGACATTTGCAACTGCTTATTTGAAACCAGTACTGTGCATACTGATGATCCAGTTTACTAATTAATTTTAAAGTATTTTTGAAAAGTTATTAATACCATAAATTTTATCATTGCTTAAACTGAAACATTGAAGTCTGAGAGACTCAGAATGTAATAGATGTCCTTTAGTGCCTCACAAAGATCCACTGCACAGAAAATACATAATAAAGAAGGGATATTAACAGTCTAGCAAACATTTGTATTCATTAAGGAGAACTTTCATAATCAGATCCAATCAGACCCTGATTACACAGCAATTTAGCAGTACCTGCACAAGCAGTTTCCTCTGTGTTCAGGGATCATTTGGGATGCTCATTATAATACAAATACAAAAATGGAAAGTTCTTTGAAATTAAGAAGTATAGATAAAAGAAATTCATTTATGCCTTGTTCAGCCTTTGTGTCTCATAGAAAGGCAAGATTAAGCCACGAGTGTACCTGTCATTGCAAGCAGTTTGATGTGTTGATTTTAGAATTGAGACTCTGTCAGTCACTTATTTTCAAGGATCCTGTGGTATGGCCTCAGGCTTCAAGAGACAGATATTACCTCCTCAAACTCCCTGTGCTCTGTCAACCCACCTTCCCAGAAGTCTGCATTTTTCTCTCTTCTAAATCATGAGCTCATTCTCTTCATCTTTTGCTTTTTCACCAGCAATGTGCCATTATCTTTAAGGGGTAACCAATCCCTCATCTCCTTTGTGGCATATCTCCTAATTATATTCCTGTTCTTTTCTTCTAGTTTTCTTATCAATTTATTTTATAGATCATCAATTTTGCCCCATTTGGACATAAAAACAGGATTTTTCCCTGTTACGTTAGAAATAGCTTGAGGAAAATAAACTTCATTACCTACCTGCATTACCTACTGCTATGTTACCCAATAGATATGAAGTGGATAAAAATATAAATGTAATTATCACATTATTATGTACTAACATGTGAGTCAAAATAGATCATTTTACTGCATTAACAGTTTGTTCCCTTGTATTTTAATACTTTTTATTTGACTCCAGTCTACCCATAAGGCAAGCAATGTATTGCCTAATTTCCAACAATGGTTTTTTGATGATTTTGTACCTTGCAGTACTTTATTTTCAATCTTATGCTCCACTTACTTTACTAGCATGCTGAGTGTCTTCTATCTCTACCACCAAATTCTTAACCTCAAGTCATCCAGAATTACTTTTAAATTAAGTATCAACTCATTTAGGTCAAAGGGTTTTCTAGACTGATGAACATGACTGCTTAGAAGTAGAGCAATGTTTCCAAAGGAGACAGGATGAAAGGAGAATAGCAATGATACTTTGAAGTTTTCACACTCATCAAACAAATGTGGAAAATTCTGTAAATATACATATGAATGCATATGAATATTCATGTCCCCCCATACATATACACACACATTCACATAAAAACATATGTCCCTGAACATACTAAATAAGTTGTATGGATTGTAATAATGTCATGTTGTCAATTATTACATATACCTATCTCTATAATCTTTTCATATATATTTAATGTATACCTATATTAAATCTATATGTATAGCTATCTAATTTATACATCTATACCTACCTACAATTATTTTTATCTATTTCTATCTTTATGTCATCTATATTTATATCTATTTCTGTCTCTACATCATCTATCTCTACCTCTATCTTTATTTTTATCTAATCTGTATCTATATTTATATCAATCAATATCTATATATTTGCAAGATTATTGCTCTTAGAAAAAAACTGAGAAAAGTAACAGTACATATACACATTAATATTATTGTCTCAGCAAGTTTTATGTAAATCTATAACTGTCAAAAATAATTTTGAAAGGTTATAATTATGTGGTTAATATTTAAATGCCCTCATAGAGACAGGGGGAGAGAAAAGAGATAGGGGGTTTCCAAAGGGGAGACCTGGAAAGAGGAAAACATTTGAAATATAAATACAGTATCAAAAAAGAAGTTAATTAACGAAATAAAAAGCATTTAAATGGGAAAATATATTTAAATGCCCAGAGTATGGCTAACAATGACTATTTCATTATATTAGTTTCTTTTCCCATTGTTACTAAGAAAATACCTAACAAAAGCAACTGAGAGAATGAGAGGTGTCTTTGGAGTTCTAGGGTAGATGTGCACTCCCCCACTGTGGCTAGAGTGTGGCACAAAGAGAGAGGGAAGCTCGGTTCCAATTCTGTTCTCATTTTTGCCCATTTATGCATCTCAGGACAAGGGTCAGATCACAAGGACAGTGAATCCTTCCATTTCAATTAGTGACACCTAGAAACTCCTTCCCAGGTCATGCTAAGAGACTTGTCAATATGTGATTATGGAATGTGTAAGAGAAACAATCAGTATAAGCCATCACTTCTCTGTAATATCTCAACAGCAAATATTATTTAATTCAAAGCACATCTAGACTATTTTTCTTCTTTTTTATTGGTCATTTTATACATTTACATTTCAAATTATATTCTCCTTCCCAGTTACCCCTCTACCAACCCCTCCCCATGCTATCCCCCTGTTCTCCATCTCCTTTGCCTCTATGAGGGTGCTCCTCCACCCATTCACCCACTCCTGCCTCACACCTCTTGCATCCCTGTATGCTGGGGCATCAAGCCTCCCTGGCCTCCCACTAATATCAAATAACACAATCCTCTGATGCATTTGTATCTGGAGTCCTGGCTCCCTCCATGTATATGTAGTCTTTTATTGGTGGTTTAGGTCCTGGGAGCTCTGGGTGGTCCAGTTAGTTGATATTGTTCTTCCTATGGGGTTGTAATCCCCTTCAGCTCCTTCAGTCCTTCCCCTAGCTCTTTCATTGAGGTTCCCAGGCTCAGTCCAATGGTTGACTGTAAGTATCTACATCTGAATTGGTAAGGAACTGGTAGAATCTCTTAGGGGACAGCTATACAAGGCTGCTGTCAGCATGCAATTCTTGGCATCAGCAATAGTGTGGTGGTTTGGTGTCTGCAGATGGGATGGATCCCTAGATGGGGCAGTCTCTAGATGGCCTTTCCTTCAATCTCTGTTCCATTTTTTTTGTCTCTGTCTTTCCTATGGATAAGAACAATTCTGGGTTAAGAATTTTTAATGGGTGGGTGTCCCATCCCTCAAATGTGGGCAGTGCCTGTCTGCTGGAGGTAGTCTCTACAAGTTGTATTTCCCCTTTGTTGGGCATTTTGGCTAAAGTCATCTCCATTAGCTCCTGGGAGCCTCTTGCTTTCCTGGAGTCTGGGATTTTCTAGTGGTTATCCCCAGTCCCCCATCCCCACCTGCTACATGTTTCTATTAAATTTCCTGATCCTCTGTGCTTCTTATTTACACAGTGAAGTACTACTTAGCTATTAAAAACAGTAACTTCATGAAATTTGCAGGTAAATTGATGGAGCTAGAACATATCAAAATGAGTGAGGTAATCTAGACACAAAAGAACACACATGTATGTACTCACTGATAAGTGTATTTTAGACCCAAAACTCAAAATACCCAAAATACAACCCACAAACCATATGTATCTTAAGCAGAAGGAAGACCAAAATATAGATTTTTCAATCCTTCATAGAATGGGAAAAATGGAGTTAGACCTGGGACAGAGAGAGAATGAGGAAGGGAAAAAAAGGGAGAAGGAACAGGTATTGAAAGGGACATTGAGACTAATTTTAAATGCCTAAAACCTTTCATAATTGTCCCAAATAAGAACAGTAAAAGCCTATTAATGTATCAGTAATTAGCTTTATAAGACTTGTTTTATTTATTATTAACTCTGTTTTTCTGTGTGTATATGATACCTATAACATACTTGATAGAGTTTAGAGGAACATTTAATAAGTTCACTATGCCTTCCACCTTTAGAGGGGTGCGAGCATTCTTCTGGGATCAGCAACCTTGCATGGCAAGCACCATCTTTTGAAGAAATTCTCCTTCTGATACTTTTAGATATCAGGTTAATTTTACTGTTTATCTTTGCTTTACAGATAGAAGTATAAGCATCAGAAGTTCAGTAAGTAGGTAGGTTAGAATAACAACTGTTATTTATGTTACAACAACAAGATGACTTTCTATTCACAAGAAAAACAGTAGGGGCAAATTGAATTAAAATGCATGATTTTGAATCTTAATATCACAAGCACCTCAAATTTTACAAATTGACATATTTCTTTTCTCATATATGCATCTGTAATCATCATATGCATTGTCTATAATACATATATGTGAAAGTATACTTGCTCTAGAAAGCTATCTATAAAAATACATGTTTCAATAAAAACAGAATTTTCATATATATTGGGAACTCTGGATGCAGCAACATTGTATCAGATCATCTTCATTATGGGTAATGAGGCAGAAATTATAGATGAATGCCAGCCTCAAATACAATAGTTCAGTGAGGAAGAAAGAGTGATTTCTCAAAAGAGGGCCATCCAGTCATAAAAGAACTGTAAGCAAGCTTGGTTTGATGAGCATGCATGTGTATGTGTGCGTGAACAAACAAACATATGCTTACTTTCCCACTATCCATTGCTCATCTTATTTTGCCAATGTTTTACATTGAATAGCCTATGGGACACGGCAGATTTCTTTTCTCTGTTGCAATTCTCTAAGTGATCTCATTTATCCCTTTCACTTTAAATATTCCCTCTACACATACAGCCAACAATGTCATGTCTGTGCATCAGGCTTTCCTTTGAATATCCATTTTGCATCTAACTGCTTTTCAAATTAGATAAGTCCGAAGCTTATACATAGATGTCCATCATACTTTTTGCCTTTCAGATCAGGAAAAGTAATTTAATTGTCCAGCTGTTCAAGTCAGAAAACGTGGCATCCTCTCTCTCTCTCTCTCTCTCACACACACACACACACACACACATGAACACAGGCCGTATCCAATTCTAAAAGCAACTTCTTTAGCATAATTTTTGAGATATATTTGTTTTTTCTCCCTTGTATCTATAGATAAATGTTATTATCAGTTACGGAATAATTTGTTTTCCTGTAGTATTAGACAATTTCTAGAAATATGTTTATTCTCAAAGCCATAGGTGTTCTAATACCATTCAGTGAGTGGAAATAAGGGATGCTTACAATAACCTAGACCAAGAGAGAAGTCCCCAGCTAAAAAGTACAGTGCTCAAAATAGAAATTTTATCAACACTGAGAAGTATCTATATGAGCTAAGATACTATCCATTGTTATTATTTTATTTATATATTCATATTTTTATGGCTATACTTCTATACATCCTTTGATCCTTCGCTCTATGCATGACATTCATCAACTAGGACTCTGAAATATATTTGTCTTAGGAATTCTATTCCTGCACAGAACATCATGAAAAAGAAACAAGATGGGAAGGAAAGGGTTTATTCAGCTTACACTTCCACATTGCTGTTCATCACCAAAGGAAGTCAGGACAGGAATTCACACAGAGTAGGAAGTTGGAGGCAGGAGTGGATGCAGAAGCTGTAGACTATTGCTGCTTACTTTCTTCCCCTGGCTTGTTCAGCTTGCTTTCTTATAGAAGTCAGGTCTATCAGCCCAGGGATGGCACCACTCACAATGGGCCCTGCCACCTGGACCACTAACTGAGAAAATGCCTTACAACTGGATTTTATTGAGGCATTTTCTGAAGGGGGCTCCTTTCTCTGTGATAACTCCAACTTGTGTCAAGTTGATTCACAAAACCAGCCAGTACAATGTTTTGTTTTGTTTTGTTTTTGTTTTGTTTTGTTTTTTTTCCAGTTAAGGGGCTTCTCTGATCATAAGCATTATATGAATGGCAATCATTTTCTTCAAATGTAGAGTACTTGAAGAGTTTTTCTTCCCCACTCAAATCCAAGGAAAGCTGCTGACATTCTTCTCTGTATCTTAAACTGCATTATTTTCCTCTTTGAATTTTGATCACTTTCCTATCATGTTTGCTAACTTTTAAGGCAGAATTTAATATAATAAAGAACCTTCTTGATGGCCATTGATATACTTCACAGCTACTAGAAGTTACTTAGTACATATGTCCAAAAATCATTGTTGGACTCAAAATGGATTGAACAAATGGTTCTCAAACTTATAATAGTCAATAAAAATTATAAAAAAAATAATATCTATAGCTCTAAATGTAAATGCTAAATGACTGTAAATTCAATGTGGCCAAATGCTTCATATCACTGCTGCATGACCTATTTGGCATGATAGACTGTACCTCTATAGCTCTAAATGTAAATGCTAAATGACTGTAAATTCAATGTGGCCAAATGCTTCATATCACTGCTGCATGACCTATTTGGCATGATAGACTGTACCTCTGAAATGTGAGCTCTAGTCAGCCCTGTCTCCCTTAAAATATTTTGATATTTCTTCTTCATATGGTATGTTCAAAAGATGTTTATTTATTTTTAAAGTTATAATATTATTACAATATAATTGTGAGTTTCATAGATACAGTATATTTTCATTTTTTTGATTTTTTATTAAATTTTATTACTTAAAATATTTTTTAAATTTAAGTATACTTTGATCATATTCTTCTCTTCTCTGAATCATTTCAGATCCTATTTTTCTTTCTATCCATCCAATTCTAAGGTCTTTCTCAACAAACACAAATGTAGTACAACGAGAAAACCAAGAAAACATGATAAAAACAAACTCCAAAAAAATAAAAAGAAAAGAAAACCCACCAGATTGTAGTGTAATAAAGAACCACACAAAAACCTGTAGAGTCCATTGTATATCATCAGCTATTCCTAAACAAGAGGCCTGCCCTGGAGTAGTTGATATACTCATTATAACTCTTTTAGATAAAACTAAATTTCCATCTCTCAGGTTGTATAAGTTACAGTTCAGTTGTTAATCTTTACCCTAGTGTCTAAATATTGATATATTTTTAGAAAATATAACTAATAAAATATAGTAAGATAAAATAAAAATTATCGCATCTCAGTTGAATAAGACAAACCAGAAGCAAAAAGAGTCCAAGAGTAGACAGAAGTGTCAGAAAGCTACTCCTTCAAACTCTTGGGAATCCCTTAACAACACTCAACTGAAAGCCATAATAAGTTAGTACAAATTTAAAAGTGGCAATTTTTTTCTTTAAGACTGCTAGCTCTCAAATAATTGAGACAGAGACCATCAGATTTATTTAACAAGCCCTAAGGCATAACAAATGAGCAGATAATAGTCTCTCCTAATCCTCTAAACTAATCTAGCTACTTCCCAGCCAAAACCCCCCTGATACTTGCATTTTACTATTGATCTGACTCTCTCTGCTTCATGTGAGTTCTCATGGTGGTGGTCCTAATATTTTGTGTGAATCCTCCCTTTTCTCTCTACCCATCCCCTGGATGGTGTCAGAAGACCCTAATATCTCTGCCCAGACAGTGGCTGATCAGCTTTTTATTTGCCAATCAGAAATAATTGGGAAGCAATGTTACACAATATAAATACAGGAGATTTTTAGAAAAAAAAAAAAAAAACATTACAATGGCAAGTTCAGCTTGCAAAAAAATATCAAGACACAGAAATCAGCATTTGAATAATACGAGGATAATATTTACACAGTGCACAATAGCATAATTTCAACAACAACAATAAACAGAAGACCTATTGAAGACATGTACAGGCCCTGTGTATGCTGTCTGACTCTCTGTGAGATCATGAGTTTTGCTCCAGTTGATTTATAAGGCCTCCTTCCCCTTAGTGTCTATCTCCTCTGACTTTTGCACTCTTTCTACCTCCTTCTCCTTGGGTTTAATTGAGCACTGAGTGGAGGGATTTGATGGAAATATCTCATTTAGGGCTGAATGTACCATTTTCTTCATAATGCCTAGCCATGGGTCTCTATATTTGTTCCCATCTGCTGCAAGAGGAAACTTGTCTAATGACAACTGAACAAAGCACTGCTCAGTGAGTATAGCAGAATATTATTAGGAGTTGTTTTATCAATACATTAGTTTTTTTTTTTTTCTCAGACCAGTATTATTTGATTTTACTCTAGAAGAAACCTGGGCTACATAGTCTTAGGTTCTTGATCACCCATTCTGTTTTGGTTTTGACTTATATCTTGTCAAGTGGGCTCAATTATTGCTTGGTTAGTCCCAGAAGTTTTGGTAATACTTATCCAACTCATAGAAGGTGGAGATGTTGAGTAGTGCTCCTATAGAGTATTCAGCACTTTGTTCCAGTATCTTTGGTACAGAGACCTACTTTGCATGCTCTCAAAAGATCATGTGAATACCAAGCCAACTACAAATGGCTTATCCACTACTGTGTACTGCATCCATTGTATTTTCATCTTTTCGGCTCTAGCTTATTCCTTCCATCTTCTCCCAGATCTTCCCTCTCAACTCCATGCTCATCTTTACTTTGTATGTAGAACCCTGCACTGCACCATGATCAAACTTCCAGGAGCCATCCTCATGAAGAAAAGGTACTTTACTTTAGCTGCTATTGCTATCAGTGCTCATCAGCTAGGAGGAAATGCTGCGTGCCCCTTGCCAGGACATACTGGAATGCTGAATGACTTATATGGATTACTTTTATGCAGTTCTTATTCCAGTTACTATACCTACTATGGGTTCATGAGTTCAGCAGTCCATGTTTATCTACAAAATACTCTTTTGGCACTCTGATCTCTGGCTCTTACAATCTTTCTATCTCATATTCTACAATATTCCTCCAGCCCTTGAAGAAGTACATGTGAAATAAATGTCCTGTGTGTGGCTGAACACTTGTGCTTTCCAGTGGTGACTTTCTGAACTCACTACTATTACCTGTAAAACATGCTTTTGTGATGATGTCTGAGACTTGCACTTCTCCATGGGTAAAAGGATGCTCATTGGGAATGCAGCTGCAGAAATATGTCTGTTTACCAAAATAGTAATATAGTGGGATTACCCCTAAAGACTAATAACTGCTAAATATTGACCAACATTGGAATTTTGGTTATGGAGATATGTACTTTTTCATGTGGAGAAGGAATGTATAAAGTTGGAAAGTAATGAAAGAGTTTTCTTACCTGCTTATTGGAATTAATGCCACTGTGATACACATGAAGAATCTCTTACCAGTTCTGTTATTTTTTGTAGCTCACAGAGTTCACAGCTGGATGAAAATCCTGTTGACTTTTCTCACCTACTATGAACTCTGGCCATTATGGAAGAAGCTTCCAGGTCAGTACAAACCTTATGTTTCCAAGTCTACAATGATATTTTGTTATTCCTCCCTCTGGACCCAATTTTGCACTTTTGCCTCAGAATCTAGAGTCAGGTTTGTGTCTTCATTCTCACTGTGACCACCAGAGGCTTGACTCCTACTAATAAAGGCAACTTCTGCTTCTTCTCTAAAATTACATTTTGTTTGTTAGCAGTAAAGACACTTAAAAATCTATCAGCTTTCTATCTTCTAATGAAATGTAAAACCTCTCATTGTATGTAATGGCAATTTTGTAACTGACATAAACTTTTATATACTGATATGTTTTCATTGTGATCTATAATATTATTTTAGAAAAAACATTAGTGACTAAGATTAGAATAATAGAATTTGTGTATATCTAGGTCAACCAAGGCCTAGGTTATGAAAGTATAAAAGAATAATTTGACATTAAAAAGGATATATATTGTGAACTTAGTATTGTGACATATGGCAATGATACAATGTATTTGTCTATGTTTTTTTTTTTTAACATAGCACACTCATGTCAGAGAATATAAGACAGAGAGTATAAGAATGTAGGCAAGCAGCAATCTCAATTAATTAATGATACTCAGTTATGCTTGTAACAAGAAGCAAGTTGTCTTCTGAGAGGTGCCACCCAGCAGATGACACATACAGATAGAAAGACCCTCAGCCAAACAGTACATGGAGCTTGTGGACCCTTGTGGAAGAACAGGAAGAAGGATATTGGCCCTGAAGGGGCTAAGAACTCCACAGGAAGACCAACAGAGTCAACTAACCTGGACCCTTGGGGCTCTCAGATTCTGAACCAACTAAAGAACATATATTGGCTGGACCTAGTTCTCCCCACTTATATGTAGCAGATGTGCAGCTTGGTATTCATTTGAGTTCAGGGGATATCCCAAAGGCTGTTGCCTGTAAGTGGGATATGTCTTTCTAGCTGGGCTGTCTTGTCTAGCCTCAATGGGAGAGGAAGCATCTAGCCTTGCAGAGACTTGAAGTGCCAGGGTGGGGAAATACCCAGAATGGGGCATCTGCTTAAAGAAAAAGGGAGATAGGAGTGGAGGAAAGATTGTAGGATGGGCTGACCTAGAGAGGGGCAGTGAGCGGGATGTCAACTGAATTAATTTTGAAAAAAGAGTGTGTATTTAAACTGCATTTTGAATGTTTCACATTTTTTTTTTGAAAATTAAAATCCACATTAGTGCCAATTCTACCAACGTTGTGGGAAGACTCAACCAATGTCCTTTTTCACTTAATACTCATTTCATGAACTGAAACCCACACTCAGTACTGCTTTGGTGATTAAGAACCTGAGATTACAATCAAAACCAAATTATACTGGCTCAAAATATCATGAAAAATGAATCCTAATGATATTGTGCTATACTCATAGACTATTGCCTTATTCAACCTGTATCAGAGACGTTTCGTTATGCAAAAAGTGGTATCAAATGCAGAAACCAACAGCCAGACATTAGGCAATTAGGGAGAGACAGAGACAGAGACAGAGACAGAGACAGAGACAGAGAAAGAGAGACCTTGGCACACACAGCTCTAAATGGGGTATCTTGATCTAATTATTTCCCAAAGAGTTTAGGGCACCCCATTGAAAAAGGAACAGAAAGAATGTAAGTGTCAGATGTAATGTGGGACACCAGATAAACTCTCTCAAACAGAGTAAAGCTTGTAAGAACTCAAAGAAAGTGAAGCAACAATACAAGGCATGCACAGGTCTGCACCAGGTCTCCTTTTCATATAGTATAGGTTCAAATTGAGTATTTTTATGGGAACTAAAGTGTGTGAACAATTGGGTCTTTGACACTGGTGCCTCCTTTTGGAGCTCTTTTTCCTTTTGTTGAATACAACTTTGATCTGATGGGTTTTGTTTTATCTTATTATATTTATCTTTTTTAAAAATGTGGGCCAGCATTTTTGACCAGATTAACAATAGTGGGTATGTGCAATACCATTCCCATGATGCAGAATTCCTGAACTATAAAGTATATATTATAATGCTCTATAATAGGACTAGCCAGAGAGCTAAATAATTGCTTCTTTGGATTCCTTTTGTAATCTGCTCGTATATTCTTAGCACACTGAACTTCCATAATCCCTTCTAGTTACCTGACCCAGGAAAAGATATATCTTTGAAATTTTCTTTCTGGTATTTAGAATACACTGTAATTTTTCCCTCAAAATGGCCTATAAGATTCAAGTTAAAGCATCTATATTTTTAAACTCCACTATTTTTTTCATTATTTTCTTCTTTAAATATTCATTTACTGGAATATTTCTTTTTCCAATACCCGGGAATATGAACAGAGATATGCTCTACCTTGTCAAAGTATTTATC
Source organism: Rhynchomys soricoides (assembly GCA_019843965.1). Classification (NCBI taxonomy): domain Eukaryota; kingdom Metazoa; phylum Chordata; class Mammalia; order Rodentia; family Muridae; genus Rhynchomys; species Rhynchomys soricoides. The sequence goes on along the minus strand of JADRCH010000004.1, from coordinate 14,207,929 downwards.
AAATAAGCAATTAAATAAATAAAATATATTATTGATAACTTTATACCCAAACTATATACTTCCTTAAATGTTTGTACAAGCCATTAGTATATTGAGAATAAATTATTATGTTATAAAAAAACATTAAATAGAAAATTTTAGAAATCCTATATGATATTTAACATTAATTTTTTTCTCTAAAATACCCATGACAAAGGGAGAAATTTTGAAGCTTGAAGACTGATGTAAATTAAGAGCAATAAAAACCAATTTATACAGATGTTGTACTTTGATAATTTTATACTCCTTCTTTCTCATTGTATAGTCATAGAAGAGGATTTTAGATTATCTCTATTCTGTCTTCAAGAGATTTACAGCAGGAAGTTAATAAAGCACTTAGCAGAATTTCAGACAAAATAAAACCAGACATGGAAGGGAAAGATTACATCAGAGAAAGACAGATTTAATTGCACTGTAGATAACAAGTGGTCTCTTTAGAAGTGTGTGATAGAGCAATAGATGAGAAATAACTGTCCAGCCAAGCTAAATAAAAGCCATCATCCTGCTGCCTTGAAGAGGCACTGGAGGGAACTCAGGAGGAGGGATGGGCTGACTCCATAATCCATAATAACTAAGATGTTTTCTTTAACCCAAAGAGCTGCAGATGAACAGGGAACTGGTATGAAAAGTAAAGCAGTTGCATGTAATGATGAAACTGAAAACAACAACAACAACAAATAAACTTCACAATATTCACCAGATTTGAAATGTTGAGCAGCATAAATATGCCACCAGAGATGTCAAGATTAAATTGGACACTTGAGCAAACAATTTTATAATAGGAACTTTGTATCAGTGTTGATATAATTGACTAGTGTTTAAATTTGATGGAAACTACTCTGCACAAAATAACCAATGCCTAAATATATGCATGTTTTTCAGATGAAACAGTACTTCAAATGATGCTGTGTATATTTTTGCTGTGAACATTTTATTATTTGTTCATCCCACTATTGGTTTGCTTCAGTTTGCTTAAAAGGTCGTTTATATCATCTTCTTGTCCTATGGAATAATCCATATATCAAGTTTTCAGCTTCATTTCAAAAGTAATAGCAACCTATTTAAAATAATTTATTTTGTTTCTTCTAATTATACCATTACATATTATATTGAAAAATTTAAATATTCAGAGGGTGCATGTTGTTGAAATGGAATTGGAATTATGTCAAAATATATACAATCTAACATCTGAAATATAAATATGTATATATATATATATATACTTATATATATATATATATATATATATATATATAAAATATTAATTAGTTGAGAAAGAAGGCCATTAATTTGATGGAAAGTAGAGAGAGGTTATATGAAGGGCTTTGGAGGAGGGAAGAAAGAAAAGGTAGAAGAGTTGTTATCATAGTATAATCTCAAAAAAATAAAAATATTTTAGGAATAATGTTTTATTTCTTAAATGTTTCCTATATTTATTCAATATACATTGATAATAATCATCTGCTACTACCTGTTTCCAGTTCTGCCAGTACTACCACTTCATTAACCTCCAAATTTCATACCTTCCTTTTTGATATTGATAACCTGTTGTATCTGATTAACTGCTGTGAATGGAGGTGGGGTCCTGTACCTGGGTTTGAGCAAAACTATCATTTTCCAGGTTCCCACAGGAAAGTAGTGTACCATTTCTCTTCAGCCACTGATGCTCTGCTAATAGCTATTATTAAAAGTGGGGAGGCTGGATTTCAGAATGGCTTGATCTTATATGTAGGTAACCCCAGCTGCTGTGACTTGATGCATGCACCAGTCATATCCTGTCTAGAGTTGTCACTTAGCAGCTCTGCTCCACATCTGCTCCTTGTTAGTAAACATCTCCAAAGACTGAGCAGAGAGAAGGAAAATCATTAACCCACAGTGCCTATTATGAATACCTTTGCTTCTGTTTCTGCAAAGACTTCTTTGAAAAGTGAAATGATTGTACCCAATTATATGCCAATGTTTAATGAAATATCATCATGTTGCTGTATTCACCTCAGGCTTTTCTGGTGACATCTATCTTTAATTTATCTGCAACTTCCTTACTGCCATAGTTAGACTAGATGGTTCCAGGATAATCTTTTTATAATAATTGTATGTAATTCCTTTATAGCAAAAGAAGCTGACTTTTCAATATATTTAGATTCTATTTTCATTGCTGGCTAGGAGCAATCTTTTTATTTTCCTATTTACATTTTAGTGGAAAATTACCCTGATAAAAATCAATAAGCTAATATTTTAGACACATGCTTTAAAATATCATCATGAGGATCTGCCAAGCGTATTTCCAGAGTGGTTGTACCAGCTTGCAAAGCCACTAGCAATGGAGAAGTGTTCCTCTTTCTCCACATCCTCTCCAGCATCTGCTGTCACTTGAGTTTTTGATCTTTGCTATTCTGACTGGTGTGAGGTGGAATCTTAGGGTTGTTTTGATTTGCATTTCCCTGATGACTAAGGATGTTGAACATTTCTTTAGGTGCTTCTCAGTCCTTCGAGATTCCTCAGTTGAGAATTCTCTTCTTAGCTCTGCTCACCATTTTTTATAGGGTTATTTGGTTGTCTGGAGTCTATCTTCTTGAATTTTTTGTATCTATTAAATATTAGCCATTTATCGGATGTAGGATTGGTAAAGATCCTTTCCCAATCTATTGGTGGCCATTTTGTCCTATTGACAGTGTCATTTGCCTTACAGAGGCTTTGCAATTTTATGAGGTCCCATTTGTTGATTCTTGATCTTAGAGCACAAGCAATTGGTGTTCTGTTAAGGAACTTTTCCCTTGTGCCCAATGTGTTTGAGATGTTTCTGCACTTTCTCTTTTATTAGATTCAGTGTATCTGGTTTTATATGGAGGTCCTTGATCCACTTGGACTTGAGCTTTGTACAAGGAGATAGGAATGGATCAATTAGCAATCTTCTACAAGTTGACTGCCAATTGAACCAGCACCATTTGTTGAAAATACTGTCTTTTTTTCCCACTGGATGGTGTTAGCTTCTTTGTCAAAGATCAAGTGACCATAAGTGTGTGGGTTCATTTCTGGTTCTTCAATTTTCTTCCATTGATCTACCTGCCTGTCACTGTACCAATACCATGTAGTTTTTATCACTATTACTCTGTAGTACAGCTTGAGGTCAGGAAGGCTGATTCCCCCAGAAGTCCCTTTATTGAGAATAGTTTTTGCTACCCTGGGTTTTGGATGGAACTTGAAAAATATCATCCTGAGTGAGGTAACTCAGTCACAGAAGAACAAACATGGCATGTACTCACTGATAAATGGATACTACCCCAAAAGTTCAGAATACCTAGGATTCAATTCACAGACCATATGAAGCCTAATCAGAAGGAAGACAAAAATATGGATGCTTCAGTGTTTCTTGGAAGAGTGCACCAAATACTCACTGGAGAAAATTTTGAGATGAAGTATGGAGCAGATACTGAAGTAAAGGGCTTCCAGAGACAGCCCCACCTGGTGATACATCCCATATATAGCCACCAAACCCAGATGGTCTTGTGGATGATGGGAAGTGTTTGTTGATGGAAGGATGATAAGCTGTTTCCTGAGAGGCTCAGGCAGGGCCTGACAGGTACAGAGGTGAATGTTCGAAGCCAACCGTTGGACTGAGCATGGGGTCCAGGATGGAGGAGTTGGAGAAGGAGCTGAAGGAGCTGAGGGGATTTGCAGCCCCATGGAGAGAGCAACAGTGTCAACTGGCCAGACCCCACGGAACTCCCAGAAACTGGACCACCAACCAAAGAAGACAGAAGGAGGGACCCATGGTGTTGGCCACATATGTGGCAGAGAAGGGCCTTATTGGCCATCAGTGGGAGGAAAGTCCCTCGGGCCTGAGGGTGTTAGATGCCCCAGTGTAGGGGAATGCTAGGGAGGGAAGACAGGAATGTGTAGGTGGGTGGAGGAGCACCCTCATAAAAGCGGGGGGGGGATAGGGGATTTCCAAAGGTGAAAGCATTTGAAATGCAAATAAAGTTTAAAAAAAGAAACTATTATCATGAGTGTGGTAACCCAGACCCAAAAGTACATGAAGGGTATATACTCAGGGATATGTGTATATAAGTCAATAAAAGTAGGGAATACCTGATATACCCCACAGAGTATAAGAAGATAAACAAGAAGGAAGGTCAAAGTGAGGATGCTTCAATCTCACTTAGATTGAGGAACAAAATAATCATGGGAGGGAGAAGAAGAGAGGGACTTTGGCTGTGAAAGGGGAAGGGTAGGGCAAAAGAGGGGCAGAATCAGCTATAAAGGAAGACAGAAGAGAGGCCCAGATGTCCAGGAGAATGAATGGAAATCTGCTGCTGCTAGGGGCGTGGATTGGAAGAAACCTCTAGAAAATCACAAAAACCCATGATTAGGGTGGCTTCCAGGACTCAGTGTGGGTGGAATGCCCAACAATGGGGAGACAGAAGCTCTAGAGACCACCTCCAGTTGTTAGACAGGGCCTCCAGTGAACAAATGGTAACACTAACACACCTTCAAATTTTTCTACCCAACATTATTTCAGTCTAATAGAAATGAAGGAACAAAAATGGAGAAGAACCTGAAGGGAAAGAAGACCAGTGACTGGCCCAACTTTGGATACATCCAATGGATGGCACTAAACTCTGACACTATTGCTGATGCTATGTTTTGCTTCCAGACAGATAACTTGAGACAGATCTGGATAGTTACAGACAACAATTGGACTGAGGTGGGAAACCTCTATAGAAGAATTAAAGGAAGAATTTAAGGAACTGAAGGGGATGGGCAACCACATAGGAAAGCCAACTGTTTAAACTAACCTGGAGTCCTGGGAGCTCCCAGAGATTAAGCCACCAACTGAAGAGCCTACATGGGCTGGTCCTATGCTCCCTGCATATGGCATATATATATAGCAAAGGACTGACTTGTATGGCTTCAGTTGGAGACCATGAGCCCAATCCTGTAGAGACTTGATGCCCCACGGAATGGGGCATGCCGGGAGAAGGGAGAAGACACCCACTCAGAAGGAATGTGGAAGGGGAACGGGGGAAAGAATTCTGGGTGGAAGGAACAGGAAGAGGAGTAACATTTGATATGTGAGTAAATAAAATATTCAATTAATAAAACGACTTTAAAAAAAGAGTACATTCTCAATTGAAACCAGAAAAAATATGTTTCTTTCTTTTTATCATTTGAGTGAAAACATTTTCTTGACTGATTATTTCGATATTTAGCATGTGTAAAATGTTACAAAGAAAGGCATTCAATTAAGCACTTGCTTTTTTCTTGATATTTTTATTTCATGTATTTATTTATTTGGTAGGGGAGACAGCACAAACATACCACATTACCTATGTGGAAGTCAGAGACAGCTGACAGTAGTTAGTTCTTGCCTTCCTCCATGCAGTTCCGGGAGATGGATTGGGTCTTCAGGTTTGGCAGCAAATCCTTTGATCAACTGAGTCATCCTTCAGGCATACAGTTAGATTTTTCATTTTGTTTCCTGTTCTCTCCATTCTTCCATGATAAAGCAGTTGTTTCTAAGGATGGTGAGATGTATACCTACCAGTATTTACTTCCATCAAAAGTCAGTTTATTATGTGATGAATAATTCACTTTATTTTATATGACATAGTATAATTTCTATGTATATTATTATATTAAATATTTAGCCAACATAAATATTTTATGGTTGTTTAGAAAGAGAATAATTATAACCTCTTGTAATACAATCAATGTTTTATATAAATAAATATTTTCTCAATATTCTCAACATTCTTTTTTTTATGTAGAATGTTCTATTTATTTTTTTTTGAAACTTTATTTACATTTCAAATGTTGCCTCCTTTCCACTTTTCCAGATCTTCCCTTTGGAACCCCCCTATTTGCTCCCCTCTCCCCATGCCTGTATGAGGGTATTCCCCCGCTTACGCACCCACCTACTCTTGTCTCCCCTCCCTGGCATCCCCTATACTGGGGCATCTACCACCCTCAGGCACAAGGGCCTCTCCTCCCCCTGATGGCTAAGACCCCAATCTGCCAAATACATGGTCAGCACCATGGGTCCCTCCATGTGTATTTTTGATTGGAGATCTAGTCTCAGGGAATATCTGGAGGCCATGCCAGTTGACACTGTTGCTACTTCCATGGGGCTGCAAACTCCCTCCCTCAGCTTCTTCAGTCCCTTTCCAACTCCTCCATCTGGGACCTTACACTCAGGCAATGGTTGCTGTGAAGTGAATCTTGGGTATCTGGAAATTTTGGGCTAATAAACACTTATCAGTGAGAACATACCATGTTCATTCTTTTGTGACTGAGTTACCTATCTCAGGATGATATTTTCTAGTTCCATCCATTTGCCTGGAAATTTCATGAAGTCATTGTTTTAAACAGCTGAGTAGTATTCCATTGTGTAAATGTAACACATTTTCTGTATCCATTCATCTGTTGAGGAACATCTGGGTTGTTTCCAGCTTCTGATTATTATAAATATGGCTGCTATGAATATAGTGGAGCATGTGTCCTTATTACATGTTGGAGCATCTTCTGGGTATATGCCCAGGAGTGGATTAGTTGGGTCCTCAGGTAGTATTATGTTCATTTATCTGAGGGTCCATCAAACTGATTTCCAGAGAAGTTGTATCAGCTTGCAATACCACTAGCAATGTAGGAGTGTTCCTCTTTCTCCACATCCTCTCTAGCATCTGCTGTCATCTGAGTTTTTGATCTTAGCCATTCTGAGTGATGTGAGGTGGAATCTCAGGGTTGTTTTGATTTGCATTTCCCTGATGACTGAGGATGTTGAACATTTCTCTAGGTGCTTCTCAACCCAACGGGTTTCCTCAGTTGAGAATTCTCTGTTTAGCTCTGTTCCCCATTTTTTGATAGGGTTATTTGGATTTCTGGAGTCTAAGTTCTTAAGTTCATTGTATATATTGGATATTAACCCTCTATTGGACTAGGTTTGGTAAAGATCTTTTCCCAATCTTATCGGTTGTTGTTTTGTCCTATTTACAGTGTCCTTTGCCTTATTGAAGCTTTGTAATTTCACGAGGTCCTATTTGTCAATTACTGTTCTTAGAGTATAAGCCATTGGTGTTCTGTTCAGGAAGTTTTCACCTGTGCCCATATGTTTGAAACTTTTCTCTTCTATTAGATTCCACTTTCTCTTCTATTTCTTCTTCTATTAGTTCTCCACTTTCTCTTCTACTAGATTCAGTGTATCTGGATATATGTGGAGATCCTTGATCCACTTGGCCTTAAGTTTATACAGGGAGATAGGAATGGATCAATTCGCATTCTTCTACATGTAGACCACCAGTTGAACCAGCACCATTTGTTGAAAACGCTGTCTTTTTTCCAGGATGGTTTTAGTTTCTTTGTCAATGATCAAGCGACTGTAAGTGCGTGGGTTCATTTCTGGGACTTCAGTTCTATTCATTTGATCTACCTGCCTATCGCTGTACCAATAACATACAATTTTTATCACTACTGCTCTATATTACAGCTTGAGGTCAGGGATGCTGATTTGCTAGAATTCCTTTTATTATTGAGAATAGTTTTTGCTATCCTGTGTTTTTTGTTATTCTATATGAACTTGAGAATTGCTCTTTCTAATTTTATGAAGAATTGAGTTGGAATTTTGATGGGGATTGCATTGAATCTGTATATTGCTTTTGGCTGGATGGTCATTTTAACTATATTAATTCTGCCAATCCATGAGCATGGGAGATCTTTCCATCTTCTGATGTCTTCTTCAATTTCTTTCTTCAAAGACTTCATGTTCTTGTCATACAGATCTTTTACTTGTTTGGTTAGAGTGACACCAAGATACTTTATATTGTTTGTGAAGGGTGTCATTTCCTTAATTTCTTTCTCAGCCTGATTATCCTTTGAGTATAGGAAGGTTACTGATTTGCTTGAGTTAATTTTATATCTGGCCACTTTGCTGAAGTTGTTTATCAGCTGTACCAGATCTTTGGTGGCATTGTTTGAGTCACTTAAACATACCATCATATGATCTGCAAATAGTGATATTTTGATTTCTTCCTTTCCAATATGTATCCCTTTGACTTCCTTTTGTTGTCTAATTGCTCTAGCCAGAATTTCAAATACTATATCGAGTAGATAGGGAGAGAGAGGGCAGCCTTGTCTAGTCCCTTATTTTAATGGGATTGCTTCAAGTTTCTCTTCATTTAGTTTGATGTTGCCCATGGTTTACTGTATATTGCTTTTGCTATGTTTAGGTATGGTCCTTGAATTCCTGATTTTTCCACGTCTTTTATCATGAAGGGATGTTGAATTTTGTCAGTCGCATTTTCAGCACATAAAGAAATGACCTTGAGTTTTTTTTCTGTGAGTATTTTTATGTAGTGGATTACATTGATGAATTTCTGGGTATTGAACCATCCCTGCATCCCTGGGATGAAGCCTACTTGATCATGCTGAATGATAGTTTTGATGTGTCTTAGATTCAGGTTTTTAGAATTTTATTGAGTATTTTTGCATCGATGTTCATAAGGGAAATTGATCTGAAGTTTTCTTTTATTGTTGGGTCTTTGTGAGGTTTTGGCATCAATGCAAATGTGACATCATAGAATGACTTGTGTAATGATCCCTCTGTTTCTATCTTGTGGAATAGAATGAAGAGTATTGGTATTAGGTCTTCTTTGAAGGTCTGATAGAATTCTGCACTGAATCCTTCTGGTCCTGGGCTTTTTTTGGTTGGGAGACTTTTAATGACTGCTTCTATTTCCTTAGGAGTTATGGGACCATTTAGATAGTTTATCTGATTCTGACTTAACTCTGGTATTTTGTATCTGTCTAGAAACTTGTTCATTTCATCCAGATTTTCCAGTTTTGTTGAGTATAGGCTTTTGTACTAGGATCTGATGATTTTTTTTTAATTTCCTCAGAATCTGTGGTTATCTCTCCCTTTTCATTCTAATTTTGTTAATTTGGTACTGTCTCTGGGCCCTCTGGTTAGTCTGGCTGAGGGTTTATCTATCTTGTTGATTTCTTCTTTTTGTTGATTCTTTGTATACTTCTATTTGTTACTACTTGGTTGATTTCACCCCTTAATTTGATTATTTCCTGCCTTCTACTCCTCTTTGGTGTATTAGCTTCTATTTGTTCTAGAGCTTTCAGGTGTGCTCTTAAGCTGGTATTATATGCTCACTCCAGTTTCTTTTTGGAGGCATTCAGAGCTGTGAGTTTTCCTCTTAACACTGCTTTCATTGTGTCCCATAGGTTTGGGTGTGTTGAACTGTTATTTTCATTAAATTCTAGGAAGTCTTTAATTTTTTTTTTTTTTGTTTATTTCTTCCTTGACCAAGTTATCATTGAGTAGAGCGTTGTTCAGCTTCCCTGTGTATGTGGGCTTTCTGTTGTTGTTTTAGCCACTATTCCATGCTTCTGATAGGAAGCATAGGATTATTTCAATCTTCTTAAATCTGTTGAGGTTTGTATTGTGACCAATTATATGGTCAATTTTGGAGACGATACCATGAGATGCTGAGAAGAAGATATATTCTTTTGATTTAAGATGAAATATTTTATAGATATCTGTTAAATCCATTTGGTTCATAACATCTGTTAGTTTTACTGTTCTCTGTTTAGTTTGTGTTTCCAAGATCTGTCCATTGATGATAGTGGGGTTTTGAAATCTCCCACTATTATTGTGTGAGGTGAAATGTGTGCTTTGAGCTTTAGTAAAGTTTCTATTATGAACCTGGGTGCCCTTGCATTCAGGGCATAGATGTTCAGAATTGAGAGTTCTTCGAAGTAGACTTTTTCTCTGATGAATATAAAGTGTCTTTCCTTATCTTTTTTGATGACTTTTGGTTGAAGGTTGATTTTATCTGATATTAGAATGACTACTCCAGCTTGTTTCTTGGGACAATTTGCCTGGAAAATTGTTTTCCAGCCCTTTACTCTGAGGTAGTGTTTGTCTTTAAAATGGAGGTGCATTTCCTAGATGCAGCAAAATGCTGGGTCTTGTTTATGGATCCAGCCTATCAGTCTATGTCTTTTTATTGGGGAATTGAGTCCATTGATGTTAAGAGATATAAAGGAATAGTGATTGTTGCTTCCTGTTATTTTTGATGTTATTTTTATGTTTGTGTGGCTATCTTCTTTTGTGTTTGTTGAAAGATTACTTTCTTGCTTTCTCCAGGGTATAGTTTCCCTACTTGAGTTGGCGTTTTCCATCTATTATTCTTTGTAGGGCTGTTTATTTGAAAACATACTATGCAAATTTGTTTTTGTCATAGAATATTTTGGTTTCACCATGTATGATAATTGAGAGTTTTGATGGGCATAGCAGCCTGGGCTGGCATTTGTGTTCTCTTAGAGTCTGTATGAGATCTGCTGAGGATCATCTAGCTTTCATAGTCACTGGTGAGAAGTCTGGTGTAATTCTGATAGATCTGCCTTTATGTATTACTTGATTTTTTCCCTTACTGCTTTTAATATTGTTTCCTTAATTTTTGTATTTGGTGTTTTGATTGTAATGTGATGGGAAGAATTTCTTTTAAGGTCCACTCTATTTTGGAGTTCTGTAGGCTTCTTGTATATTAATGTTCATCTCTTTCTTTAGGTTAGGGAAGATTTTCTTCTATGATTTTGATGAAGACGTTTACTGGCCCTTTAAGGTGGGAATCTTTACTGTCTTCTATACCTATTATTCTCAGGTTCTGTCTTCTCATTGTATCCTGGATATCCTGGATGATTTTGGTTAGGAACTTTTTGCATTTTTCATGTTCTTTGACTGTTGTTTCAATGTTTTCTATGGTATCTTCCACACCTGAGATTCTCTCTTTTATCACTTGTATTCTGTTTGTGATGCTTGCATCTATGACTCCTGATTTCTTTCCTAGGTTTTCTAATTCCAGGCTTGTCTCCCTTTGTGATTTCTTTATTGTTTCTATTTCTATTTTAGTTCCTGGATGGGTTTGTTCATTTTTTCTTTTTTTCATCTGTTTGATTGTGTTTTCCTGTAATTCCACCTGTTTGATTGTGTTTTCTGGTAAATCTTTAAGGGATTTTTGTGTTTCCTCTTTAAGGGCTTCTAGTTGTTTACCTGTGTTCTCTTGTATTTCTTTAAAGGAGTTATTTATTTCCTTCTTAACATCTTCTATCATCCTCTTGAGATGTGATTTTAAGACTGAGTCTTCTTTTTCTGGTGTGTTGGTATATCCAAGGCTTGCTGTGGTGAGAGAGCTGGGTTCTGATGATGCCAAGTAGCTTTGGTTTCTGTTCCGTATGTTCTTGCCTTTGCCTTTAGCGATCTGGTTATCTCTGTTGTTAGTTGGCCTTACTCTCTCTGCCTGTGGCTTGTCCTTCCTGCAAACCTCAATGTCAATACTCCTTGAAGACCAGTTCTCTCTGAGAAAATTTGGGTTTGGATTGCTATGGTACACAGTCAGCTCTGGGGTGCAGCAAGAAACCAGAAGGATTTAGTCCCCAGCTGGCCCTTGGTTCCTGTGTCATGATGGCTCTGCAAGGGTCCCTCTTGATCAATTGAATTTGAACAGAAGTGGTGGTCTTGCCTGTGCTTGAAGATGTGTGGGCTCTCCTGAGATACCAGCTCTCTCCTGGTACTATTTGAGTATTGAGCCCTATATCACAGGATCCGCTCCCGGGCTACCGAAAGAAACGAGAAGACCACTCCTCATTCCCTGTGTCCTGGGGATTCCAAGTGGGTCCCTCTGAAGAGACAAGCTTTTCCACACTCCTAGGAGACTAGCTTTCTCCTAGGGCTATTTGGCTATGCAGCCCGGGTGGCCCAGGCAGAGGTCTCCCGCCACAAATGGAAACCTTAAGGCTCCTTTCTCCAGCTGTTCCTCAGCCCATATGTCCCAAGTATTCTGGGCCAGTTCTGCTGAGCAATGGTTCTTGTCTTACCCCCTTTCACAGGCTTTTCCACACTCCTTGGTAGCTAGCTTTCTGCCAGAGCTATTTGGCTATGTGGCCCTGGTGGCCCAAGCCTATTCTTTGGTTTTATTAAACATAATTGTACTCTGACGTTGTTTTATATTTCTAATGTTTTAATAATTAAAAATTTTTGAACTATTTATTGAAATAATCCAAAACATTTAATAACAAAATTCTTTTGGTGATATTTTGCAACAAGAAACAGAAGCTATTTTCACTTTCACTTTTTTGATTCCATTTGACTACTCAAATATATCTATTTAAAACATGGTATAATTATAATAAGCAAGGTTCTTTTTATATCTTAAAAATACCTTTTTGTTTCTAAGTATATATTTCTTCATATCAATTAGTTTTTAATGGCCATACTGTTTACTTCTTTATAGGTTTAATAATTTTTATTGTATATATTTTCAAATGCTTTTTTTTGAGATTATATTGTAATTAGATAATTTCTGCCCTTTCTTTTTTCACTCCCTCCCACACCTCCAGTGTACATCCATTTTTATCTCCTTCAAATTCACGGCTTCTTTCTTTTTTGATTGTTGTTTCATATGTACATGTATACTTTTGTTAGAAGGTGAATGATGAGTTTCTATTCTGATTTGTCTGTAGTTCAGTTATAAAATATTTTAACTATTCTTATACCTTTTTCTGTATTTTCTCTGTAGTTTCCTCCTATTTAAGTTCATGTTAGGATGGAAAACACTGACACAGGGGTGTTCTCCTGGGAGATTGCCTGACTGGCTGATCCCAGTTGTTTATCTGTTGAAATATCTACAATTTCACAGAACATTGAGATCAGACAAGGTCATTTTGTTCCCATGATGGAGCAGGATAAAACAGACCACTGCACAGAGCCATGCACAGACAAAATAAGAACACTATGTGTTCCAGGAAAAAAAAGCACTCTACACATTTCCATCAGTAAATGTGAGTGACTGCAGTTTAGTTACCAATTACAAAGAACACATCCCATTTTCCCACTTCTGTAAAACTAATTTTCTAATTATGATTACACATTTTCAGGTCTCTCAGACAAAACTAAACCTCAGCTTCCAGAATCCTCTGCCAGCTTACTTAACTCAAAGACAAATCAAATTACAAATACCTTTCAGCAACTCTTTGCATCTATTCAAGTTGTTTTGCCTCTTGCTTCATTATATAACCATTAAAAAAAAATGTGTATTCATGCATGTATTACTGGTGGTTCTCGATGTTTGTTGGAATGTAAAAACTTTTTTCTGTGAATTTATTCCATTCAAATTTTCTTCTTTGAACTATAATTTTTATTAATTGGTTATTTTATTTATTTACATTTCATAAGTAGACCCTCTTCCCAGTCTTCCCTCCTCAATCCCCCATCACATCCACCCTCCCTTTTGAATCTAAGAGGGCCATCCCCCACCCACCAATCACTCCTGCCTCAACCCTTTAGAATCCCACTTTACTGGGGCAATGAACCTCCACAGGACCAAGAGCCTCCCCTGCCACTGATGCTAGATAAAGCAGTCCTCTGCTACACACATATCTGGAGCCATGGACCCATCCATGTATACTCTTTGGTTGGTGGTTTAGTCCCTGGGAACTCTGGTGGTTCAAATTTTCTAAATAACTATTGAAACACTGCTTAGGTTTTTGATTCCATCAAATCGAAAATTTATCTTCTTGTGCTATGTTGTTTTATCTTATTTTAAAATAAGATACACATACTTTTGCTACACAAAATTAACATACATTTATATTTTGAAAAATGAGTTTTCATAAAATATTCTATATCTTAGTTTATGAAAATTTCACTGAGAACCATGTTTTGTAAAGAAATCTTTTAGCAAAATTGTTAAACATTTAAGTACCATTTAATAACTCAGAAACCGGTATAGTGCAAATGAAAAATAGTTTGCTGCTGTTTTGGTAACATTTTAGGTTCTTGACATGAAAGTATGTAGTGGATAAAAAGATAAACAGTTTTCCCTTAAATTTTCTGATTTATATATCAGAATACAGAATAATGCTTGAGAGAAATGCTTCCTTTTGATGCCTGGTGTGCAGACTTGGAAATATAAAACATTTTCTTTGAATAAAAATATGTGCTTTAACCAGAGTCCCAGGCTTCCTTTTATGAAGTAGAACTTCTAAAAACATATTTTTCAGATACTTCTTCAGGTCTTTTGGAGGAAGTGTACTCTGAGTCTATGTCCCCTCCATCCCTCCTGCTCTACTGATAAATGTCAAATCTCACCCTTCCATGTAAGTGGTTGCTGCTGCCCCTTTATTACTTGGAAAATTACATCTTTTAATTTGTTTCCAAGATAAATTTGTTTCTAAGATAATTTTGTTCATCTTCTTAAGTTTCTGTGTTGCTTTATATATCCAGAATTAACTGAAGTAAACTTCTCAGGAGAATTTGCTAACAGTGTATAATGATTAAATTGAATTTTTTCATCAGTTTTCTTTAGTGAAATAATTTAATAGCTTCATACTTTCATTATTTGAACTCTATTGCTCTCAACATAAATCTGCCATAGTAATTAAAACCCTTTATATTCTTTGGTCAATTTAAAGAAGAAACTTTGGTTTAAAATACTAGTATACTCAGCTTTTATCATGACATATTCTTCCTTTTAAAGGTTCTTAAAATTTGGATAAAGATTTATGTTTACAGGTTAATATATATTACCTGTAGTTCTCAGTTCTCAGTTCAGTTTCATAATCTACACTGTTTAATATCAGTAAATGGACTACTTGTAATGGAGAATGTTCTGGGATTATGTAAATTCAAAAATGTATTCTGACTGCTACTTGATTCTAACCTTATACAAGTTATTTCATCTGTCTAATCTACAGCAGTTTTATTTTTAATGTGAATATAGAAAACCTTCACCTTTTATACACACACACACATATATATATATATATATATATATATATATATATATATATATGAGTTCTGGTAATTATGAAACCCTGAAGTAATACAGATATGGGTTAGATAATATCTGTAGTACCTAATGATAGGAACTTATTTTCTATGTCTCAGAAACATTTGTGCATTATCTATATAGGAAACAAGTGCCTCAAGACTGCCACTGCAAGAGAAAAAAAGTAAAGTCAGAAAACCCCAAATGGGACATCAGGTAGGACGTATATAATTTATATAGTCAATCAGGAAAGGAAACTGGTCGTTTCTCTTTCTATAAAAAGTCTTCATATTGTAGAATAATTTTCATATAGTCTGTATATACAGAAATAATTACTTATGCCTTTATGTTCATTAGGATGATGTTTATACATATCTTAGCCAGGATTTTCATTCTTGCACACAATATTAAGACCAAGAAGCAAGTTGGAGATGAAAGAGTTTATTCAGCTTACACTTCCATATTGCTGTTCGTCACCAAAGGAAGTCAGGACTGGAACAAAAGCAGGTCAAGAATCAGGAGCTGATGCAGAGGCCATGGAGGGATGATACTTCCTGGCTTGCTTCCCCTGGCCTGCTCAGCTTGCTTTCTTAAAGAACCCAGGACTACCAGCCCAGGGATGGCACTACCCACAAAGGGCCCTTCCACCCTTGATCACTACTTGAGAAAATGCCTTACAGCTGGATTTCATGGAGGCATTTCCTCAAGGAAGGCACCTTTTTCTGTGATAATTCAAAGTTGTTTCAAGTTGTCACACAAAACTAGCCAGTAAAATATATATATATATATATATATATATATATATATATATATATATATATATATAAATGAAATAAATCTGTTTTGAATTAAACAAATTATAAGGACAATACAGGTTATAAAGTTATGATGCCAATAATATTCAACTAATTGTGTTTATCTTTGCTTTTTCTGAAAACTATACTCCAAGAAAAGTGAAATTAAGCATGCTCAATACTGTGTATATGGTGTAGAAAAACATACAGGCTTCTGATTTTTTTTGTTCAATGCTTATTCTCCTCACTATTTGTTTTATTACATTATTTTTCAATTTTTCTTCTTATTATATATGTATGTTTATGTACATATGTACTTGTGTGTCTCTGTGTGTGTGTGTGTGTGTGTGTGTGTGTTAGCACACCTGTGCTATGGAAAATTTTTGAAGTCATAGAACAAGTTACAGGAGCCAGTTCTTTCATTTTTTCCTCCTGTCTTACGGGTTCCTTTGATCAATCTGAGGTCCAGCTACCCATCTCACTGTCCCAAAATGTTTGTTTTCAAAGAATAAAGTATTATTTTGCTCTTGAAAAATAATGAAGGTGATAAATATGTAATATCAGGAAATTTTATTGAAAGATCTACCCTGCACTTTTATATTCCTTGTTTCATATATTTTATAATTGGTATCAGAATTAGAATATAATTTAATTTCAAAAATCCACAAAACAAAACAGAGTGCTCATTTGTTCTCTTGTTAAAAACAATAATCTTAGAGGTACTGAAGTTTACTTTATTGTTGTCAGTGATTCAACAATATATGAATTTTTCAGAGTTGTACAGTGTCTCATTTGATTCAAGAATAATTCCCTGATGACTCAGTATCAATGGCTTGTCAGGAATATGACCCAAAACTGTGGAATATTAGTATAAATCTAGAAACTGGGAAAAATAATGGAGAAGATTAGGAAGCTTTTCACTTAGCTTCATTTAATATAAAGTTATAAACTATAACCATACCTATTATTTTGATTTAGTTAAGAAATATATATAAGTGATATTTATTTATAGCATTTCTAATATGTTTGTATTTGTCTTAATTAGGATTTCCACTACTATGAAGAGATACTATGACTATAACCATGGCATCTATTTTAAAGAAAGCATTTAATTGGAGCTGGCTTATAGTTTCAGTTGGTCAGTCTATTATTGTCATGATGGGAAGCATGGCAGCACAAAGGAGACACTGTGTTGGAGTCGCCAAGAATTCTACATCTTGATCCACTGGCATGAAGAATAGCATGTGCCACATTCTGTGTAGCACAAGATACCTCAATGACTACTGCTACATGACATAATTCCTCCAAGAAGGGTATAACTCCTAACAGTGCTACTCCTTATGGGCCAAGCATATACACACAAGGGGAAGCCATGTCTATTGAAAGCGCCACAGTATCCATGTGTGGCTACAATATTAATACAAAATGTATGCCATTGACAAAAGAATTAATATAACACATTAAAGCATTCAAAATTAGAAATGATGATTTCATATTAAAGGAGATATTTTAATTTAAATTAAAGAAGATAAAAGCACAATTATTCAGAAGCTATAAAAGGTGTATATATGCATTTTATTTGCAACATTTTTTGGGAGAACTCTAAAGTATTAGAAAGTTAAATCTCAATATTAATTTATTAGAAAAACAGAAAAGATTGTACTACAAATGTCAGTATATGGCTTTCCAGTCCAATATAAACCAAAATAGAAGCATAATGAAGGCAAGAACATATATATATATATCTCCAGTGAAGAGTGGCTTTTATTTTCTCTTCTCAAAGAGTTGTGCTTTTAACAATCTATTAGATCACCATTGGTTTTCTTTATTATGCTTTACAGTCATCTTTGCCTTGGACTCATCTTAGATTCAAGTTTCTGATCCCCATTTTCTTATTATATAGTGTAATATTCTAAGTTCTGCAAGTAGTATTTGAGATGAAGTTATTAAATAGAAATAGGTATCATTCTCTTTAGAAAGAGCTGATTCCAGAGAATAGCACCTTGAAATATTGATACAATCTTAATCAAAATGAGATTCAAAGGAAGAAAATCAACTTAAACCATGTGGAGCCATTTGGCAACTGCTACATTAGCATTCTAGTTAAAGATAAATATATTGAACATTCTTCTTCATATTCTGCTAGGCTTGCCAGAATTCAGTATTTATCCATAAGGCCTAGTGAACAACACTGGAACATATTGAATATTGATGAGTGTGGGATGATCAATACATACTAGGAAATTGTATTCCAGCCTAGGATTTTGAATATGTCTTATAATATTGAAATATCTTACTGATTTGTGTGAGAAAGGCTTTATTCTTTACTTTGTCTTTTCTTAGTCTGTGGTTCTAGTCATTATAAAAGCATAATTTAAAGAAAAACATAAATAGGAAATTCTAGTACTCTTTGCTGCAGAAGTACAAAATTTGAGAGCTCAATACTGCCATTTCCCCATCTTTTGCATTCAGTGGAAGCAGACACAGATGCTGGGACAGCTGGCTTCACTGACAATAAGTCTTTATTGTTTGTGGGAGTGTGCCCTGAATATCTGGGCCTATGCCTTCTGAGAATTCTGACTATCTGCCCTTTAGAAAAGCTTTTACCCAAAGTACATTAGATTATCTTGTCAAAGTTCATCACACACCCAACTGGGCTCCAGGCATTGTTGAAATCTTGATATAAAAAATACTTAGATAAAATGGCCTCCTGGACTGTATCTACTCTGCCCCTATTATAGAAATAGATTCCTCTTAGAAACAGTTTGCCCCTGAGAAAAATAATGCATTTGAATTGTTCAGAGTGCCTGTTCCATCCACTGACATTTTTCTAAAATATGTGAATACTAATCATAGGAAAATTCTCTTACAGGCAGGATCATTATGGTTCATTTCCTATTGTCTTGGTTTGAAGGAATTTGTTTTGCTTTCAGAGTGAAATTAGATTTCTAACAGCCTGTGAGCCATGAGGAGAGTTCAACTGGTTGCCAAATGGGTTAGCTAGTGAAGATGAATGATCACATATCTAGAAAGAAAACCTATATGTCATAATGGATAGCATTGTATACATTTCTGTATATCGTTTTTGAGGGTCTGGCTTTGAAATTTGCATATAACATAATTCAAATGGAAGAATGAATTTATTTCCCACATAGTATATGTTAAACTGACACAAAGACATGTTTCATGGATTTTTTGAATGCAAAAGCAGATTGGGGAGTTTGGGAATACCCAGAGTATGGGTCAAGCCACTCACTCAGAAATATAAAAGGAAAATGGACATTGCTTCTAGGCACTGAGAGACTCAACAGGGACATGGATGGAAAGAAAATTATCCCAAGGATCATAGTGTCTCAGTTATAGTAGAAGCAATGTGTTTGGCAAAACTAAGCAGAAGGGCTTGTCCAGAAATAATCTGCTGATCACATTAGCCTATAACTAAGACATAATCTTACAGTAAAGTTAACATCAAGACTATTCTTCTTTTCTTACGAATGATTGACCTCATGCTGCTCTCACTGAGACAAACCTAGCACTGAAAAGAGTAACAGCTGTTGAAAAACTGTTTATAATCTTCACAGGAGGAGAACACATGGCTTTAAAAACAAACAAACAAACAAAAAACTGGAGTATACTTTCCAGACTTTAACAGAAAAAGCACAGCTAGTAGTAGCATATCTTATAACTAAAGCATCCAGAGTCACACCCCCTGTTTATTTATTAATCATTTTATTTGTTTATATTTCAAATGATATTCCCCTTCCCAGTTTCCAACCCCCCCATCTTATGCCCGCTCTTCTGCCTCCCCTTTGCCTCTATGAGTGTGCTCTGCCACCCACTTCACCACTCCCTTCTCTCCAATCTAGCATGCCCCTAAGCTGGGGCATCAAGCCTCCACACAACCAAGGGCCTCCCTTCCCATCCTCTGCTATATATTTGTCTGGAGCCAAGGATTCCTCCATGTATATTCTTTGGTTGGTGGTTTAGTCCCTCGGAGCTCTGGGTGGTCCTGTTAGTTGATATTGTTTTTCCTATGGCGTTGCATTCTCCTTCAGCTCCTACAGTCCTTCCCCTAACTCTTCCATTGGGGTCCTTGGGCTCAGTCCAATAGTTAGCTTCAAGAATCTGCATCTGTATTGGTCAGGTGCTGGCAGAACCTCTAATGGACAACTATACCTGGCTCCTGTCAGTAAGTGATTCTTGGTATCAGCAATAATGTCTGGCTTTGATGTCTGCAGATGGGACGGATCCCTGGGTGAGGCAGTCTCTGGATGGCCTTTGTTCAGTCTCTCTTTCATTTTTTGTCCCTGTCTTTCCTTTGGACAGGAACGATTCTGGATTGAAAATTTTGAGATAGGTGAGTGGCCAAATCTCTCAACTTGGGGCAGTGCCTATCTCCTGGAGGTGGTCTCTACAGGTTCTACTTCCCTTTGTTGGGTATTTTGGTTAAAATCATCCCCATTGGGTCCTTGGAGCCTCTTGCTTCCCTGTTTTCTGGGACTTTCTAGTGGCTACATCTAGTTCCCCATCCCCCACTGCTACATATTTCTATTCAATTTCTTGACACTCTGTATTTCTCTCCTGTCCCTCCCTGATCCAGCCCCTCCCTTTTTTCTCCCCTCCTCTCTTTCTCCTAGGTCCCTCCCTCATTCTACTTCCTGTGATTATTTTGTACCCCCTTCTATGTAGGATTGAAATACCCACACTGTGGCCTTCCTTCTTCTTAAGTTCCATATGTGTATGTGCAAAAGATTACTCCTTATCATTATATATCATGCAGAGGTTGTGATAGAATAGCTGCTGTTCACAAATACATGACAAGCTTAATGC
Source organism: Rhynchomys soricoides (assembly GCA_019843965.1). Lineage (NCBI taxonomy): Eukaryota > Metazoa > Chordata > Mammalia > Rodentia > Muridae > Rhynchomys > Rhynchomys soricoides. Next base: position 14,187,435 of record JADRCH010000004.1, on the reverse strand, counting down.
CTTGTTTTTCAGTGGCATGATCTCTAAAATGGCATTTGTTTATTGCAGACTTTTTAGAAAGGATTTTAAGAAGTAAGTGAAATAACTCAGATTTATAAATTAATAATTTTAATTTAAATGTTTACTTTATGCTACAATTATATGATATATAAATAACTAGTATATAAGTTCATGCATAACTACATAAATAAATAGGTTGTCTACCATAGGCAAGCACATGTCTATACTTATGTATATAGACAATTTTTACACAAAATGCTTGGAGAATGTGATAGTAGATCATGCCAGCTAAGGTCATTCATACTTGTGAAGTTTCTAAATACATATCTTACATGTATAAAGAGAAATATATAATAAACTTTATCTGCTTTTGAGTATGTGTTGGGCAAACTATAAAATATATTTTAAAGTTTTATTTTTGCCAAAATTATATATTCAAGATAGTATCAAAGCATTGATATACTTTCATTGATTTCATATTTTTAAATCATTATTTAGGATAAAAGTTACCATTTTAAAATTAAGCATTTATATAATGTGGCATCTGAGGCATTTACTTCTCATTTGTTCAGTATTTCCTTTAGGATCTGATATGTTTGCTTGTGTTGTGCTAACATTTCAATATTGTATCACTACCTATTAATGAACTGTCATTATGATGTGGAGCTTCAGCCAGGTGATTAGTCAGTATAATAAGTATTCAGAAGTATAATCAGTATCTTTATAGAATAGACCATTTTCCTGACTATCTACCTATGTGAAGGAGGAACAAAATATTACATTGTTCTCATCTGAGATATTCATAATACCCTAACCAACTATAAGAAACAAATTGATGCAGTTAACATGAGCTGATTAAAACAGACCCTTAGACCAAAGGTGGATTTAGATTCTGACACAGGCATGAGTAATAAAATGCAAGGTTGAACACAGTGCTAGTGCAGAAAGGAAAGCTTTAAATTACTTATTTTGTATTGGACCATTTTAAGGAATAAAAGAAAAGAACTATGACTCAAGAGAATCAGTGAGATACTTCACTTAAGAAGGAAAGGGAACAATTTCTGTCAATTCTTTGGGTGATGCTCCTTCAGTTATATTGAATAGAATCACTGTAAAGATGACTTCTTAAAAAGTTCAGTCAGAGGTACTGAAAAGTAAAGACAACAGCTAAGACCATAATTTTAAAAACAATAAGATATAGAGTTACCTAAAATTTAATGAGGCCTTGGATGGAAAATTATGAGGGTTGCTTAAATCAAACTAAGAATGTATGAAGAAGCCTTTAATTTGTAAAAGAAATCTCATTAGTATTAATCCAAAAATACGTTTAAAAGAGGAGTTTGAACCAAGATACCAAACATGGGTAAACAATGTTGATCCCACAAAATATGGATTTCTAAATGAAAATCTCAACTCTGGGAATGGGTTACCCTCTACAATATATTGTTCAGGGAGGGTACAGAAACAACCGAAAATGCAGGCAAATTTCATTTCTCTAAGTTGCCCACAGCTAAATGATAAGATTGACGGGTGAAGACACTGCAGACTTTAGTTGAAGAACATAGAGTCCTCTGTCTTGAATTTACCAGGTACTCTTTTCTCTGCTGGTTTGTTTCCATAGTGCTAGATAGTGCAGCCCAGGCTGTTGTGGGAGAAAATACATCACTGGCCTTACCTGATATTGGACTTTGAAAGGCAAAACGTATCCATTATTGAAATAATGTCAAGGCTCTTCACAAGGGAACCAATTGCTCTCCTGTTCCACAGGAGAATTCGTGCCTGGTGCAGTAAATATAGTCAAAATCTATGGAAATAAGGTCATAGTCCTTAGGGCAGAACCTATTGCTATTGCTTTGAAGATAGTCATATTGATAAACTCCTTAGGAAATATGTATTTTTATATCCACAGATTTATGCCATTCCCAGCATTGGTCTGAGTAGCTTCTTATTCCAGTGGTTAGTGGTTAACAAAGAGGCTCACAAAACATTGTAGAATTGAGGGCAGAAAAATTTAAGAACCAGAGGACGAGGTCATCGACTGTGACAAAGTATATTGTCAATATTACATGGAAACCTCACTCATAAAATTCTAGCAGTATGGACACCTATATAAGACCTGTGTAAAGACAATTTCAGTTGATATCTAATTGCAGATGGGAGAAATCACCAATCCTACCCTAGAGGAAGAACTACATATAATAAATAAGTTGTATGATCTTTCCTTTCTTCTCATCTGGAACATAGTCCAGGATGTAGTACCACCATTCAGTGACAAAGAAGGTTTCCAACAGTGTCAAACTAACATCTTATCAGAAGGAATTAATACTCTTTCCACAGATCTTTGAAGTAAGTGGACAAAAGTTCAGCTATCCACCTTACACATCATTTGTCTTTGCCTCAAGTTCCTTTCCTCTGAGCTTCATCAACATTGACATGAACCTCACAAATATAATCATAGATCTTAGGTATTAATAAAAACAGTGGCAGTAGCTTGAGGATGACTATAATGTCTCTCCTCTGTCTAAGCATATATGAATCCATATCTAGTCCTACTCAAATATTTATTAGGCTTATAACTTGATATGTTCATTATAAATGAAAATATTATAAGCTGGTATATAGATTAAAAGCATCAAAGGGCCTGAACAAAATAGCTTAGTATCAAAAGATATTGCTGTTGTCACCTACTAAAACTTTTTAACAAATGGCTGACTGAATTGTGGATCCATGCTGATGTCAGGCATGGAGAGACAATACTCCATACTCACCCCTCCCTGTAACCTCTAGGTGCCAAGACAATTAACAAAAAGGTGAAGTATAAAGGTGCAATAAGTGCCACTCTCGTGTCAGTGACAACCAACAGCCGTGTAATTGCAACAGCTGGGTAAAAGGAAATTTTTACCTGGAATAGCTGTCCCCTGAGAGGCTCTGCCTCACCAATACAGATGTGGATGCTCTACCCAAATATTGGGACTGAGCCTGGGGACCCCAGTGGAGGAGTTAGAGAAAGGACTGAAGGAGATGAAGGGGTTTGCAACCCCATAGGAAGAACAACAATCTCAACCAACCAGACATCCCAGAGCTCCCAGGGACTAAACCACCAACCAAGGAGTACATGTGGAGGGACCCATGACTCCATCCACATATGTAGCAGAGGATGACCTTATCTGGCATCAATGGGAGGACAGTCCCTTGGTCCTATGGAGACTTGATGACCCAGTGTAGGGGAATGCTAGGGTGGTTGGGGGTAGGGGAGCTCCTTCATAGAAGCAGGGGGAGAGAGATGGGATGCAGGGTTTAAAGAGGGGAAACAAGAAATGTGGATAACATTTGAAATGTAAATAAAATAACCAATAAAATGGCAAAACTTTAATAAAGTGTCTGTTCCTGCCATATTGCTAGACCATCACTATTCTTTACTAAGTTCTAAAGTTTATTCTTAAATGCCCATGAAAATACAGGATCCACTTCTCATCAATAAAGCTTCTCTTCAGAGGAAATGGAGACTGTCACAGAAAACCGTAATGGATATAACACAGAGGTGAATATATATTTGGAAACCCAACTCTAGTGTGTACCAACATTACAGTAACTGAATCTAACACCCAGGGAATATCACAGAAAGCTTTTAAGAGAAAGAATACTAAGAAGACTTCTATGAAACAGAATATCCTAGACAGTTGCATAACTGTCAATATTTGAACACTGGGAAAGGGTTAATACTAATAGACATGTGAACATGAAAATGGAAAATTTATTAGGTCCCAATTCTAGTCAAAGAACTACAATAATCTCATGACTACTGGAAAATCAATCTTAGTCTCTCATAGGTATATCAACCTTATGAGCTATCCAAACAGAGATGTCAGCCTTAAAATCATATACACATAGCCTACAAAAATGGATTTATTATGTTGTATATATGTGTGTATTTGTGCATACACGCACATATATGTAACAATAATGATCCAAGTAAAAGCAAACTAACAACTTGAATTTTAAGGTGCATGGAGTGATGTTTGAGGGAGATAAGAGAGATTATTTTATTTCATTATAAAATTTCTTAATATATAAAATTTCAAATTATATTACTCCAAAATGGATCTGGATATCAGACCACAGTAAAAGTGAAAATAGTAAGTCAATATGGTGAGAATTTTATACATTTACTTAATATATTGACTATTATATTATATATTATTATACATAATATATATTGAAGATTATATGGGTTTATATATAAGCAAATGTATGTCTTTGTGTATGCACATATATTTACACACATATAAAATGTTTGTGTACATATTTGTATTTCAGTAAGATAATTATATTTAAAACTGCAATAGATTTCATCCAGACTGTTTAAGAGATATTACAGAGTTTGTACATGGATGGAAAATTCTCAAAAATGCTGCAGATACATTATCCTATGTCTGATCTTTTTAATAAATCATATCCCTGCTCACTTTTCAAATGCAAATTTCTTTATCTAAACTATGATGTCATCATAAATGATGAATGACTCACATTGCAACATGCTCAATAGGAATATGTTAGAATTCTAAGATGCCTTTGGCTGAAAAGTAAGGCTTCAAGGTTCTTTGCAAAATACATATTTCATTTGTGCTTGATAATTCCTAAGGAAAAAGAATAGTTTATATCTATTGCATATCAGAAGGTTGAGGAAAAGGGTTACTTTGTCACATTTGCTGGCTTTTGAATAGTACCAGTTTCTTTCCTTTTTTTCTTTTTTAAATTATTTTTTATTGGATATTTTATTTATTTAAATTTCAAATGTTATCTCCTTTTCCGGTTTTCCCTCGGGAAAGCCCCTATCCCATCCTCCCTCTCCCTGCTTCTATGCCCCACTAACTCCTGCCTCCCCCCTCTCAAATTCCCCTACACTGGGGCATTGAGCCTTCACACAACCAAAGGCTTCTCCTCCCACTGATGCCCGACAAGGTCATCCTCTGCTACATATGTGGCAGGAGCCATGGTTCGCTCCTTGTGTACTCTTTGGATGGTGGTTTAGTCCCTGGGAGCTCTGGGGGGGTCTGGTTGGTTGATATTGTTGTTTTACCTATGGGGTTGTAAACCCCTGCAGCTCCTCCAGTCCTTTCTGTACGTCTTCCACTGGGGACCCCCACGCTCAACGAGTTTCTGCTGAGTGTGTATTTTTGCTGCATCCTTCCTGTTTGCTACAATTCTCTTGGTAAAATAAACATCTCAGAATTGTGCTCTTTATTATGATACTTTCACTCCCCAGATGATTTACATTTTATATTTCTATTTTTGAGATTACAATGCAATTATATTTCTACCATCCTTCTCTTGCCTTTACAACCTCCCAAGTACTGTGTCCTGATCCCTTTTAAATTTGTGGTTTTTACCCAACTCCGTTAAATAACATATACTTAATTTGCCTATTATGTTTAATAACTTGAGTATTATTATTCTTACAATGTTAAAGCTATCATATATTATACTTTCATAAGATCATATATATATATATGATATAGTAGGGGGTATCCACTGAATAGTTATTTGGTTGAATTAGTGAATTTTTTATTTTAAAATTGAAAGAATTATGTATATGTTGTAGACTATAACTTAAGAAAATGTCTTTGAATATTTAGGTCTTCAAACAAATTAAAGGGGTTAATTGAAAATCTACTTATTAATATTTCTGTGCCCGAAAATTAAAGAGAAGATAAGAAAACATAATTAAACCCTGTAATTTATGTTAACTTTAATTCTATTTTCATTTCAGTTACCATCTCATCATACTGCAAGTAATTAAAAGAATCCTGGTTCTATCCTGAAAAACTAGTTGACCTTTGTACAGTTGATGAATGTGTATGCTGAGTGTCACACAAATTTTCAAGGCATTATTAAAGAACCTAGTTTACTATTCTTTAGTCTTGAAGGGGCATCTAGTTGGTAAGTTATTTGAAAATAACCATAAATGAATAGAAGCTACAAACATATTTGAATCATATTCACATTAGTTTTTCATGTCTGTCCTAGTAAATCTATGGCTTAAAGCAACACTATTTTGTTGGACTAAGATCTGCTGACTCCTCTATCAGATCCCTTATGGTATGGTGAATATTTCATCTCTGGCCCATTTTTAATGATAGAAGATGCCTACATCCTTTTGCATAGTAGCACCTTTGTTTGCTTCTTTGTTTCTTTGTTTGTTTGTTTTCAAAGCAATTCCTGGAAGTCTAGTGTGGATTCCTCATGACTCTGTGAGGTTCATCACAGAATCCATTAATATGCACTATGTTAAAAAATAAATTATATTTTCAATTGATGGGTAAAAAGCGGATCATTAAAAACATTGTATAGAAAATAGATAATGAAGAGGGGAATCTCTGTCTTTGTCTCTATATCTCTCTCTATATATCTCTCTCTGTGTATCTCTGTCTCTGTCTCTTTCACACATACACACACATACACACACAGAAACACACACACACACACACACACACACACACACACACCACATTGCATACGGTTTAAAATCTATGTAAAGCTTCTTTACCCCTAATTTCTCATTATCAGACTTTAAGTTTTCTTACATCTACAGAACTGATTGTTTATATGTCAATGGTTTGTGTTTTGTACCTATACCAAATCTTTCCCTTGGTTCCTTAAATGTACAAGTGATGTGATGAAATACACACTATCAGTTCTAGATGTAGAAAATCTGTGGGATCCCGGAAAAATCACTTTGGTTGTAGAACATGATGTCAGAGACACTGCATTATAGCTGCCACTATTTTTTTTTTTAAATTGGATATTTTATTTATTTACCTTTCAAATGTTATCTCGCCTTTCCAGGTTTCACCTCTGGAAACCCCCTATCCCACCCTCCCTCCCTCTCCTATAAAGTTGCTTCCCTACCCAACTACCCAATCCCTCCTCTTTGCCCAGAGTCATCAAGCTTTTGATTCTTTCTCCTATGCTGAGTCATCAAGCTTTTCAGAATCTAGCCTCCGGTCTCATTGATGCCAGATAAGTCCATCCTCTTCTACATATGCAGCTGGAGCCATGGGTCCTTCCATGTGTATTCTCTGTTGATGATTTAATCCCTGGGAGCTCTGAGGACACTGGTAGGTTGATATTGTCCTCCTCCTAACTTCTCCATTGGGGTCCTCATGCTCAGTCCAGTGGTTGGCTGCAAGCATCTGCGTCTGTGGGCTGTGGGAGCTCTTCTCAGGAAACAGCTATATCAGGCTCCTTGTCAGCAAGCATTTTTTGCATCAGCAATAGTGACTGGTGGATGCATATGGAATAGATCCCCAGGTGGGGCAGTCTCTCGATGGCCTTTCCTTCAGTTTCTGCTCCACTCTTTGTCCCTGTATTTCCTTTAGACAGGAGCAATTCTGGGTTAAAATTTTTGAGAAGGGTAGGTGGCCCTATCCCTCAACCGGAGACCATGCCTAACCTCTAGATATGGTCTCTACAGCTTCTCTCTCTCTTTGTTAGGTATTTCAGCTAATGTCATCCCCGTAGGGTACTGGGAACCTCTTGCTATCCTGGCATCTGGTACTTTCTGTTAGCTACCCCAGTTCTCCATCCCCAATTGCTACATACCTCTGTTCAATTTCTTGACCCTCTGTACATACCACCCAGCTTCTACCACACCTAATCCTGCCCAACATTTTTCCTCTCCTTGCCCTCTCTTCTACCCAAGACCCTCCCAGTCTCTACTTCCTGTGATTATTTTGTTCCCCCTTCTTAGTAGGACAGAAGCATTACACTTTCATTCATTTATACTTCTTATGAGACTAACATGAAGAAATGGGACACTATTTTACATACATAATTCTTTCAAGGAGAGAGCTTGCTAAAGATTGGCTCTGGCAGCAGAAAAACCCTCATTGACTCTTCTGTAATTTGCATAAACCTACTTCTGGATAATGGTAGATATGATGCAGAAGTAGCTCTCATTGTTTTAAATGTATTATCTTTCTTATAAAAATGAAATCAATATTATTTGGGATATATTGATACCTTTATGATATTAAAGGATCAGAGGTAGTTGTGTAGGTATAAATGTTAAATTCTGGTAAGCCAGGTCATACTCAGAATAATTAATTATTCTACTGAAGACAAACTGACTAAACCTCTGAGGTTGAACACCATCCGTCAGTAACCTTAAGTTGATCTTCACTGGTGCTATCAGTGCTTCTCTCTAAGGCACTAATGCTAGAGCCCATTAGAGCAGTCTGTTTGAAAAGTACCTAAAGGTTGAAAGCAATGTACCAGAAAATATTTTTTATTTCTCTCTAGCCTATCAGGTGTTATGGCCATTACACATCATGGAATTAAAACGAAGTTCAAAAATAATTTTTCAAAATTAAATTCTCAGGGAGAATCATGAGATAGCATATTTTTCATTTTGATATTAATTTTCAATATTAATATAATTATATTATCTGATGAGACCCTTAACATTCAAGATATATTAAATTAAAAGTTTTTGTACATATTTTAAATTTTTATTTTAAATAGATCTGAAAGACCATTCTAGAAATATATATATATATATGAAATATTTTTGAATATTTTTATTTAGATAAATATCCAAAGAATTTTATTTCTCTCTTATCTAATATATAATTTTTAAGTAATAAATATTGTTTTAGATTCCCATATTCAGCAATATATGCCTATTTTAAATTTTTTCTTTTAAAAGAATATATTCCTCATTGTGGCAGATATTTTTATGATCCGTATATTAGCAAATGGATAGCTACTTTTATCAAAGAGATTGGATTTCAAGCAAATTGTTAAGTTCTTAAATTTGTTCCTTTTTGTGCACCCTTTGATGTCTTGGAGTAATAGCAACAGCTCTGGGAATCTATGTGTATTTTTGGCTATTAGTCTGAAATCAGGACTGGGGTTAAAATAAGTATTACAAGCAAATATCCTTATAACAGAATTATCATGGCTTAACATTTGGAGACATTCTGTATGTTATACATACAGAATTTGTATGCTTATACTCAGAATATTTGAGTGCTGTATGTTATACTCAGAATGTGGGGTACAGTTTGTTACACTCAGCATGTAGGGTACACTATGTTACATTCACCATATGGTGATAGTACTGCTAGTGTTTAATTTGACATTAAAATAAATCAAACTCTATACAAGATAGTATTGGCTAGATGTAGCATGCATCTATGTTTCTAGGATCTGGGTGGTTGGTGCAGCAGGATCTTGTTAAGGATCATGTTAAGGTCAGTTGTATAGTGAGTGCAGCCTGAGATCTGTCCAATTGTCTTAAAATGCAAAATCGATCATTTGTTAAACATATGTTTTCTACCTCTGTTTAATGCAAATTTGTAGCATGAAGGAGAGTGAAAATTATTCTGGAACAGTGGCAAAAAAGAAAGAATGTTAACATCTGAATGTTTCTGTTGTTACTGAGAAGTATATACTATCAACTTGGTGCTATAGCGGTTACATTGTCACCAGGGTGCCTATAGGAGCCTCATGCATGACCTACAAAAACTAGAAAAAAAAAACAGAAGACATGAGATTCAAAACTATTAAAGAGGCTATATAGGAAGAAGAAATGGATCTGACAAAGAGGAAGAGAGATAAAAGAGCATGATGCAGAGAATATGTTTACAACATATTAGAGATGTAAAAAAAATCAAAACTTAAAAAATAAAAATGTTACAAAGCTTAAAGTTGTATTATTGTTCATACAATTCAAAAATGAATAAGACTGAAACCCAGCATTTTCCATTGGTCTTCTAACCATATGAAAGTAGACTTCACTGCAATTAGTAACTTTCACCTGTAACTCAGAAAGTTTTAGCTACACTATTTACTGAAAAGATTTTGTAATCTAACTGATAATCACACAGGCTTTGAGCATATGAAGGTCAATGTGGCTGTGAGATATATCTAAGTCTTCCCAGTGATGAGACTGGGGACTGTCTTCAGTGCATTCTATTCTCTCTTTCAAATTGTAACAGTGTGTTCTGTGTTATTAAGAGTCAGACACTACTATATCAGGGAAATGCTAGAACTAGAAAGATACAAATATTTGTAATCAGATTGAATGTTTGATTAGGAAAAATTATTGGAGTCAGTTCAACTCAAGTTTGTTGTCATATGAAGGAGTGAATCTTTGAAAGACATGTAAACTCCAGATTACAACGTTACATGTATACTAAGCTGAAATCCTCCCCCTTCCTCCATCTTTCCCTTGTTTCCTCCTACCTTCTCTCCTACATCCATCGTTTCTTCAGGACTCTCTACAAGGGCCACTCCATTGCAGAGCTGCTGATTATGTAATGCAATATTATCATGTCCAAATCATTTATTTGTAGTTAATAAGTCTTACTGTGAATGCCTTAGGGCTTTCTATTGTTAGTTTCTATATTTGTTTATAACTACTAATTTCTAGAACTTTATTTGTTCCCTTTCTATGTGGAAGCTCAACAATGTTTTTGAATGAAAAGAATAGAATTTGACTCAAAATCTAGATGCTAGAGGAGGAAAGCAATGTAAGGGTTTCATTGAGGTGGTACTTTGAAGGCAGTGCAGGCAAGTATGCCATGGTAGTAACAGATGCAATTATGTCTTCATACTTTATTATTTAGCTATGAAATGCAGGGGATATGTTGATACATACTTGGGGATACAGTACTTGATGTCTAAAATTTACACTGATACTTAATAGGAAATCAAATTATTATAGCTAAATTTATTTCTTTCAAAATATGCAATTAATTTTGATTTAAATTTTAAAAAAAATGACAAAGCTTTTCAGAGGCATGAAAATGTGTTTTCTAAAGATAACATTTTAATAGAATAGAAAGATTTCATGATGTTAGTACTTAATTCCTCCTTACTGCATTATCACAATAAATAAAAGCATATTTCCACTTTGCCCCTTTAATTACAATATTGTTAGCATCGTTTCAGTTTAGGAAAGAAATAGTTATCAGAAAAGTATAAATCTAAACACATAATTATGAAATGGAATATAAAACAATCTTCTTTCCTGTTATAGACACTGAAACATATTTGTAGTCTACTAAAAAAGGCTTGCTTTGAAATATTTGAGTCACTTCAAATCACAAAATTATATCCAACACAATAAATTCTGTTGTCCCTAGAAACTCCACAGATAACTTACTGTTCATTGCACATCAAGTGTGACTCCTAATACCAGTCTCAGTTTATCTAATGAAGCAAAGCAAAGAAAACAACGTATACTATTGACTGTTTGCTGTTAAACAATGCAATGACTCTTGGGCTAGCCAGTGAGTCCCAAGGATCTTCTAGTTCTTACCATCATCACACTGAGATTATAAGCATAGGGTTCAGTCTTTTTGCATAGATCCTTGCGCTCAAACTCTAGGTTCATGATTACAAGACATGGTGCTTTACTACCTGTCAAGTCTCACCATCTCCTTTTATCTCTTATAGTATATTATAAAGACAATAAAGTTGCTCATATCTCATGCCTTTTGATATCTGATTGGTAGGGATCTTTGAAAATAGTTGTTAAGAATACCTTTGTTGACTCATTCTTACAATGAATCAAAGCATACTTTTTTGTTAACTCATTCTTAGGTTATATGCTAGAGTACAGAATGCTAAAATTATTACCTTATTGTACAAAGTGGGAAAAATGTCATTTGAACACTGGGGTTTTATTTTCTGACTATATAAAGAAGCCTGAGGTTTATGTAGAAAATTATTGCTTAGAATCTCAACTTACCATACCATGGTGCTACTCACTTATGTGCGTTTCTCTTATTTTTCCTTTTTTTCTCTTTTAGTGAAAACAGATCTTTTTCTCACAAAGTAAATCCAGAATATAGTTTCCTCTCCCTCTGCTCTTACCAATTCCTCTCCACTTTCCGTCCTTTCTACATCTACTTCCTTACTGTTTCTCATTGGAACAAAAAGCAGGCTTCTAAAAGATAACAACCAAACAGCACAAAATAAAATATAAATAAGATGGAGTAAAACTATCATACTAAAGCTGGAAAGGGAAAATCTACTGACAGTAGGAAAAGTACCTCAAGAGAAGACAAGAGTCAAAACCACAACCAGACTTATAGTCAGGAATCCCATAAAAATACTTAGTCAATAGCTGTAATATACATGCAGAGGACCTAGTACAGACCTCTCTAGGTTCCATACTTTCTGTGAGCTGATATGCACCTTGCTCAGTTCAGATGGTCTTCCTCTACCTGGAGTCTCCCATTCCTTCTTGCTCTTAGAATCTTTGTGTCTCTGCTTCTGGGGCATTCCCTGTGCTCTGAGAGGAGGGATTTGATGGAGACTCTAATTGAGATTTTGTCTTTTCATAGTGTCTGTCTGTGGGTCTATGTATCTGTTCTCATCTGAAGCCAGAGAAAACGTCTCTGATGGTGATTGGATAGAGCACTGATGTATGAGTATAGCATATAACATTAGGAATCATTATATCATCATCATCTTCATCATCATCATCATCATCATTTTTTCTAATAGTGTTTGGTTTTACCAAAGATTGCTCAGCTATCTAGTCTCTGGCTCTTTCTTACCCAAGCAGTATCAGATGTAGGTTTCTTCTCAAGATGTGGGTGGGCCTTAAATCAAATCAGACATTGGTTGGCTACTACACACTTTTGATGCCACCATTTGCCTAGTATATTTTGCAAGCTGAATTGGCTATAGTCCAGATGTTTTGTTTCAGGAATGGTACCCATATTTCTCTTTTGGTAACCTGCAGAGTGCTTTCTTGCACCAATGAGACTAGAACATAGGGAAGGATCTGTATACACTCTAATTCTAGATGTCAATGAATTGTGTGAGTGTTGTTCTTGTCAAGAGGCCCCTAAGGGTTCAGTTTACAGAGAGAAGCTTTTTGTGTTAGCAACAATATAAGTTATTTGTGGATTTCCTTTGGACACCCTTGGCCCAAAACTCAACTGAGTGAAACCCAGGCCATCCACTGGAAGTCTTGCCTGGCTAAAAAAGTTGATCATTTGAGACTCTTTAATCCCTATTACTAGGAGTTCATAGAAGGATCACCTTCCTATCGTCAAGATTTCCACTGTACTGTTTCCATACCCATGCACAAATGCTACGCCAGCCTCGTTATCTCTCCCCACACTCTCTCCCTCTTCCCCATCCTCCCATCACAGGATTCCCATCACCTGCTATTGTTCCCATTTATCTCCTGTCTGCCCATAAATCTATTTTATTTTCCGCTCCAGGGAGATCCCACCTGTACCCTTTACCTAACCCCTCTGGAACTACTGATGATAGCATGGTTATCAATGACTTAATGGCTGGTATCCACACATAAGTAAATGCATAGCATCTTTATCTTTCTGGATCTGGATGATTTCACTCAGGGTTATGTTTTTCTAATTCCACCCATTTGCCTGCCACCTTCATGGTGTCATTTTTTTAAAAACCTGATAAGTAAGACTCTGTTTTGGAAATGTTCACATTTGCTTTAACCATTCTTCTGTGGAGGAACATCTAGGTTGTTTTAACGTTCCTCTAATTATGAATAAAGCCATGGTTATCATGGGTGAGCAAGTGTCCTTGTGGTAGGATTGAGCTTCCTTTGAGTAGATGCCTAACTCTTGTATAGCAGATATGGGGATAGATCTAGATCCAACTTTTTCAGAAATCATATTGATCCCATAGCAGCTGTAGATGTGCACACTCCCACCAGCGATGGAGGAGTATTTCCCTTGCTCCATGTCTTCACCACAATGAGCTGTCACTTATGCTATTGATCTTAGCTATTTTGGTAGGTATAAGATAGAATCTCAAAGTAGTATTGATTGGCATTTTCCTGAGGTTAAGGATGTTGAATATTTCTTTAAGTGTTTCTTGGCCATTTGAGATTTCTCTATTAAGAATTCTCTGTTTATATCTAAATTGGTTTTTTGTTTGTTTGTTTTATAAGTTGATAATTGTCATTTCAAGTTCTATAAAAACGTGTGTTTGAATTTTTATGAGGATTTTATTGAATCTGTAGATTGTTTTTGATAGGATGGTCATATTTACTGTGTTATCTTGCCCACCCAGGAGCATGGTTGCTCCTTCCATCTTCTGATAAGTTTTTATTATAAAATTCTTTCAGTTGCTTAGTTAGAGTTACCCCAAGATATTTTATATTATTTGAGGCTATTGAGAAAGGCATTGTTTCCCTGATTTCTTCTGCAGTCATATTTTCATTTGTATATAGAAAGACTATTAATTTTTTATTTGCTTGGGAATTCACCCACATTGCTGGAAGGGTTTATCAACTGTATGAGCTCCTTTATAGGGGCTAGCTAGAATTTAATTCATGCTACAGAATATACTTACTGATTTTCCTTATTGAATCATCCCTACATCTCTGAGATGAAGCCTACTTGATTATGGTTTATGATCTTCTTGATGTGTTTCTTCTTAGTGCTGATATTTGGTCTCCTACAGGTATTTTCTTGCAACATGCCTTTGTCAAATTAAAATGACAGTACGTTACTTAGATATTACAACTATGATACCTTTTAGTCCTTTATAGAGAAAATTTTAACTCACTGCATAGTCAGTTCAATTTTCATGTGTCATAGTGGATGTTTACTGATTCTTTCTAGATTTTTTGTTATATTTTCTTCTGGCCTTTGATGCAGTAAATGTTCCTGTGTTTACTTTGATGTTTAAGTAAAAAAAAAAAAATAAGCAAACTGAAACATTTCTAGGAAATCATTCTCCTTTGCATCACAATTCTACGCTTATCAAAATATGATTAACCTCCATGTTGAATAGAGGCTATTCTGATAAACAAAAGTAAATTTGGTGGCAGATTCAGGATTATAAAGGGATTTCCTTTTACCTAATGAAACTGGCTGGCCTTGAATATTATTAATAACATTTGGTTTCTTTAGGTGCAATCAAGTAAATTATGAAAAGTCCTGAACACGGGATTGAATAATTTATTTCACCACTTGCTTAAATTGCTCTGTTGTTCCATGAAATTTCAAGATTCTCAGATAGATATGTAGACAGAGAAGTAGATAGATCAATAGATAGATAGATAGAGAAGGCCATGAAAGATTAATATTCCATAAAATCTGCAACATTCTGCTGTATGTGAGGTTGCATAAAATTTACTTAAAACCGTATTTTCACAATTATGATTGAGTGAAAATTAGTACCTTAGGCTATTTGGTTTCAATAACTATTATGACATGGTTTGTTATATTATTTCTGAGTACAATTATCACACATACATGTATATCAATATATAAATTCTGCAAGTATAATCAAGGTCCTTTAGAAATCCATACTAGAATAATTACTAATAAAAGATAATTAAATGACAACAATACTGAGAAATATCACCACCCAAAGTGCAAAGTTCAATAATTTTCATCAGAAGTTGATTTGGGGCTCTACTAAGTGAAACAAATCACCATGTGTGAATTCCTGCGTGACTCCCACACTCCAAGGGCAAATTCTTGTGCACTCTGCCAAGCTCAAACTAACATTCAAATATGAACTTGAGCTTGCTTCCTTTCCCAGATTTCATTACTATTCATTCATCTTTTCAAGCCCTAGAATGAGAGATGTTTGTTTTCTTCCTGGCTTATTTCTACTAGAATATACTTTTTAAATTTTCTTTCAGTCCTGAATAACATCTGTTCTCTAGTCAGTCTCTCTAGCTTTTACTATCCTTAAAGTTTAATCAAAGATATGAAACCAAAAGTAAATCATTTTACTAGTGATCAACAACAAAAAATATTTCTATAGCTGTATTTTTCCATTCATAGCTGTATTTCTCCAATTGTGAAATGGAGAAATGATGTCCTCCAATGGCACCTTTATGTTTTACGATTATCAGAAAAGATAACTAAATGAAAGCAAACTTAAGTGAACAAAGTTTATTACATTGTGCCAACTCTTAAGCTACCCATTTCAGGAAGTAACCTGTTTCATATCTAAATTAAATTTATTTTTCACATTAGTGGAACAAAACATTTATTTATTTCTGCTTATGGTAAATTAGTCATTGCATAGGCTAATAGCAATTCCCTCTGTTAGAAGAAACGCCCTAATCTTTCCATGTGTTCCTCAGGCCTTCTCCTCCACCAGGTTAAAAATCAGGTTTTTTTTTTGCATTCTACCCATCTTACACTGTTTGTGTGAGCTCTAAACACGAAATTCTCTGTACTGCCACCTCCTACTTTGTAATATTGCTTTAAAAGTCAACAGCATTGAACTTTATCAGAGTCCATGACCCTAGAAAGCAATGGTGATTAAACAGATGCCATTCGATCTCTGACCTCGCCAGTGATTTTGGATGATGCTTGAAGATTATCTCCATCCATACCAGTGACACAGCCAGACTCCTATTCTCCAAATGCCATTTTTTACACCACAAATGATTAGTTGAACTTTCGTTCCTGCTGACAAAATTGTAAAAATGATCACCTTGACCAAATTGTAATTAAGATATCTATTCTCACTCTCCAGATCCATGCTTTTTGACCCTTAGCTTGACTCAGCAAGGAACCTCTTCTGAATATCTGCTCAAGAGAGCCTCCTCAGGACAATACATTTTCTGGTTTTTCAGATAAAGATATTTCTTTCCTCCTGCTTGATTCTTTCTAGCTATGTTTATATCTTTCACAAAATAAATGGTTTTTTTTTTGCTTTTTTTACCCTGACCTTTTAGTTGATTTCAGAATTTAGAGTTTGGCAATTATCTCAATTTCTAAATTATTCTCTGCTTATGATAACAATCCTTTTAAACTGAAGTGTCCTCACACATCAGTCCCAATGGATTTTGTGTGACAAAGTTATGCATTTATTGCTACTTTTTCTGACTCTTTAACCTCATTTCTCTTCATTTCTACAATTTCCTCTTCACTGTTATCATTTCTGTTCCTTTCTGGTCTTATGGTCAACATATTCTTGTTGAGGGTAATTCTGCTGATTCATCTCCAAGTAGTTTTCTGTTGGTGGGGGTTGTTTGTTGGGCACTCTGTCCTTTTATATTTTTAAAATTATTTTTGGTGCATACCTTGTATGTTTATATGGTAAGTAAAATAAAATAAAATAAATTTTCTAATTTGAGTCATTTATTTATCTTAAGGAGTTCTTGAGATTCATGAATAGTGTCAACTGGATTTATTATTTGATTATTTGGTGTTCCATTATTTGACGTTTTGTTTTTGTAATTTTAATTCCTTTTCTGTAGTCACTGTATTCACTGCAATTGAAGTCTCCACTGATTTTTACTAAGTAATTGAGAAATAAAGGTGATCATGTTCATTTTATATTGCTTGTGTAACTTGTGTCTGTAGAGGAATTTAATCTAGCAACAAGACTGCTTTGGGAAGGGATGACATCCAAAGATCTAAGTCTATGATATTTGTATAGAATTCAAGCATGCCCTAAATTACAATATGATCTAGCTGAAATATAGACATGCCCTTAGTATTCAACTTTCATCCCCCCAAAATTATATCTAATTTAGTGGCAGGCAGACAAAGTGACACATCTGAGAAAGTTTTAACAAGATTAGTCAGAGATGGGATATACCCAAGAACTGGGAGACCAGCACAGGAAAGAAAAGCTATGGAAGAGCAGCACAGGGAGAGTCATTGAGTGCATTGAGTGTACAGCATTGAGTACAGTACAGTGGAGTTGAGTTCAAACAGTTTAGTGCAGGTCAGCAGAGGCACTCAAAACCAGAGAATAAAAGGAGCCAGAAGATGAGAACAAAATCCCAGAGTTAGTTTGAGACCAAGCAGAGCAACTCAGTGAAAAAGCAAGAAAAGACAGTTTGAATTAGTCAGCTAGGAGAGGAGTTTGAGATGTAACAGCTGAGTTGAACCAACCATCCAGAGTTCAGAAAGAAATAGAAAGGGTGAGCTTATTCAACTGTAAGTCTCTGAGAGGACAATAACATCTAGCAAATAAAAGTTACTTTTATATGGCTCTTTGTGAACACTGAAGTACATTGAAATCTAATAAAAATGTATAATATATATAAACATGCATTTTTTACTAAAAATGATTTACTGAATTTTATTAATCCAGTGTCATGAAGAAAATAAAATAAAGATAATTGGCTATATACTTTGGTAATGATAAGATTCCTATTTGTTAAAGGTTGAATAAGGTAAATATTGGATATATATATTCAACATTAAACATCTGGAATCTCAAAACCACATGTAATATATCAGATTGAATAATAAAAATACAGTAAACTAATAAAATACTCATAAGAGTATGTATATAGCCAAAGGAGTTAGTAGACTATATTCAATACTTTTATATCACTATTACCAGAATATGAGAGAATATACCAAAACTATGAATTATTTAGTCTCATGGTTTTAGAGGTATCATTACATTGTATCCAGGAATACAAAACAGAGCAGAGATGTTCACATCATGCCAGCCAGAAAACAGAGAAAGCCTACACAAGATATGGCCACATTTCTATTCACAGAACTAGATATCAACTAGAGATCTTACTGGAAGTTAGAAGCCAGTCCATATCATATATCTGCGTATCTTGGCTATGTTTTAAAGAAAGAGACAAATATGAAAAAGAAATAGAGGGAGAGAAGAAGATTAGGAATGATGAAAATGGAGGAGGAATAGAAGGAAAAAGGAGAAGAGAGTGAGAACAAGCCACTTCTGGAGACACCATCACAGACAGACTCACACTCGAATAGCCATTACACGAGACTTTTAAATAAATTTTAATTTTGATTAATAAGGACAGAATAAATGGATAAATTTGAAAAATATTTCACTGTAAATGTTACTGAGTAATGAAAATATTAGTGTATGGATGCCAAAATGAGACAACAGAAAAATAAAGAATAGGATATCATAAGTTTAAATGCTCCTTAGCAAGACTCGTTGACTCATAGGAAGGTGAGCATGGCAAATACAAAACAGAAACAGCAGCAGCTTTCATTGACAGAAGAGATAGGTTTGGATTACTCCAATAACCAGGCACATTAACATGACAGATTTCTACTTAATTTCTACTAAAGAAAATTTTCTTCTTAATAGCACACTAAGCAAACCTCATGAGAATTATATTCTTACTGAGATGAAGAAAATACTACCCAGATAATAAAATATAATAATAATAATAATAATAATAATAATAATAAATATACTTGATGAAGTCTAAATTGATAGACTACACATTAACTGATAGTACTTATAAGAAGTCAAGATTATTAAATAACAGGGAAGACCACTTATAAGATGACCTGTACCCAGTGTCACCTAGAATAAGTGGGACATAGCTTGATTGAGACCATTCCTGACATAACCTCAGACACCCAGGGGCCAAGGGTAACATTAAGATGTTCAAATAAGTGCTATAGAGTTGAAAGAGGAGAAGGATGCATGCCAAATGAAGAGTTAGTAATGAAGTCTCAAGGATGGTGAGGAACAGATTCAGTAGCCATTGATTCCACATAAGGCCATGGTGAGGTCCTAGCCTGGGCTGCCACCAAAGGCCATGTTTGGTTCTTGGCTGTTTTAGTATTTTATTGCTGTAAAGAGACACCATGACCATGGAAAATCTTATAAAGGAAAACATTCAATTGGAGCTACAATTTCACAGATTTAGTATATTATCATCATGGAAGGAAGCATGGGACCACAGGAGCAGATAAGGTGCAGGAGGAGTCCAAGTATTCTACATCTTGAAACAAAAGCAATCAGGAGACTACCATTTGCAGACAGGAAAGATGAGACTTGAATTCTACACTGGGCAGAGCTTTAGCCAAGGAGAACTCAATGCCCACTGCACCATGACATACTCTCTCCACTAAAGACACATGTACTCTACCAAGGACACATATCCTAGTATTGTCATTTCCTGTGGACTAAACATTCAAACACATGAGTCTATGTGGGCCAAACCTATTCAAATCACCACAGTGCCTTTGTAGTGGCAGGGATCTGTTACCACCAAAGAGCAGTCAGATGTCCCTGGTCTGCACTGCTGCATGGGGTCATGTTGATATCTGAGGGATGTGCAGAACTTGCCAAACCCCTCATCTGGGCATCTTGGAAGAACTTTCTTTGCCCCTCCCAACTGCAGTACTTGGGAGAGCAGCCCTGAACTTTGACAGAAAACAATTAGAGTTAGCCTTGGGCACAGGAGTTGGAGGGGTTACAGAAAAGCTCTCTTTGAGTAAGTGATTTTTGGGCAAGCTGGCCCAGCCACTTGTCTGCAATATGTGGATGTGAGTGAAAGAAAGATGTCCTCCTCACACCTCACCCCTCAACATCTGTGCCCAGTGAAATATCTGGCCCCAGGGGTCAGGAGAACAGGAAAGCTGGTCCTACCCTTTACCTTTTCAAGAACTTGGGAGAGCAGCCCCTGAACATGCCTAGGCAGTAAAGTAGAGGTAACCCTAGTGGTGAGGACATGGGTGAGCTGGCCCATAACTTTTCTACTATTTGATGGCTTGGACAAAAGATAGATGTCTTTACTCCTCTCTTTGCCATGTATAGCATGCAGGAAAGCTGACCCCATTCCTTACAGGCTTCAACACTTGAGAGAGAGAGAGAGAGAGTGGCCGCTCTAAGTAGCCTGGGGAGAGCAATAGATGTGATGGGCACCTAACTGACTATGGAGGTTGTAGGTAAGCCAGCGCTGAAGACATGAGAGTAGGAAAGCTGAACCAGCACCTTATTGGCTGCAGCACTCTGGAAAGCAGAGCTTGTATCTCTTCTAAGCAGCAAATTAGAGCTGGCCCCAATTGCAGAGGTGTAAGCGTGCCAAACCCAAAGGGATGAGAGAGGGAGAGCTAGCTCTAGCCCTTGACAGCTATGGTGTTGGATGAGTGAGCCGGGGCAGTGCTGGTGAACTTAGCTACTGGTGTGGGTGCAAGAGATCTGGCAGGCTCATCAGCTCAGATACTACTACCCAGGCCCAGGTACAAGGCTGTGAGTTGTCCCTCCCCAACATCTAACCTAAAGAAGAACTGCTGGAGCTCTTGAAGGAGTCAAGTCCTTCAGATGCAAAGTGGTTGCACTCCATGTCAGAGGAAACAACATGATATTCAAGAGGAGTATAGTAAAAATTCATTATTGATAATGTAGCAGAAGTCAGAGGCCTTCACTCATTCCAGTGAGGATTTGCAAGCAAAGTGTGGAGAAAAAAGGCATACTCTGGGACACACTGGGCTACACTATGGCTTCCCTAGTGAGACTTAATTTTCTTTAGGGGTAGAGATTACAAGAGCAGAGGGTGGGTATGAAGGAACAAGGAGATGAATGGGATTAGGATGCATAATGTGAAATTCCCAAAGAATCAATAAAACGTTAAATAAAAATAGATCGTTAAGTTACAAAATGGTTTCAATTTTTCTAATTCAAAGTGCAAAAGAATCTTTTGATAGTGTGTGCTTATGAGAAAGAGAGTTTGTTCCGAAGAAAGTTTAAATATTGAGAAAAAGAAAATGATATGAACTAGATCTGACACACCCTATAGACGGGTCAATACTTATATTTTTAAAAGTGTATATATAAAGGTAAAACAAAAACAAAACCAGTAAGATTGTTGATAAATATATGACTTCAAATATATAATAACATTTGGTATGACAACACATGGATAGAGTAAACCCAATACCACAACAATTTGCTTTTATTTTCACTACTCTGTTCTCTTCACAGTGCTTTTCTCTGGGAAATATTCCCTTTCACTTTGGTTACTCTCTTTCTTTCTCTGTAGCTCATAGGTGTTTTTATTTTCTTCTTCTTCTTTTTATACTATTTTGTTCATAATATCCATGTTTTTGTCCCTTGAGAAAATTATCTTCACTATTTTCTGATGTGGGATTTTTCTTTCATTTTCTTTATTTTGTAAGCACATTTTCTCAGATTCCCAGAATTTAGGACTGTCTCTTTGTCACAGCTCTTCGTAGTTGTGTTCACATAGTGAGGCTGTGCAATTGATTCAGCCAGATTCAGAGGCTGATTTCAGCCTGAACTCTCTCTGTGACAAAGACTGAGTCTCTATAATCTTCAGACTTCTCACAGGTTAAATGAGGATAGAGATAATTTTCCCATAAAATCAGTAGAACAGAGGATCATTCGTGGATGACAAAGAATGATGAGATTGGAGAAGGTAAATCGTAAGCTCTTGCACAGAAATGTGATGTATGTTAGAGCAGAAGAAAAGATATCACGTTAAGATTACTTGAAGCCTATTGTCTAGCTTTTAAAATTAAAACAGTGTGATAAGAACTACAGAGACGAGTAGGCAGCTATTTGTGTTCATCATTTAACATTAATCCAGATGACAAATAATTATAGATCTACATCTCAGAGTCAGACAATTATACAGAGAATCAGTGAATAAGTCTTCAATAGGAAAAAAGTCATATACCCTGGTAACAGAAGCCTAACACTTGTCTGGAAATTAATTGCTAAATGCTTACATTGAAAATAAGTGATCAGAGAAACAGGACATAGAAAAGTGTTTTAATCTGTGAGGACAGAGGACTTAAAGTGACAGCAACTGCAGAATAAAATTTTGGAATATATCATGGTAGGAAAATAGAAGAGCTAGGAACTCGAAGAAGTGATGTGCTTTCTAAATGTAGGCTTCAGTTGTGGATAGTAAGAATCCACCCCTGGGCTCAAAATTGTTAAATTGATATTAACTTTATAAAAATGTCTACTCACTTATCTTATTTCCTCATATTTATAAATTATATTATATTTTCTCACTTATAATTTCTTTAGAAAGAACAATTTCATACTTCATATATATAAATATATATTCATAAATTTATTTGCATGCATAATATTCATACATGTGTGTACACACATGAACATATGCATATGCACATGTTTGTGGAAAGGATTAAAATGTATATGTGTACATGTGGAGGCCAAAGATCAATTTTTGAAATTGTTCTCTCTTTTTTTTTCTAGTTATGTTATTAGTTTACATTTAAAATGTTGTCCCCCTTCACAGTTTCCTCTCTGCAGGACCCCATCCCATCCCCCCCACACTGCCTCTATGAGGGTGCTCCCTCTACCCATCTACCCACTCCCAGCTCATGGCCCTAGCATCCCCTTATCCTGGGGCATTAAGACTAAAGAACAATAAAGGTATTGTTCTTTAGTTGCCATCAACTAGTTTTTTTTGATACCTTATCTTTCACTGGCTTGAAAGTCATCATGAAGCATAACTGGACAGGCTCAGCAGTCCCAGGGATCATCCTATTCTCTCTCCCTAGTCTTGGGATTAGATTACAAGTTCTTCCTCTTGTTTACAAAAACTGTGGGGGATCAAATTTATACAGCACTTCATTTACTGATATCTGCCTCAGCCTTATTTCTTAGTTCTTATGATTTCTATATCAATGTATTCAAATTTCTAGTTTTATAATTTATTGATATAGATTTCAATTTACAAACAACTGTAGCAAGATACATGCACATGTCTATATGAGTTTTGTGGAGTATACATATAAGCATATATAGTTGTATAGACATGTCATGCATATACCTATAAAATTTCTGAATCCATTATTTTTATTTGTGATTCTTCCGATTCACCATTTAGACAGAAATTACTATCCTTCAAAAATATTGTTGCAGCTAGGTAATTTTAAAGCAACCTGCCTCTGACTTTTCTTGTTATACCCAATATCCATTAGTGAGTTCTGTACATTTTATTCAATTCTGCAGCTCATCCTGAAAATTTGAGATTGGTTAAGACAGCACAGACTAATAAAATACTCCTATTTCCTTTGTCCAAAAGCATGTCTTCCAGTAACCTGTAATTATTTGATTTAGATAGTTTAAAAATAAATAATATTCTGAATATAGCTCCTGAGTCATTCAGGAACACTTCAACTATTTCACAGCTCATGTTGTCAATGAGCATTTCATTCCAGAAAACTAATTTTATTTGATCATGCTGCTAGTAGACAATTCTAGTGAACTATGCTCCATTATGATGGGTGCTAAGGGGATTTATCTCATATGCTACAGGTATTTGCTCTTAATTGAAGAGCAATTGCAATTGACCTGAACTAGTCAAGAGATACTGCTCAATTCAGAATAACTAACAAAGAGTTTCCTATATGGTAACCATTCTAGTTTAAATGGAAAAAAAAATTCTATATAAATTTATAAAACTCCACTAATACTCTACATTAATGGATATAATGTGAGGGTTATAGTTGTTTTTAGTTCTATTACTGTGACAAAATAACCTGGAAAAAGCAATTGGAAAGGCAGCAAAGGAGGATTATTGATTGGACTTATGGTTTGAGAGTGCAGTCCATCCAGGCAGTAAAGAGAAGAGAGTGTCAGCTTGAGGCTGCTGGTCACATTAGATACACAGAGAAGAAACAGAGATGGGAAGAATGTTTAGGTCTCTCGTACTATCTGCTTTCTAGACAGGCCAGGCCACCAGCCTATGGGGAACCCAGGTAGTTTCAGATGCATTCTCTCCTTACTGCGATACTGACTTTGGTGTGACAAATTTGCAGTGCTCACTTTGCATTTTTTGATTATATCTTGTTCTAAATCAAATAATTTCATCTTTTGTTCATTGGAATCATATGAAGAAGATTCTGACTAGGTTCTATCACTATCTTTATTTTACACTGAAAGCATTATTAATAAAATAATTCAGGGTATACCTTTGTAAGAATCTATAAATAACAAAATTTAAAATATTCTGCAAAATGTTGTCACACTGAAAATATGACTTAGAGTTTCTAGTAGCTTTCAAGACTCCATATTATGACCATAGAGAAACTAAGAATATATCTTTAAGAAGCATTGTGACAATTTAACAGAGTCATATTAATGTTGAAAAGAAAACAAAATTAAGATATCTGATAAAAGCATTCTGGGTATAAGGCAAAAACAATCAAATTTATATTAAAATTGTTGAATTTGCCTTCCAAAAAATTATCCTCTATGAAGTGAACAGAAATAATAAGAGCCAAAAAATGTAATTTTCATTATCTATATAAGAGGATAAAATTCAAAACTCAATAACTTTCATTCCTTTAAGTTTTAAGAATTTATCTAAGTTTGATTCTGTTTCTATATCTTTTATGAGGATTTGTCAAATATGTTGTACAGACTATTAGAGACAGGATAAAGATGAAAGAGAATATGGTCTATCAGGATACTGCATAACAAAATCCTTTATTTTGCTATAGATTTAGAGGTGATTTCTATTTTCAACGTTTCTCATATTCCATAATTTATGAGAGAATGCAGGTTAAAAGTATAAGAAAATGAGAAACCATATCTCCATTCCCAAAAAACCTATAGATTAATTGTAGCAGACAGAATCATTAGCACATATTTAAATATGTTAATGGAAAGTTAACTCTCTTCAGACTGACTGCTTGGGAATATCTCTTAGAAAGGAGACAAAACCAGCTTAAGATTACAACTTCTAATACAAATTTTCCATTAGTTCCCATAATAATGATAGCTCAGGAAAAATCCACTACCATTTGCTATAAAATGAGTTATAGGAAAAGTGTTGGGTATCAATTTTACACTCCAGCTCAGTATTAGAGCTGATAATAATAGACTTCCTGCACAGAACTAGGACAGAGGTGGGTTGAGAATGTGTGGGCTGGATAACAGGACAACAAGCCAAAGCTTTCATAAGACACAGTGGTTTTAAACTTCTCGTGTTTTTCTGACTTCAGGAAGTTATTCGTACTGGGAAGTAATCCTAACATTTGAATTTTGACGTTAAATTTTCATTTATCTGTAGGAAAATTGTGAATTGTCTTTGCTCCTTAGATCTTCACAATGCACGTATTGTGCACAATGCATGTTATTGCAGGTATGCAATAACGTACTTTTAGAGGTTCAGAGTATAGTATAAGAAAAACTTTATTAATGCCCCAGTCGAAACCATGTTACTCAAGTAGATAGTGAAGATAAAACCAACACCGCCATAATAACACATCTACAATTGTGACTGAAAGGGCAAAAGCCTTCAAGCTTAGTCCTTTCATGACAGTGATATTAGAGAACCTACGGGGGAGGGGGTTATTTACTAGTCACTAAAAGAGGATCTAATTTTGATATTTAAAGAATTTATCTTTTCCAAATCCATGCTTCTTTTCTCCCTTTCAGTAGGAGACCTATAGAAGTTCAAAAATCTAACTATTGTAAAAATCCCTTCTCAGCAGTAGAGGCTGGAGAGAAAGGATCCTTTGCTATGCATATATTCATTAGAGAAGAGATGTGTCCCTTTGAGCATGATGTTGGACCAATAATGTGAAACTTTTACTTTTATGCTTGATTTAAAATATTGCTCTGGGCTTTAACCCCACTCACCAAAGCACAGACTTTTATTTGGTATCATTTTTTATTGCTGCTTTGCAAGTTCTATTTTATTCTTGAATAAGGAAGTCATGCTGTGAACTAAAAACACTGCTCACTTTAAAGTACCTAAAGCCTTTGGAAAATGCTTTAAACTTTGTTCTCCATCATCTGATGTGGTAGAATTTATATAATTGTCAAAGTCACAGATTTCACCTCAAACTCCAAGTAAATCAAGACAGGTCCAGAAATAACACAATATTTTCCTAGTATAGTGTGCACTGTTATATAATACTCCAGTTTGGATAAGAACATTCATGGTGAGAAAACTCAATTGATTTATTCCTTTTGGAGAAGCACCAGGATATTCCTTAGTGAAGCAGCGTGTGTTCTTAGGTTCTAGATTTAATATGAATCAAGTTTGATCTATGAATTTATGGATTTAGAAGATCTTTCAGCCAGCAAGATTGCTTTACCGGCATTCTGCACTTACAGAAGTATATGAAAACAGAGTTAGCATCTGTTCCATCTACTAGTTTTAACAGCCAATACATAAACTCTTCTCTAGATTCCCTTCTTTCTTTTTAACTTTTTGACTGTCAAAACAATAACATTAAGAAGCATATTACAGTAGGTAGAAAAACTACTCAAGACCTTTAGAAACAGTATTCCTTTTATTCAAAGATACTTGGAAACATGCTCTCTTAATTCTGGTAGTATGCTTGATATGTGAATGCTACATCAATGGGTAGATGCTTTCATGAATACAATGGCTCAGACTGGGTCACTAAAGAGCCATGTTGACTACCATTGATTTTATATACTGTTGCTTAGTTACATGAAAGCGTGCATGTGCACACACACACACACACACACACACACACACACACACATACTTCGTTGCAGTTTGAGGATAAGCAGAGATGGCTGAGATCACAGCTTACAAGTTCAGTTTCTTCTTTTGATAGACATACAAAAATCTTCTTTTTGTTAAAATAGTTTTAAAAGAAAATTTCAACATTTTAGTACATAGTTCTCTGTATTCACAGATTATTGTCTGATATACCTAAATGGTACACAGCTTTATCTTAAAATGATAAGGCTAGTTTCCTGAGCTATCTAGTCTCAGGATCTGGATTATACAAATAGTGTCTGGTATGAGTTCCATCTTATGAAATGGGACTAAAATTAAATCAGATGGTTTTCTACACACAAACTATATCCCAACACTTTACTAATACATTTCTAAGCAGGACAC
The DNA here is from genome assembly GCA_019843965.1 of Rhynchomys soricoides. Taxonomy (NCBI): domain Eukaryota; kingdom Metazoa; phylum Chordata; class Mammalia; order Rodentia; family Muridae; genus Rhynchomys; species Rhynchomys soricoides. The sequence goes on along the minus strand of JADRCH010000004.1, from coordinate 14,159,822 downwards.
AACTAAAGACCCATTGTTGGGGCTGGGTTGGTGTTTGTTGTTTGGCAGGATACAAACCACCATACAATACCAACGGCTCTAGCACATAGTAATGAAATTTCTATGTAGGCGCCAGTTGGATTTCTCCATGTTCAGTGAATTGGGTAAGTTTTACTTTTAGTGGGCTTGCCATAATTTTGTGAACAGACTGGAGTTTTAGAACAGTGTGATTTGCTTGGATGATCCTATTGAATCTCTTTGGCCAACAACTCAACTATGTATAACCTAATCCTTTTAGTGGAAGCTTTATTTGGTGACAAGAGATGAGCAGTTTAAACTCTGTTTCCTCCCCTGTTTAGTGATTTCATTTAGATCCTCTTAATGTACACAGATACACATACTCACACACACACACACATATACATATGTGTGTATATATACACATATACATCTATATACATATACATACACACATACACACATACATATATACATATATATCTCTCTCTATATACACACACATATATATATACACATATACATTTATACACACACACATATATGTGTGTGTGTGTGTATATATATATATGATATAAAATAGTAGCTTCTGCATTAGGTTTCCAATGTACCACATAAAGGACCCAAATTTGGCTGTCTCTTCTCATATTTGCTACCTTGTACTCCACTTTCCTTCCTCTCCGACTTGCTCCTTCTATTCCATTTCCCTGCCACCCATTCATAACTATTCCTTTTCCTTTTCCTAGGGAGATTTATCAGGCACTTCATAGTTTCTTACTCTCTATCATAAGTTCTGCGATTTTATAGATTATAGCTTGGTTATCATTAATATCACAGCTAATATCCATATATAAGTGAATACATGTCATCTTTGTCTTTTTGTGACAAGCATACATCAGCCATATATACTATAGTTACTCTGTGTGTGTTTGTGTTCATGTGTGTTAGTTACTGTCTGTGTGTATTACAAAGCGCGTGTACACACACACACACACACACACTTCGTTGCAGTTTGAGGATAAGCAGAGATAGCTGAGATCACAGCTTACAAGTTCATGTATGTATTTATTTGCATATTTCATTATATATGAATTCATATTATTATTACAGCTTTGTAATACACACATACAGTAACTAACACACACGAACACAAACACACACAGAGTGAATAATATTCCACCATGTGGATATCCTGCATTTCTTTACCATTCCTGTGTTGAAGAACATCTATCTAGATTATTCCCAATTATCATCTATTATGAATAGAATAGCATTAAATTTTTTTGAACAAATATCTTTATTTTAGGAAAAAGCATCCTTTGTATATATGTCTATTACTAATATAGCTAGATCTTGAGAGAGATCTGTTTTCATGTTTCCAGAGGACTACTCTGATTTCTGTAATACATGTAAAAGACTTCAGCCCCTCCAGCAATAGATGGATGCTCCTTTTATTCCAAATTGTCACCAGCATGAGGTGTCACTGGTTTTGTTTTTCTTAGCCATTCTGATGGTTGTAAGACAAAATCTCAAAGTAGTTTCGATATGCATCTCTCTTATAACTAAGGATGTTAAAGATTCCTCTAGGTGATTCTCAATCATTTGAATTTGTTATTTTGAAATATTCTGTTTAGATGTATACCCCATTTTTAATTGGCTTATTTATTTTCATGATAGATACTTTTTTTCCTTTTATTTCTTAAGTATTCTTGATATTAGGCCTTTATCAGAAACTTAGGAGATAAAACAAACAAACAAAAATAAATGAACAAGAAATGTTTTTGAGGCCTGGCAGTGGTGGCGCACGCCTTTAATCCAAGCACTTGGGGGGAGGCAGAGGCAGGCAGAATTCAGAGGACGAGGCCAGCCTGATCTACAGAGTGAGTTCCAGGACAGCCAGGGCTACACAGAGAAACCCTGTCTTGAACCCCCAACACATCCCCAAAAATAGAAATGTTTTCAAGTCTGTGGGTTTTTGCTTTGTCTGAATATTGTTGTCCTTTGGCATGGAGAAGCTTTTTAGTTTTCTGTATCACACATGCACACTCAGAGACACACACAAACAGGCACACACAGAAATACATACACACACACACACACATACTCACACACACAAACACACACACACTCACACAGACACACAAAGACATACACACAAACAAACAGACACACACACACATACTCCCACACTCACACAAACACACACACGGATACACATACACATACACACATACACACATACACACAAGATAGAAGCAATACTCCAACAAACTCCAGCAACTTTAATTGTTTGAACAGATTATATATCCCAGTAAAGTCGTTCAAGCAGTATAAAATTCCAAATATTTTTTAGCAAAAGATGACAAAGAACAGTATACACAAATAGTCATTTTATGTATTCCCCATGGGAAAAAAAAACACAAATTATTCCCAAGGACCCACATACATTCATGTTTCAGTAACTTGTAATAGATTAACAAAGTGCAAGTAGGCAAAATATTTTTTTCTCAGCAATTTCTCCATCAGCTTGCACTGTGCAGTTATGGAGAAAGAAGCAATCATTTTGTTATTTATTATAAAATTAATCTTATAAAAATTACAAGACATCACAAATCTAAGCTTTTATATAAAAACAGTCACAAAATCAGATAGATTGTATCTGAAAATGAGACATATACCTGATGTTTCCTGTCTTTCAAAAATTTCTGCTGTTGTTGGTTCATTAAATCACCTGTAGAGGAGCACTATATTTTGAACTATCAATAAAGGCAATGTTTTTTTGTTGTTGTTTTTTATTTGTTTGGTTTTTTTTATCAGATACTTTCACTTTAAATTGTTACAGTACAGAACTACTCATTAACATTTTTATGAAATCATACCAGGAAGCTGAGAGCAAAAATAGATACAAGGAATTAATCCTCACCTAACCACCAGCCTAGCTTTAACAAGAAGGGCATGCCACAGAGCACAGAGTTGGGCTGCCATTGTTCTTGACCTCAGTAGGTCCTGCACTCAATTGTCAAGAGCACAGCTTTCTGAACTTTAAGTTGTTTATGAAGATTTTCTTTCCTTTTTTTTTTTATACTTTATTTACATTTCAAATGTTTCCCCCTTTCCAGATGTCCCCTTTGGAGCCTCCCTATTTCCCCCCCCTCCCCTGCCACTATGGGGGTATTCACCCACCCACCCACCCATCCACTCTCCTCTTCCTTCCTTGGCATTCTTCTATACTCGGGGAATCTAATGCTCTCAGGCCCAAGACTCTGTTCCACCTGATGTCTAACAAGACCCTCCTCTGCCACATATGTGGCCAGCACCATGGGTCCCTCCATGTGTATTCTTTGGTTGGTGATTCAGTCTCAGGGAGTATCTAGGGGTCAGGCCAGTTGCCACTGTTGCTCCCTCCCTGGGCTGCAAATTCCCTCAGCTCCTTCAGTCCCTTCTCCAAGTCCTCCATCTGGGACCTCACACTCAGCCCTAAGGTTGCTGTGAAGTGACTCTTGGGATTTCGAACTTTTGAGCTAATAACCACTTATCAGTGAGTCCATACCATGTTCATTATTTTGTGACTGCGTTACCTCGCTCAGGATGATATTTTCAAGTTCCATCCATTTGCCTGTGAATTTCATGAAGTCATTGTTTTTAATAGCTGAATAGTATTCCATTGTGTAAATGTACCACATTTTCTGTATCCATTCCTCTGTTGAAGGACATCTGGGTTGTTTCCAGTTTCTGGCTATTATAAACAGAGCTGCTATGAACATAGTGGAACATGTGTCTTTATTACACATTGGAGCATCTTCTGGATATAGGCCCAGGAGTGGTATACCTGGATCCGCAGGTAGTATTATGTTCATTTTTCTAAGGGTCTGCCAATCTGATTTCCAGAGAGGTTGTATCAGCTTGCATTCCCACCAGGAATGGAGGAGTGTTCCTCTTTCTCCACATCCTCGCCAACATCTGCTGTCACCTGAGTTTTTGATCTTAGCCATTCTGACTGATGTGAGGTGGAATCCTAGGGTTGTTTTGATTTGCATTTCCCTGATGACTAAGGATGTTGATCATATCTTTAGGTTCTTCTCAGCCATTCAAGTTTTCTCAGTTGAGAATTCTCTGTTTAGCTCTGTTCCCCATTTATTGATAGGGTTATTTGCATCTCTGGAGTCTAGCTTCTTGAGTTCTTTGTATACCTTGGATATTAGCCCTCTATTGGACGTAGGATTGGTAAAGACCTTTTCCAAATCTGTAGGTTGCTGTTTTGTCTTGTTTACAGTGTCCTTTGCCTTACAGAAGCTTTGAAATTTTATGAAGTCCCATTTGTTGATTTGATCTTATAGCACAAGCCATTGGTGTTCTGTTCAGGAACTTTTCCCCTGTGCCATGAGTTCGAGACTTTTTTCTACTTTCTCTTCTATTAAATTCAGTGTTTCTTTCTTTCTTTTTTTTTTTTTTTTTTTAATGTGGAGGTCCTTGATCCACTTCGATTTGAGCTTTGTACAAGGAGAGAGGAATGGATCAATTCACATTCTTCTACATGTAGACCACCCGTTGAGCTAACACCATTTGTTGAAGATGCTGTCTTTTTTCCACTGTATGGTTTTAGCTCCTTTGTCAAAGATCAAGTGACCATAAGTGTGTAGGTTCATTTCTGGGTCTTCGATTCTATTCCATTGATCTACCTGCCTGTCACTGTACAAATACCATGCAGTTTTTATCACTACTGCTCTGTAGTACAGCTTGAGGTCAGGGAGGCTGATTCTCCCAGGAGTCCTTTTATTGTTGAGAACAGTTTTTGCTATCCTGGGTTTTTGTTATTCCATATGAATTTGAGAATTGCTCTTTCTAAGTCTATGAAGAATTGAGTTGGAATTTTGATGGGGATTGCATTGAATCTGTAGATTGCTTTCGACATGATGGCCATTTTAACTATATTAATCCTGGTAATCCATGAGCGTGGGAGATCTTTCCAATTTCTGAGGTCTTCTTCGATTTCTTTCTTCAGAGACTTGAAGTTCTTGTCATACAGAGCTTTCCTTTGTTTGGTTAGAGTCACACCAAGATATTTTATATTGTTTGTGACAATTGTCAAGGGTGTCATTTCCCTAATTTCTTTCTCAGCCTGTTTATCCTTAAATTATAGGAAGGCTACTGATTTGCTTGAGTTAATTTTTTATCCGGCCACTTTGCTGAAGGTGTTTATCAGCAGTAACAGATCTCTGGTGCAGATTTTCGGGTCACTTAAGTATACCATCATATCATCTGCAAATAGTGATATTCCTTTCCAATTTGTATCCCCTTGACCTCCTTTTGTTGCCTAATTGCTCTAGCTAGAACACTGACAAAAGCATAGTAACCTAAGCTTACTATTAATTTACATCTCTAAATTCTTTCTAATGATGGTTTAATCATTAACCAGCTCTAGCAGAAAAGCATGAAAAATATCTATCACTATTATGTATGTGCCAAGGACACTGCCCAGTGAGGGAATGGAGCTTTCATACAACTTACAGATTTTGAGAGATGGAACAACCAGGATAGCAAAACTCCAGAACAGAATTATGTCCTCAGGATACCTAGTACTTGGGACTCTTTCTCTCCTAGGCATACTGATTTGTTGTGCTAACCAGTGGACCACATTCCATGAGTTCTAAAGTTGGTTGTTCCTCCTGCACAGCCCCCAACAGTTTATTACTTATGAAACTTGTGCTTTCTGGATCTATGTAGTAATTTTGATGAGGATTGCATCCAATCTATAGATTATTTTTGTGTGATCGACACTTTTTAATAAGTAATCTATTATGGGAGATCTTTCTATCTTCTGATATAATTTTAAATTTATTTCTTCAATCTCCTTAAATGGTTTTCTCGTACAAATTTTTCACTTGTATTAACCAGATTATTTTATATTTTGAGAGACTATGTGGAAAATGTTGTTTCCTAAGATTCTTTCTTAGTCCATTTATCATTTCTATGGGGGGGGGCATACTGATTTTGTAAGTTAATTTTATATCCACCTTCTTTACTGAAGGCGTTTTTCAGCAGTACATTTTTCCAGGAAGAATTTTTGGAATTATTTATGCATACTATTATATCACCTGAAAATAATCATAGTTTTACTTCTTCCTTTCTAATTTGTATTCTCTTGATCCCCTTCAGTTGTGTTTTTGTTCTAGCTAAAACTTCAAGTGCTAAATTGATTATGGATATAAAGAGTGGGACAACCTTGTCTTGTTTCTGATTTTAGTGGAATTGATTTGAGTTTCTCTCCATTTATGTTATCAGCTGTATATGGATTTGCTCTGGACTGCCTTTGTTATTACCCCTAAGAGCTTCAGAAATTTTACCATGAAAGAATGTTAGACTATCTTTTTTCAAAGAACAGTTTGTGATATGCAGTAAAAAATTGAATACTGTCTCTGGTACATTACCAAATCCAATTTTATCATTATGGAAGTAAGTTACTTTCATTTTCTATTATGAAATACAGAAAGGTCAGTTTTTTTACATTAATTACCTACTGATCACATTTTATCCATTTATAATAATATATAACTCCAGATTTTAGTTCACCACAATAAACTATTAAATGCTCTATAATTTACATTTTTGAAATCACAAAGTTGGGAATATAATTAAATAAGCTGTTACTCTTATAATACTATTTTAACTTAATCTTTGAAAATTTCATGTGTGTATTCAACCTTTCTTCTCTCCATACAGCTTTCTCCACCCTAATTCTCTGGTTCCGAGCATCTCTGCCAGAGTTTTATGTCCTCTTTGAGATGCATTAAAATCATTCTTTTTCACGCTTGACAAATAAAGCAAAAACCACAGTCAATGAAAAATGTTCAAAATGATGATTTTTCTTTCATCCAGGATTGTTACTGTCCAGAAAATAGACATTGTTTTGTTTATTTAACACCAGTAGTAACAATTCTGTTCAACCTGCTACTCCCGGTGTAGTTTCTGTCTGGAAATACTTAAACATTTTCTAGCAGCAGTTTGACAAATGAAAGAGGAACAGTTTAAACAGAATTGTTTTGTTTCTTTTTTTGGGAAAAATTTGATATTGTATCACTTTATTGCTGAACATATGTAATAAAAAAGACACATATTTCAAGCAATTAAGCTTTAAAATCCATAAGGGATCAAAGTTAAATTTAAACCTGATAATGGAACTATTCAAACGAGTATCGTCACTTTAGAAATTATTATATCATGTTTAATTCCATAGTCTTTTGTTATTTTCATAGATATATATTGATTATACATAGTCTTTTGGTTATGATGTTTCAAACAAATGCTTTGTTCCATCTGATTTATTCTTTATTACCTCTTTTGATCCACATATTCATTCTCTTAGTTTATTATTTATTTATTAATTGATTTATTGGGGTTTATTATAGGAGCATACCATAACTCCAGAGCTTGTAATTGAGATAGTAGTTGGAGCCAAAATCCTGAGAATGTCCCAAGTCAGCTAGCCTGGAATACAAGTAAAACCACAAGTAAGACAGCTATTTTCTTTCTTGTCAAAAAATAGGTCACCATCACCAGGTTAAAGATAAAATTTTATATATATATATATATCCACATGTTTTTCATGTCATATGCATGTATACATGCACATACAATACATGAATGCATAAATGTGCATATAGACATGTATACATGTGCGTGCATCATGCATAAAAGCAATAAGCACTTAATATCAGTTTTTTTAATTCACATTATCTATTTTAATGTGTGTTTTTGAAATATTTTCTTTCTTTTCTTGACATCTCTATGAGAAGCTAAATCATATTTCCATAGCTTCAGCAAGTGAAGTGAATAAACAGAAATTGTCAGGTTCTGTCACACTCATTTGATCCTGTCTTCAGATGTCTCCGAAGCTCATTGACTCTGAATTTACTTCTTGTTTCCTGAAGCAAGTAAAATTATTTGGGCTTTGTGCCGTCCTATAGATTAGACTCAGTTTGTCCATATAGCAACTCAAATATACAATAGTATCAAGATATGAACTAAATAAATGAACACATTATCCAAATCCGTTTTGTCACAAGTGTTAATATTTATTCACCTTAAGCAAGTAATAGTGACTAAGGAATGCCATCTCTAAAGAGCATTACATGCAAAACAAATATTGAAGGCTATATTTCCAGTAATCTATTTCATGGATAATGGTAAATAAGATAACATAAACAAGACTTGACATGCTTAAGTCTAAATAATGAGTATTATCTAATTGAGGAACAGAATATCCTTACTCTTTCAGATGAAACCTGGAGCCTTGGGGTTTGTATATAGCATTTGAAGCATCAAGATCAACAGTGGTTTTAGGTGGAATAAGCAATAATTTAATTGTCTAAGAAGAACATAGTTATACAGGAAACTAAACTGAATCAAATAATATATGAGTATTCAGTATATGCATCAGAGGAGAGAATCAGGAAGATATTCAGGCTATTGATGGCACAAACCACTTTGTAAACATGAGGTTTACACTTTGTACCACATTCATAATTTATAATGAACTAATACTATGCCAATATATATACAAGTAATTGTTATAATACCTACTATATCAGATACTATATTAGATATATGGTGCTTTAAAATAGATAGCAAGGATCTGAATCTCATCTGAATTTTACCATTGAGATTGGGAAAAACTCATAACAAACTAAAATTTGCCATATTCACCTTAAGTCATGTGATCATACTTTGTAACAAAATAAATATTATAAAATTTAGTGAGTTAGTATGAGAATTTTGCTGCCACACTGTCTAACTTCATGTTCTTCTGTATTTGCTAGGTGCTTGACATTGTCAAAGGTAAATAGGACTTTTTCCCATCAGTTTCTTTAGCAGATAATAATAAAAATGGCTATCCCTAAGGTCCTTCTGAATTTAAATGAAGTTACAAGTAAAAAGGGTAAATCAATCAATAGGCTTTATTTTCTATGGATGGAAAAATTGTATGAAATGGATTCCTTGGATAGAGTAAATGATATGAAACTATATAGAACCAATGATGCCAAAGTCTGCCCCTGATGTCTCTAGATAATCCTTAGGCAAGTAAGTCACACTGCCAAAACACAGTGTGGCTTCATCTCTGGCCCACTTCCATGATATACACATTTAGATTAAAAATAGAGCAAAGGTTTTAAGATGAATGTAAAGAATTATATTGTACAACACTTCTTAACTCAATGAAATCCGTTAATGAACTAATAATTAAAAACACTTAATATAGAAAATTAAGAACAATAGAATAAAACCATTAAAAACAAAACTGAGACTTATACAAGCACTGCAGACATACACAACATTTTCAACTTTGCAGATTAAAAGGAAGTATTTCCTGAGTAGAGAAATAAAGGAATACTTGTATGCTAGACAACTGAATTCTTAAGCAGCTATGAATAGTATAATATATATATTATATTATATATATAGTACATATAAATAGTATCTGTATTATAACAATAGTCTTTTTAATTATATATTTGTTGTTAAGTTTATTATATATTACTATTCTTGTAAAGTGTATTATGCCAATTCTGATTTAAAAGATTTCAATTAGCTCAACTATTCAAAGGAACCAATATTCTGCTTTTCTTCTGGGGGTGGGTATAGAACTGAACTGTGAAATTAAGATAAATGCAGTTATGAAGGCAAAATATTTCAGAACATGTATAGCTAAGTGAAATTGGACATGCTTTCAGAAAGAAGCATTGTATATATAGTGTAAAAATTTCCAAGTAACCATACAAATTTAAGTAGTTTATTTTTCTACCATCATATTATTAATACGACATGAAAAAAACATTATGAACTTGCATGTGTGGCTATTCAGTATGTCTGTTTAAAGAGATAGACCAAATAAAGTGAAGAAATATTTCCCAGAGCTTCACCATTTAGACTTTCAACAAATCCAGGTGACCTAAGAATGATATTGAACAGGAAGAGGATAAGAGTCTGTTGTGAGAGGAGTGAAAACCATAGCATGTTTGAGACAGAATGATGTTTTCAAGTGTATGGATGGTTGATAAAGTGAAAAATTACATGTGGTGGGACAGGTTAGTGCTTGATTAATAACAAGAAGCAATAGAATCTTGGAACAATAATATCTTTAGAGTTTGCAGGCAAAGGCCATACTTAAGTGCATTGAGGGGTGCCTGAGATGTTAAGGAGTGCCAGCAGAAATAGCATGGCACTCTCGAGCTACACTCTTACTATACTGACTGTCAATCAGAGATTCAGGATGACTCCAGAGTGCTATGAATTCAGCAGAGGGATTGTTCTAGATGGGAACCATGAGCATGATTGGATGGGATGTTTCTACCCAAAAAGTGTAGAACAGCTCAGGCTGCGTGAGATGATTATTCTGGTACTGGAAGATGGCCAGTGTTGGTAGGACAATGAGTCAGGCAGCTATGACTGGATAGAGGTACATTCTAATACGTGATGACAAGAGATAAATACGTTTTTATATATTTTTTAATCTTTTTGATATCTTAGCCAAAAGAAGAAGAAAAAAGTTAGCCAGAGCATTGAACAAAATAGAATATATGGAATATTTAAACAACAGAATTGGAAACTAAATACAGATGTGTATGTCCAATATACTGAGTACGAAAGACATATATGATTGCCCATACACCTGTGTTATGCCTGTCATTTAGTTTACTGGTTTCAGATATAAATAATGTGTCATAGTATGCAATTGCTGAGCAACAAAATTTGTACTTATTAAAACAAATTTACTAACTTTTCAGATACTCTGTATCATATAGCATCCATTCATAAGTGTTCAGAAAGCAAAAGCATGAGATCCAAACCACTTGTGCTTCAAGCAGGGAGTTAAAAGGTATGCATTCTGTGAAGATCACATAACAACTGATGTGGAGGTGATGGATGAGCACCCGAGTGAAAGATTAACAAAAGGAATCCTGGCTAACTGCACTGGTCAGAGAGCAGAGAACTCCTGGGTTTACTTGCTGTAACCTACTGCTATTTTTTGTTTTATTACTTGGTTTCATAAAAATCATTCCAGTTAATGTGACATTTATAGTCCTGGTAGCATATATTAATTTAAAATATGAGAGTCTTTGTGCCCATGAATTCTATGAAAAAAATGGACAGTGAGTATAAGAAATTGGGTAGAAACAGAATTATGAAAACAAGGCTGGAAAAATAAAACTGAAGATAGGTATCTGTCAATACATAGATAGAAAGTTAAGGGCAATGGGTTGACATTCTCAGTGATTTATGAAGAATTAGTTGTAAAAACCTGGGAGACAGTGCAGGTGAAACAGTTCAGGAGTCTCATGAAACAAGCAAGCATTTAGAGAACCTCTTTCTTTCTTACACAAAGGTGTAAGTGGCTAGTCTGGATCATAGTGAATAACTTTACTATTGTAATATCTAATGCTATTCCTTGGAAATTGTTAATTTTTATTATAGAAGAAGGTTCTTTTTAAGGCTTATAAAGGACAAAGCTGAGATCCTGAATCCAAGAGTATCATGAGACTCTTTGGCCAAATAAATTAATAGTATTCTGCTATTCTGCTTTACTGATCCTTTTCTTTCTTTCTTTCTCTCTTCCTTTCTTTCTTTCTTTCTTTCTCTCTTTGTTTCTTTCTTTTTGATAGAGAAAATGTCAGAGGGCTAAGAAATGGGCAACAAAAATGATCAGAGTAAAGCCTGGTATGGCAAACCCTATATGACCTGTCAGATATTAAAAAAAAAAAAAGAAAGGGTTATTTAATGACAATTTTATATTATTATTTTAAGGGACTTCCTTTTGGTGATAGCAAGTTTTCCAAAAATTAATATTTGCTGGTTTTTTAGAATGCATATATTGGGGACTTGGTTAAATTTTAATAGGCTGTTCATTCTCTTGTCCTTGTTAGTTGAACAAATGAATGACAGGTAACTGCAAGGCTATGGGAGCAGCTGTGTAGAGGATCCAGAGGTCACATGGGACCTTCAAATCATCTCAAAAAGCTTAGATTTCTGTAGACTGTAAACACAGATAGAAATCATTTATTGTTCTCCAGGAGCAAAGAGAAGCATGCTGTATGTGACTTACACAGATAGAACACCTGAGCAATGAATGCAGAGTGAGATCTTTCAATTAATACAGGAGTTTTTATGACCTCGGAATCTTGGTATTTCAAGATTGTTATTACTACATTCTGCTTTCTATCTGACTATATTTATATTCACTTTGAAAAAATAAAATGAACTTTAAACTCAAGAAAATTTGGTAAATTTACAAACTACATAAAGCTAGACATGGACAAAGTCTTCATTTGGATCAAGGTCTCCTTGACTTGAAATTCTTTTAAGCTGGTTACTAAAGTCAACAGCTAATTCATTTAAGGATCGTTAAGGCCATAAAAATATCAAGCCTTTTTTCATAGGAATTAAATGAAACTACATGATATTATGTATAATGAAACTTTTGTTTCTATAGGTAGAAAACCAAATATAGTTTCATTTAGTCACTGTCAGTTGATAAGGCTTGTATGTCTGACAGTTGAGAAACTACACATATACGAGATTGTTTATTGCTCTTTTTAGCTGTATTTGAAATGGAACCCAGGGTTCCCATGGCTAAGCAAGCATTCTAACAATGAGCCAACTTCCAGCCTTGTGATTTTTTTTTAACACATAAAGTGTTATAATATATACATAAAGTGTATATATATATATACATATGTATGTATATATATTCCTATGAAGAGTTGATTGTTGACAAGGCCCCTTTCCCTAATGCTGATGCACCATGTGACAGACTGATGCATCACACAACCTGATGATGTATCTTATAACCTACATGGTATCATGAGGATCAGCTTTACTCTTTGCTTTCACTGCTCCCCAGAGTAAGGTTGAATGTTATGTAAGAATAGCACTCTTAAACATCACTAATGTACATCCACTCAATCAAAGATCAAGGGGACAAAAGTTTTCATTTCAAACTATTATTTCAACTATATCCAGTGAGTGGACATTGGATGACAGATACTATTTTAGGTTTATATAGACAACAATGAGTAAAACAAATACATCCTCTTAGCATTTGAATACCAGTGGATATTTTTTTTTCATCTGCAACACACATGTCAAAGAATGTCAGTGTGATGGCAAGCACAATGTCTCCGACATAAGTCACATTTCTCTTTTAGAGATGCCATTCCTAGCTGTGTAACAAGACTTACTTATAATCTGCATACAGATTTTTAGTAAACACCTAAGAATCTGTTTATCATGGCAGAAATTTATTAAGCTGATTACAGAGGAGTATTGTGAACCAGCATAATTGCTGGTGTCATTATGCAGCCTTTTGTTATAGAAAAGTGATCAATTCTCTCCAGAAATGATTTTTATGTCCATTTACTTCATTTTGAAGGCTTATGATATATGACTGCCATAGGGCTCCCCACAGGACTAATCCTCTAGAAATAGAAAAATAGATTTTTTCCATAATTATAAGACTTTCATAATAAATAAAGTCTTACAAAGTGCTATTTAAAATGTACAGAATATCTTATTGGTAGACAGCAAGTTGGTTATTGTAAAAAGGCTACCTGATAATGATTTAAGGGCTCTGAGCTTTATTTACAGCTACATAATTTCAAACCATGTGATGCTAGGAATTCACCTTTCCAGTATTCTCATCTGTTAATGAAGCAGCATTTTCATATATAAAGATTAAAGTGAATCTGAGACTCTGTTGACAAAAATGTAAAATTTATCTGAAAACTGCTCTTCAAATACTAGATTACTTGGCACTCAGCAGTTATTCAATAAATATGTGCTGACTGAATAGAAATGCTATTATCAATTTTCCATTTGAGACTGAGCTGCTTTAATTCATTGTAGGTACAGTGATGGAGTATCTGAATGTAGCAAAGTCACTCATTTATCTTTGACAGATAATCAGATTTCACTTCCCTGCTTAATTATATATCTTGGGGGAGCTAAATTTATTATAGGAAATGTACAGCAACTTGCAAAGCCATTCATTGCAGGTGTGACCTACCAGAAGTGGACGTCAGCTACATTAAGCTACCCACAGAACAGAAAAATGGGACTAGGTAGAAATGCATGCTCATCATTGCATCTCTGATTTTCTCTATTAATTTTTTGAAATACTTTGAAAGGGAAAATAAACAAAAAACAAGTATAGATACACCAATGTTTTTATGGAAATAAAATAAATATTTGACTACATGTGACTCAACAGTAAAATCCATAAAAAGAGCCTTTATTCAATTACTGATTGTGATACTATTTTTAACCCAGTCACTACAGAGAGAATACTGATGGAATTCACGCATGAAAAGCGGAAAAGAGAAATCAAGTTGCCTAATCAGCAACTGGAGTTTCATTATAATTACTTTCCTCATAAGTGTCCTGTTTTCTATATCTTCTAAAGATTAATGAGACACTTCTGCTCCTGACGAAGATTCTCCGGCAATAGTCTGAAGGCTAAGAAATGTAATTATTATCAAGTATCCTCAAATCTGAATTATTCCCCATTTCTAGAATTTATACACAGTACGCTGTTAATGAGAGAAATAACTTTGCTTTTCTGAATAATGCTTACTTGAAACATCAAAAAAATCAACATCAAACACCTAACACTTATTTAATATCTCCTTAAATTAGTCATTAGAGACCAGATATCTGTCTGTAGGCGGACTTTAGGAACTGTGTTGAATCAGCCAGGAGCCTTTTCAAGCAACAACTAGATTTTGGCAGATTTTTGTGTTTGTATTGATCTATTTCAATAGATGATTGCTGTGTCACCCTGGGTAATATTCATCCATCGGACCTTTTATCAATTGAAAATATAAGATGATTATTTTAAAGGAAAATTTATAAGTGATAAAGAAGAATACAGACAAAATACAATAAGAACTATTAATTCTGAGTGGCAGAATCTAGAGTAATATTATGAAGAGAACTACCTGTCCTGGTAAAGAATATTTGAGGCGTATTCAGAGACTTTGTTAGAGAACAGGAGTCTAAGCAGGATGATTAGTTAAGCTACGGGGAGGAGTGCAAAGTTTCATGACACTTCGAGGGTGGTTTGAATCATTAAGGTAGATAATAAAATGAAAATTAGAATGATTCAAAGAGCTGTGTGCTAGAAGGAAGTCTGTGAAAACAGTACTTAAACAGAAAGATGTTTTAAAAGACGTGAAGTATTTCTCCTGTTACCTGAAAGCTGATTTGTAGATCCTGATCTATATATTTTACAGAATATACATTTCCTCAGTGAAATAGAATGAGAAAATGGGAGTCAATTTGTTCAAAACTTTTTTAGCAACGTCACAAAGGAAGCATTTTTATGGCTACTGAATCCAGTGATAAAAGGTGCTGTTTGTATTTTACATCTATTTCTCAAGATCATTCTTCTTTTGATTTATTTTATTGGCATTTAAATAGAGTATTGGCTCATGTTAGATTTTGAGAAAGGGTCTTCTCATCCTTTTGAGTCATAAATAACTTGTTAAGCACTGGTTTGATACGGTAGCAACTTATGAGGAATGAGGTTTGTGGGAGTGACAAGCAGAATACAGCCTAGTAAATGTCCCGGAAAGGCTAGGATGGGTTCTCAATTATTTATTTGCCAAAAGGAGATATCAGGTTTTCTGCAACTCCCACTGGTTCTCTAAGGTTGTCAACCTCCTCCATGGCTGCTGCTGGAGTCTCTCCCTGGGTGTGTTTATTGACAATGTTGCCTGAGGTGTCTCCCACTGAGAGTGACACCTCAGCAGCCACACTATGGAAATGCTGCCAACAACAAGGCTTTTTTTTCCCCCCAGTGTTCTTCAGCTAACTGCATGGCTTAGCATTAGCTTCTCCTCTTTTCTGACAAATATGATGTCAGCTTCTCTTGTTCATATACAGTGTCTAATAAATTCCTACTTTCTTCTTTGTGACTATTCAAACTATCATTAATTTGCTGTATTAGGTATGGTTCTTCTTGCTGAGATCAAATTCTTCATAAGAAAAGACTCTATTGACTTTGGCTCACAGGTTCAGGGTTAAATCCACCACAGTGAGGACAGTGACAGTGACAGGAGAGTGAGAGAGCTCATCCTTCTGCATCTGCTCTCAGAAAACAGAGATAGATGCTGATACATAGCTCCATATTTCGCTTTTATTTGGTTCAGTGCCACAACCAATGGATGGTGCCACATTCAGTGTCTCCCTGCCTTGGTACAACTTTTATGCAAATACCCCCTCTTGATTAACACATAGGTCTATTTTTATGATTATTCTAAATGCATTCCAGTTGCAATGAAGATGTCAATGTTCTGTTTCCCCAAATTTCAACTATGTAAGCAGCTGGCTAGAAATTTGGTTTTTATCATGTTTATTTTTGAAAATCTGTGGGCATGATATGGACAATTCTTCTCTTGAAACACACGCACACACACACACTCACATACACTCACACACACTCACACACACACACACACACACTCACACACACGTTAGTCTACAAATCAAGGCAACTCTCTTGCCTCAGCCTCCTGCAAGTACACACAAACCACCAAACCCAGTTCTGTATTTTATTTTGGGTTATTTTAAAGAAATGAGCAGCGTTTTCTTGTATCTGACATTGTACATCTATGAAATAATTAAAAAGATGCATAAGAAAAAAAGATACTTGCCATGTATGATTTTTATCATGTTAGAAGTTTATGCAATTTATTGAAACACCACATCCTGGTTGTATTTTGGCTTAAGCTACATCATTTAACTTTCTCCTTGCTATGTTAAAATAGCAGAGAGAAGCAATTTAAAGAAGGGTAAGCTAACCTTTGCTCACAATGTAAGAAGTACATTCTCATAATAGAAAAGGCATGGCAGCCAGGGCTATACTCTCAGTCAGGAAGGGACTTCTGATAAGACTTTTTACATCTATCTCTCCAAGGCAGGAAGCAGAGACTTAGACATGAGGCCTTCTGCACTGCCCTCATTTAGTTCACATTTGTGCAGTTATGTTAGTAAGCCTTTATGGTTTAGCTACTGAAAACCTTTCTTCTGCGCCAACAATCTTCTAATTAGACTTTGTCATTGAGTATCTCCTTATGATCAAATATTCTAAGAGGAGTTTTTCCCTTTTCCTTACTCTTTGCAATTCCAAATGAAAAGGTAAAACTTGCTTTTGAATTGTCAAGTTCTCAAGGATTTTCTCCTGACAGTCTAAGCACCATTTATACACATGCTAAAAAGTGACATATATTGCTGTAATTTCACTTTCAAAACTCTGATAATAAAAACAACTCAAACTCTGAGTCTAATTAGACTTATGCCTTTCACAGTAGTAAAGCAGACATACTGTTGGTATTAGGACATTAGCACAATGGCTCCTTGACGCCGGACAACATATACACAAGACATAGTGCTAATTTCTAAACAGACATGGTAGCGAATATTGCAGAATTCGCCTGAGAAGAAAATATGTGATTTGATTTCACCTGAAGATGGAATTTTCAACGATTAAAAAATAAAATACATTCAAATTGACACAGTTTAATTACTATGGCAACATCATGCTGACTTTAGCTAATAATAACATATAGTAAATGAAAATTTCGAAGAGTTTAACAGAGTTTATCATACAACATGATAAATGTGATACAATCAATGTATTAATTTGTCTTTTTTGATAAATTTATGTACATACATATATAATATCATGTGTTGTACAATTGTAATGTATACAATTACTGTCAATCAAACAAATAAGTAAAATGTTTAAGAACAAATCACATCTCATGATCCTTAAATTGGACAAAACCAAAAATGACTACAGTCTTATCCAGCAGAAAGCTGGAGAAAAATAGAATCTATGTCTTTGTAAATGGCCTTAGTTATGGAGATGTAATTCGTATCCTGTAGTTATACATGGCTAATGATTTCATACATACTGCATTTATTTCTATAAACATGTTTTTAAAACATAGTTTCCCCATGTAATGCTACAAATTCTGTGAATGATCTTGTTTTCCCTTATGGCATAAACAAATTATCTGATAATTTTAAACAGGATTCAAGCAAAACTAAAACACTTTAAAGTTTTCTTTTTTCCCTTTCCCTCTCTCTCTCCCTCCCCCTCCCCCTCCCCCTCCCCCTCTCCCTTTCCTTCTCCCTCTCCCTCTTTCCTTCACCTCCCCCTCTTCCTCTCTCCTCCACCTCCCCCTACCCTTCCCTCTCCTTTCCCTTCCCTCCCTCCCTCGCCCCCTCCCTCTTTCTCTTGCTCTATATGAGTGCATCTGTGTTTGTGTTTGCGTGAATGTGGGTGTGTGTCTACTTGTCTATGGGTCCGCACATGTCCTTATATATGTACGTTTCTGCGTGTGTCTGCTTGTGTACATGAATATCATACATGACAATAAAAAAAAGGAGATGTGAACAATGTGTGGGAGTGTTGGATCTGGAGAGAGGATGGAAGGAGAGAGAGAGAACACTGGAAATAATGAAAATATAGTACTCATAAGTGAACTTCTAAAAAAGCTTTGAAGAAACTTTAAAATTTTAAACAATGTATAATGCTTGTCCATTATTATATGCTATTTCTTTTTTTATACTTTTAAAGTTTCACATACGTTTTTACCACAAATAATGTATAAATTGTTATAGCTAGCCTTTTTGTTTTGTTTTAAATACTTGTGATTGCTTTGCCTTATATCTTGATCAACTTTCTTCAAATCAGATTTACTCTACTTCCACTGTAGGTTATTTATATTTTCTACGACTATGTCACAGATTAAGCAATTTTTCTTTAAATATTTAATCAAGGTTTATAATCTAATCATATTTTCTACATTTTGATTAACATATCAAGGGGTGTACAAATTTATATCATTAACCTTTATCAGACATCAGGTATTGTGTACAATAGTGACTATGTTATTGCTTTATGACTGAAAATGAAATATATGTTTATGTTTTGCTTTGTTTTATCTTTTAAAATTATTATTCACTTGTTAGACATTTCTCATTGAAATGATGAAGGCCAAAATACTACCATAATAGCTCTTTCTTCATTGTATTTTTATTATATTTGTATATTCTTAGATCTGCTTAACTCCTTTCAAGACTCTACTGGCATGTGAAACAGATGGGAAAGTGCCTAGCACTCTGTAACACAGTCATGACTTACTCAGATTTAGCACTGTCATCGTAAAGTTCTTAGTGGAAGGACATGAAAAATCATCTCAGATTGTGACTGTGTAGCGCACTCACGCAATCACAAAGGGAATTCTCTTCATCACAGTAGATACTTTTCAAAAATCATTTTACTCATTTTAAGCCCCCTCCCATAAAGATCATTTTCTAAATCCATGTTATCTTTCTTAAGACTTCTTCTTATCTTAGTACAAGTTTTTAAACTGCTCTATTTGTAAACTACAACAATAAAGAGAAGGAAAAAGTTTAACAGAGAAGAAGGTACCTATCTCTGAACTTTCCTTGAAGAACAGATTATTTATCCTCAAATGACTCTTGCGATTATGGAAAATAAATAAGCATAATATCCTAGGCACTCACTGCTCTATTTTCTTTTCCTGTTACTATGGCATGCTAAGCTTAACAATCCTAATTATATGCATCTATAGTGTTTATTCAAGACTCTTGCCCTTCTTAAAAGAGTTCAGCTTTGCAATGTTAGTAAGGAAATATTTTTCAAATCATAATATAAAGAGATATAATTGAAAATCATTTGAATTTGACTGATTAAGACGATTCCATTCATGAACACTTCCCTTGCCTGAAACAGATTTTTCCCCCAGACAAGTTCTATTTATACTGTTGTAAATATTCTGGTTTTGTATGCTATGGGGTGTGGGTGTATATTTCAGTTTACAATTCTAAAGTCATAGTGTGTTGTTGATGAACATCAGGGCAGGAACTCAAGCAGAGGCTGTGGAGGAATGCTGACTACTAGCAATTTCCTCATGGCTTGAATGTTTTCTTATATAACTTAGGACCAAGAGGTAGTTCTGTATCCTGTGGGATGGACCTTTCTAAGTTAATCATCCATCAAAAAAGATGCACCATAAACTTGGCTACAGGACAATCTTATAGAAGAGCATTGTATCAATCACGATCCCTTTCTCTTAGATATGTCTAGGTTTGTGTTGATAAAACCCAACCAGTATACCTCTAAAGTGTAAACATTAAATGAAGAAATGTTCATAGCTGTTGAGTGGCATGTGTCCATCCTCTTCAGTGGATCTTTAAGAATGATATCTGCCTTTTTTATAAATTCTTTTCTCATATATTATATTCTGACCTCAGTTTCCCCTTCCTTACTACTTTCAGTGCTCCTCTACATCCCCTCTTGCCCAGATCCACTCATCCTTCCAAATGTTCTTTGGTATACACACTCCTTTTTAAAATGTCATTTTATTTAGCCTCACATTGTTTAATAATATACAGCAGCCTAATCCAGCTTTGAGATGAAAAGTTCTATTGATTAGTATACAAGATCTTTAAATTGAGTAAGATTAATTTGTCTCTACACTTTCATTTCCAACTTATAATTAAAACAGGTCTAGACCAACTTTTAACTTACATGTAAACATAAAATGTACATACTGGATCATTGATTAGGTTCTGTGGGTCAAGGTACTTGCTACTAAACCTAACAACCTAAATTTTATTTTAAAGACTAACATGACTGATATAAAACAGTTCCTATAAGTTGTCATTTGACTTCCATGCTCAGAATGAGTTATGAACATGTCACTACTTGTGGTAGTTTGATAGGAATTTTACCCATAGACTCATGTTTGAATTTTTGGCCAGAGGAAGTGACACTATTAGGAAATGTGGTCTTATTGGAGTAGGCGTGGACTAGTTGAAGAAAGTGTGTCACTATGGGGGTGGGCTTTGAGGTCATAATGGTCATAATGGTCAAGCTACACCCAGTGTGGTACACAGTAGCCTTCTGCTGCTTCTAGATCAAGATATAGAATTTTCAGCTCCTTCTTCAGCACCAGGTCTGTCTGGATGCTGTGTTTCTTATCATGAGGATAGTGGACTAAACTTCTGAAATTATAAGCCAGGTCCAATTAAATGTTGCCTTTGATAAGAGGTGCCTTGGTTGTGGTGACTATTCACAGCTCTAAGACAGAAATTGGTACCAGGGACTGGAAGAGTAGTGCAATAAGTCTAACTATGCTTTTGTCTAGAAGAATGTGGATTTTTGGAACTTTGAGTTAGGAAAGAGGTAGAATGTTGTAAGTGCTGCTTAATGGGCCATAGTAATAAGATGGAAGCCCTGACGATGTGCTTTGGGTTATTTGAACTGTGGGGTCCTGGCTCAAGAGGTTTCAAATGAGAAAATTTTTCATATATTGCCTAGAGATCATTTTTGTAATGTTTTGGTGAAGAATATGGCTACTTTTTTGCCCTTGATCAAAGAGTCTGCCTAAGCCTAAAATGAAGAGAGTTAGATTAATTACTTTGGCAAAAGAAATCTCAAAACCAGAATAGAATAGACTCTATCGTGTGGTTTACTCTTATGAAAAAACAAAAGCCAGCTAAGCTAGGAAAAATACAAAATGTATGATTCAAAGAGGGAAAAGGCACCAGGTCATGAATTACAGCTAAATCATTCATTCAATGAGATAAAAATATTAGAAATATTAAATGGAAATAAGAGACTAGTGACCTCAGGGGAAGATTTCACTCAGCTAAGCTTCCATCTAGTGAAAAGGAATTAAAGGAAAGCTTAGTATATATCTCTAATCAAAGAACTCAGGAGACAGAAGCATGCAAATCTCTGAGTTCAAGGCTAGCATGAACTACAGAGCAAGTTTCAGGACAGCCAATCTTAGGCAGTGAAGAAAAGCATGAAAAGCAAAAGGCTAGTGAAGATAGAACTGGACAAGGGGTTCATGTTCCAGCCACAAAAAGCTGCAGAACTTAGCAGATTTGGGCACATGATTTTGGCTTTAGAGTCCAGAATAAAAGGTAATCTATTCCGGTTTCATATCCACACTGTTGGACATTTCAGGTAAGGTCACCCATATTGACTCCTTGGAGTTCCCTCTTCCCAGGTCTCTAGGACTTTCTTGAGTTTCCCCTCATCCCAACCCCTGGTAGAAGATGTATCCATTCATTCCCCTGACCCTCTAGCCTTCTCTCCTGTTTCTTCCCATGCCTGATTCTGGTCCCCTATTCCTTTTGCTTCCTCTCTCCCACTGAGGTTCCTCCTTCCCACTGTCTCCCATGACTGACAGGATTCCCAGTGAAAGGATGAGGATACCAACCCACCTACAAAACTTTTGACCCAAATTTGGTCTTGTTTAAAATAAATGCAGGGACCAAGATGGAGCAGAGACTGAAGGGAAGGGCATCCAGTGACCAGCCCAAATTGCAATCCATCACGTGCAGATGCCAATCCCTCACAATATTGATGCTATGTTGTACTTGCAGACATGAACTTAGCATATACTGTGCCACTGTACAATTGAAGTATGTGATCTGCTTTTTGAGTTTGATTTTATAGAAGATTATAATTAAGAGATTACTATTTTAAACACAGTTGAGAATATTATAGATTAGGGGACTTTTAAAGTTGGACTGAATGCATTTCTGCCTTATGCTATGGCTACAAGCCTATGGAGGGAAGGAAGGGAAATATGGTTTTATGCAAATGGCACCCATGGACTCATATGTTTGAACGCTTATGTAAAGGGAAAGGTTCTCTTAGGAGGTGGACCCTTGTTGAGTAAATGTAGCCTTGTTGAAGGATGCGTGGAAGTGTGTCACTGTGGAGTGAGGCTTTGAGGTCATAATACTCAAGTTGCAACCAGTGTGGCATATAGCCTACTTCTGCTGCCTTAGGGGGTTAGGGTTAGGGTTAGGGTTAGGGTTAGGGTTAAGGTTAGGGTAAGGGTTAGGGCTAGGGCTAGGGCTAGGGCTAAGGCTAGGGCTAGGGCTAGGGCTAGGGCTAGGGCTAGGTTTAGGGTTAGGGTTAGGGGGTTATGGTTAGGTTTAGGGTTAGAGGGTTAGGGTTAGGGTTAGGG
>JADRCH010000004.1:13998710-14136740 GCA_019843965.1 Rhynchomys soricoides | reverse complement strand
GGGTTATGGTTAGGTTTAGGGTTAGAGGGTTAGGGTTAGGGTTAGGGTTAGGGTTAGGGTTAGCGTTATTGTTAGGTTTGGTTAGAGTTAGGATCAATGTTAATGTTAGGGGGAATGTTAGGTATTAGGGTTATAGTTATGGTTACGCTTAGGGTTGGTTAGTGTTAGCTTTAGAGTTAGACTTGTTTAGGGTTAGGATCATGGTTAGGTTTAGAGTTAGTTTTATGGTCAGGGTCGCGGCCAGCATCATGGTCATTCTCAGGCTCAGGCTCAAATTCTGGCTCAGGCACAATTTCATTGTCAGGGTCACTGTCATGGTCTGAATCTGGGTCAGTGTCACAGTCAGGGCCAGAGTTTTCGTCAGGGTTAGTATCAAGGTTCTGGTTAGTATCAGGATGCAATACTCTTCTTTAGCATCATTTCTGCCTGTGTGCTGTCATGCTTCCTGCTATAGTACCAATTGACTCAACCTCTGAACCTGTAATCCAGCCTCAAGTAATTGTTTTTGTTGATATAAGTTGTCTTGTTCATGATGTCTCTTCGTAGAAATGAGAGTTTCTCAAAGCAAAAGCATATTCTATTTTATAAAACATGTATTATAAATAAATGTAGTCATATACCTTTGCTGTTTTGTGTATTTGAACAAATTTTCTTAAAATTATTGTGAATAAAATCCCTAACAAATGTTGGAAGGACTTTGCAACTTAATTGTTTTGTCAAACTGAAATGCTCCAACTCAATAATTACATGCCCTGAAGGTATTCAAACTTAGTTGTTATCCCTACTTTCTTCTGTATATTTTTATTCTTTTACTTTGTAGAAAATTGGGATTTTTTTCTACAAAACTCATAGTTACTTTCCAAAAGCCAATTAAAACAAATTAAATCAATGAGAGAAGTAAATTCTAGTATCTTTTTGGCTTATGGAATATAGTTGTACTGAAATAAATTTGTTTTTTTGCCTAAGCGAGAGCACATTACAATAATCTTCTCTTTAAATTGTTATGGTACAAAGTACTGCTAAATCACGCCATTCTTTGTAGTGTGCTATTTTGGCAGTTTCATTTTAAATTTAATCACATATTTCATAACACTTTGTTGGGATATTGTTTTCTTGATGAGGCTACTCTCCTCTGTGACAAACCAATAACAGTGCTACAGTTATTCTACATAAATTATCTTTACTCAGTAGGGGTTATATGTGCTTATATGAGTAAGAAATTAACCTCTACAGACATTAGAAATCTCTACAACAGGTTTCACAGAATGCCTGTGTTTGAATGTTGGTTGGTAATGACACAAGCACACAATGAAGCAGCAGAGTCACTCCACACATGATTGTCTATACAAAGCCTTTAAAAGAACACTTTTTTCAGAACATAGAGATCAAGATTGGTAATTGTCTATCATTTTACTTGGCTGCATGAAATATCTATCTTTACTCATAAAGTTAGGTAATTTAGATTTGAAGGTTAAGAAGAATCACATGAATAAGATGTTCAATCATAAAAACAAGCCACACATGGCAAAATCATATTTTCCATAAAGGCATATGAATAAGAACAACTGATATAAACTCATTCATATTTGCTACTCCTGAGAGGAGCAAAACACATTCCAAGAAAACTCCATGTTTTGAAGAAAGTAAGATCACAATACACCTGTCTTCTTTTCTTGGCGTTTTCTCAATAGTGTTTAGAATGCTTCACACATCAGTCCACACTTGGACCATGTTCCAATAGTAGTGTGTGTGTGTGTGTGTGTGTGTGTGTGTGTGTGTGTGTGTTAGAGAGAGGAAGGGAGAGAGAGACACAGACACAGACCCAGAAAAATAGAGAGGTGGAGAGAGACAGAGAGAAAGAAATGGAGAAGAAAATTAAATAGGGGACAGAGACAGAAACAAAGAGGCAAAGAGAATCTAGACAAGTGTGGGATATTAAGCAGGACAATGGTGGACTAGCAGTCTTACTTGGATATACAGGTCCAACTAAAACTAAACACAGCCTGACAGAAGAAGTGCTTTCAGTCCCCAGGAGCTTGAACTTTTGAGGAGGATGAGGAATAATGTGAACATAAACAAGCAGAGCTAGAAATCTGAGTCCACACCCTTAGCCTTACTAAATGCTTAGAACTCTAACTTTGCCTGTGAAACAACTGTATGAAAAATTGTCCAAATTCATCCAGACAAATAGGTCCTCTTTAAACTATATTGATCTCTATCATTACCGACATAATGCTTTCATTCTCTGAAATTAAACTTTCCCCAAGTAGCTTTTAAGAAGTAGTAAACTAAAACATTAATAGCAATGTATGAATTCTGTTCTCTTCTCATGTGAGCTTTACCCAGAATGGTCTAATATTTTAATTACCATTTCTAAATTGTTGCTTTATATATGTGAGTTACAAGTTAGTAGCACTTAGCTATCTTTACTGCTTACATCTTCCAAGACTTATGCTAACAAACCTATAATGTTGTTTAAGCTTTGTGCACTAAATGGAGGTGATCGAACCTTTTTTTTTTTTTTTTTTTTTTTTTTTGATTCAGGGTTTCTCTGTGTAGCCCTGGCTGTCCTGGAACTCACTCTGTAGACCAGGCTGGCCTCGAACTTAGAAATCCACCTGCCTCTGCCTCCCAAGTGCTGGGATTAAAGGCATGCGCCACCACTGCCCGGCATGATCAAACCATTTTAATCTTTTGAATCACCTTAATGTTAGAGGTCTTTTGTTTACTTGTTTATATTCTAGCCAAGGAAGTGTCAGAAAGTATTATGTTTGTTGATACGAGTTTTAGTAAATTCAGTTCAATTTGAACAGACAGTATATGCTTCTACTTAATTGTATGTATAAATGCAACAATTTAGATAAATACTATGTATGCATTTTTAATCTTTGATGTTGCCCTTTGTTAGTGAAGTAACAAAATGAAGTATTCCATGTATGGAGAATTCAAAGCCAAGTAAAGTAGTAATATTTACAGCAGATGAAAAATCCAAGTATAAGCTTGTAAAGTCAGACCATGAAAGGTCATTGTTCAATGATATATAGGTAAACTACTGAGATGAAACAACAGTTTTCATGCCCAGCCCCAAGAGCAATATACAATAGCTAGTATATTGAAATATACTAGCTATTATTAACAGGTGTAAAAGTTAAGGTAAACTCCAAACCAAAAGCATTGGGGAACTCGAAAAACAGAATGAGAAAGAAGGAAGAAAGAAATGAAATGAAAAGAAGTAATCTAATTGCAGTAATGAATGAAACATCTGAGCAGATTCACTGTGGACCAAAAGTAGCAAGTTTGCAGGATTAGAAATTTCCATTCAAGACCTGAAGAAAAGATATGTTTTACTCCAGCACATGGAGTATTATCCAGGATCAAACACGACAGTTCACAGAAACATTTACAAAATGTAGCTTCTATCATTTGTTTTCTGACTACAATAAAAGAAGACTAGTAAAAGCAGGAAAAAATGTAAAAATCAGTAGAAATATGGAAATTAAAGAATTTACATGAATAATGTACTAAAATAGATATATTATATATTATATGTTATGTGTTCTGTGTCATGTGTCATATGTTATATTATATATTAGATATTGCATATTATATGTATCATCTATCATCTATCACATATCACATACTATATGTCATATATCATATGTCATATATCATATGATATATATTTATTATGTTATATGTTCCACATTACATGTTACATGTTACATAAGTGTGCATGTATATGTTATATGTTATATATTTATATATAGTTACCAACTATACATATGCACACATACTTTGGAAGAAATTGAAAACAAAGACAGCAATGAATATATGGGATGCAAAAATTATTGTTAGAGTAAAGTAATTAAAATGTTATATAAAGACAAACACTATATTACTGATATTCATACAATTGGAAAAATATCCAATATAATATTATCAAGAGCAGATAATACAAATTACAAGAGTGAATCATCTAATGGGTGGGATCTTGTTGAGACTGGAAGCATTTGATGATTGACTAAGTAGAAAAAGACCCATTATCATTCTGTGGTAACTTCTGGTCAGAGGTTCACGTATTAAGTGCTCAGAGGTAAAAGCATTTTTGAATGCTTTGTTTTTGCTTCTTGCTGCCAAGTACACCTGTGGCTGCTGATACTGACAGCACTTAACAACCCTGATACGACACATCTCTTATAAAAGACACTACTAGCATTTTGTGATCTTACAATATGAAAGAAACATCACCATATTAAGAAGGTTTTCCAGGACTTCGTCAGGAAATCTGGATTGCTGATGTATATAATTCTGTGGCCAGAGCAGCCACAGGGTCTCCATCCCTTCAGCAGCAAATAGCTATGATGTGACTACTGATAACTTGTAAACAAATCTAGTGAATCCCCTTAGATAATATCATAAGTTTATCCTGTATTTTGGTTCTACATTCTATAGTTTCATTCCTCTTGAGAGCTTATACTATTAGGAGAGAATGTAATAGCAATGATGAATTTTTCTAATGAGTTGTGTGTTATCTGCAGCTGGCTCTGCAGTTCTACTATGTCTAAAATTGCTAAAGATGATAGAGAACACTATTAATCCATGTTTTAAACTGTTTGAAGAACTAAACAGGATGAATATATTTACCACTTGTATATAAGGCTTTTGTATATTTCTGGAAAACAAAGAAATTTAAGAAAGCTGGGAGAAAGGTCTGATAAGTCTAAAGAGTATCATAGGTAAAAACAAGCTCAGAGACAGGAGTGGGTGGACAGGTGGGGAAGCACCGCATAGAGGGAGGAGGAGGGGAGGGGATGGGGGATTGTGGAGGAGAAACTGGGTGTAAATAAATGAAATAACCAATACAAAAAGGAAAAAAACATAAAGAATATGCTCAGGGATACATTTCCCAGTTCTAGATGTGAGTAAATACATTAATGCCTTCTGAATTTGTGCTGAAAAAGGATTTTCACCCCAGTCGATACATGAGGAAAGTTGCTGAAAAGTAAACAACGCATGGTATAATTTTATGTTTGGGTGACTTACTAGGGAAGTTTAACTCCTATCTACAAAATATACCTGTCATTGAAATACTGATACCAAGAAGAAAATTGTGGGATTCTGAAACTTAGCCTAAAGATGTGCAGGAAGGCATTAAAGATGCTGAGGATGTCAAACTGTCAGATTAGGATGAGTACCCAGAAGGAAACAAACTGTACCTTTAGTTTGAGATGCATACCTAGCCAAATCTCCATCCTGGCACTATTGCCCTCTCCATCTTTAGATGAAGTACTTAACCCTGCCTTTTCTAAGGAACTGGAAATAACTTTTCTTGATAGACATATTCAGAAGACAATGTAATGCTGCTCAGTGCCTACCCACTTTCAGCATCCATCTTTGCTTCCAGGCCTACAAATAGTCTGTCTCAGTAGGCTCTTGGGGATGAAGCATGCAGTAAGGTTCTGCTATTTTGGTTTCTTTATTCATACAACGTAAGTGTGTGGAGTATGTGTAGAAGTGAGAGTTTAGGATGTGTGGCAATGCTAGCAACCACAGAAACTAGAATATCCTAAATTAATTCATATAGTTCCACTGAGTATTGATTCTTGTTTTAATACTGAAGCTTACACAGCATTTATAAATTTTAATAAATTCCTAGGCTGTTATGTAGATCCAAAGCTATATGTATGAATAAATTGAAGTTGCCTATTATTTCTTAGTTTAATGTTGAAGGAAAGTTTCAAAGCCTTAGAGAGACTTGATTGCTGTTGTGAATTTGCTGTGTAAAAAGTGCTGCTTCCCAAAGTGAAGGTCCAGTTGATATGATTTTCATTAATACATTCAGAAGATGATTTATGAGAGAAAGATAACCATAGTTAGACTTTAAGGATTCAATCTTGCTCTGTTCTGTAGACATTACAATGGGAGTCACAGTTCTTGGTTACATAACTTAAATTCCATTGGGTTAATGGAATTCTGAGTTGTAAGTATTAGCCTTGTATTACAAAAGGCCTGGTCTAATGAACAAAATAAGTAATTCAGGAGTCATATTTGGTCAGACTCGGGTAAAACTTTGGCAATGGCATGGTAATCACTATGGTATTAAACGTAAAATACATAACATGACTTCTAAGTCCTTGCTTGATCTATAACCATAACTCTTCCATAAAAAAAAAAAAAAAAGTAACAACTGTTATCATAGTGCATAGCAACAGAGAATCATAGCTTCTGAACAAATTTTCAGACTTTAGTTTTCTTCATAGAGTAAAAACCACTACACTTAAAGTGGGCAAAATGTCTTCTTAGGAAGGATGCTACAAGACCAGAAATTTTCAGTTATGCTTTTACCCATTCTTCTTCAAAGAGACAAGTGATCTTTTTCAAGCATTACTGTACACTGAGGAAAACAAAATAATCAGATCTTTTGTTGGGCACTAGACTTTGGTTTGGATTGACATTGATTCCAGGTGTGATGATATGTTTTAGTTCTTGACACAAAATCGAGTCTTCAGGAAGGGGTACTTTATGAGGCATTATATTCATCAGGTTGAACCATTGGCATATCTACAGGATGTTATCTGGATAACATTAATAGACGTAGTAAGGCTCACACTAAATACTGCCATCAAACCAATCCTAGGTGACTGAGATGTAAAACACTGAATTAAGTTATCAAAATACTAACTACACATAATGTTGACTCCATTTTGATTTCTGGGAACAAGATGGATTACAGAAAAATCAGTTGAGATTGAGCAAAGGGATTTTGAGGTCTAGCATGGGGAAGCAGTTGGTATAAATAATATTGTGAGGACAAGCTAAGCTGAGCAGATAGGCTGGAACACATACATTTCTTTCTGCTCTCAAGCGGAGGTTTCATGTGATTAGCTGTTTTCAAGTTTTTACTCACAAGGATAGACTGTATCTTGGAATTCTGACCTAAAATAAATGGTTTCTCATATAAGTTGCTTTCTTAGAGGTATTTTATTTCTTTTATTATAGCAACACAAACAAAACTATAACGTTAGAATACCCTGCCCCTTAAAAATACAGTGGAACCCTTCAGAATAGAGGCTTATGGAGGTCAGGTGATGAATGGGATTTTGTTCAAAATCCGAGTCACAGTGGGTATAGTGAGCCCCTGAAATCATCATGTGGTTATTTACCCACACAAAATTATATAATTGTAACAGATCTACTTATCAGATTATGGAGCCCATACCTTGAGTCATTGGACTATCTACTGCAACTATCTTCAAAGCCATGGTGAGAGTTCATCACCCCTCTCCTTCATACTTGAATTTTTATTTGTGATTTCTGTATGAACTGCTGCTACTTCAAATATGGAGCTGCCCTGTTTTATCAAGGAAACCCTTTCTGTAGCAGTCGACTCCTTCTTTTATATTCACTACACGCTCTCTTCCAAGAATATCGTTGAGACTTGGAGGAAGGTCATGTGTGGGAGCAAACCTGGAGTTAACTTTGGCTGACTTCTGGCTTGTGATTATGAATGAATCTGTAGGCCTCTGTCTTTTTTTTTTTTTTTTTAATCATGCATTATATCTTCTCAAGCTCATCCACTTACGCACATGTCCATGAGAGGCTGTTTAAGCCTCAAGGAAGTCACCTTAGTGAAACTTAAATACTATGTACCATAATCTTGCCATAAAAAACTTTGTGGGTATTATTAACTTCCTGGATTTGGTCATGCTTTCTGTTGCTTGCCTTTAAAAGACATTGAGAAAATATACTCACTGCTGGCATGGTACTGACCACCAGTCCTCCTATATCTGTCTCTTGAATCTTCTTTCTAGCTTTTCTATAATCATCCTCACTTCCCCAAGATGTGGTTTTCATGTTGACTGACCGGCAGACTCCAGCAAGAGTGTGTTATATAGATTTCCATTTGACTGAGGTGCACTGCACAGTGTCACCTCACTTTCTGCATGTTGTACAGTTGTAAGCCTTTTAATCAGCATCTACTGCAAAAGGAAGGCTCTCTGATGAGGTTCCTTAGACGCACTAATCTATTAGCATAACTAAGACAATTATGAGTTGAGACAAAGAACATGGAGAAATCCATATGAGCCTGGCCTGGAAACTCCATTCCTACCAGTGATGCCCAGTCAGCAGAATAATGCATATCAATGACCTACGCTCTAGTTCTTGGGAATATTAATGATGCAAAGTAAAAGTTCGGTTCTATGATATGGGACTAAAATCCTACCAGAAAGAGGTTACTATCTTAACTTTTGTGCCACTCTTTTCCTAGAAGCCATCCTTTGACAGGATATCTATAATTGTAGCTCACATCTTCACCGTAGGGAATGACTGAAGATTATTTCTTTCCAGCACTGAGAAAATTAGCCAGGGTAAAACTTTCATGTCAGTATTATCTTGATTTTTCCATGTTTTATTATGTAAATATGTTTCCACATATTAAGAATGAAGTTTTATCATCAAGTTCTAAATGATAACCAAAATAATGAGAACAGCCTACAATTTTGTGTTCACAGTAACTTATCAACACAAAAATGTAACCTAACCCATTTGCGGTACTAGGCTTTAGTTTAATAGGCTATGATGTCTTCAGAACAGCATTCTCCAATTATTATAGGATATCTCAGTTAGAAGTTTTTCTTAATATGTGTATCTAAATATCTATATATCTATTTTAGAAAATATCCACAGCAGTGATTTCCATAAAGCATTAAAAGTTTGTTGATTTTATTATACCCAATACTCATACCCCTATCTAGTCCTCCCATCTTCTACTACATTTACGAATCTTGCTCTACTTTCTATACTTCTTTCATAAGAGCGTAATTCTCCCTTTAGTTGAATCACTGCCCCACAGAGCTAATTACTGATTTCTTGACCCCAAGGAGTATTCTATTGGAATCATAGTTATCCAAAAATTCAAAGCTAGCATCTACATGTAAGAGAGAACGTGTGAGACATTTTTTTCTCTTTCTCATATCTTTTCTTTTCTTTTTTTCTTGTTGTTTGTTGTTTTGAGACAGGGTACCTTTGTGTAACCCTGGCTGTCTCGAACTCATGCTAATGTAACACTTGAGTCTAAATCCTACTCCTTGCAGCCTATCTCCATAGAAAATGCACCCCTTTTTGGTTCATAAATGTAATTAAGAACCAAAGGTTCTGATTTGCATTTCCCTGGTGACTAAGGATGTTGAACATTTCTATAGGTGCTTCTCGGCCATTTGAGTTTCCTCAGTTGAGAATTCTCTG
This sequence comes from Rhynchomys soricoides, assembly GCA_019843965.1. NCBI lineage: Eukaryota > Metazoa > Chordata > Mammalia > Rodentia > Muridae > Rhynchomys > Rhynchomys soricoides. The sequence goes on along the minus strand of JADRCH010000004.1, from coordinate 14,127,494 downwards.
TTTAGCTCTGTTCCCCATTTTTTGATAGGGTTATTTGTATCTCTGGAGTCTAGCTTCTTGAGTTCTTTATATACATTGGATATTTGCCCTCTATCGGATGTAGGATTGGTAAAGATCTTTTCCCAATCTGTAGGTTGATGTTTTGTCCTATTTACAGTGTCCTTTGCCTTACAGAAGCTTTGTAATTTTATGAGGTCCCATCTGTTGATTCTTGATCTTAGAACACAAGCCATTGGTGTTCTGTTCAGGAACTTTTCCCCTGTGCCCGTGTGTTCCAGACTTTTCCCCACTTTTTCTTCTATTAGATTCAATGTATCTGATTTTATGTGGAGGTCCTTGATCCACTTGGACTTGAGCTTTGTACAGGGAGATAGGAATGGATCAATTCGTAATCTTCTAGATGTAGACTGCCAGTCAACCCTGAGATTTCATCTCACATCAGTCAGAATGGCTAAGATCAAAAACTCAGGTGACAGCAGATGTTGTCAAGGATGTGGAGAAAGAGGAACACTCCTCCATTGCTGGTGGGAATGCAAGCTGATACAAACTCTCTGGAAATCAGTTTGGCTGACCCTCAGAAAAATAAACATACTACTGAGGACCCAGCTATTCCACTCCTGGGCATATACCCAGAAGATGCTCCAATATGTAATAAAGACACATGTTCCACTATGTTCATAGCAGCCATATTTATAATAGCCAGAAACTGGAAACAACCCAGATGTCCCTCCACAGAGGAATGGATACAGAAAATGTGGTTCATTTACACAATGGAATACTACTCAGCTATTAAAAACAATGACTTCATGAAATTCGCAGACAAATGCATGGAACTTGAAAATATCGTCCTGAGCGAGGTAACACAGTCACAAAAGAATGAACATGGTATGTACTCACTATTAAGTGGTTATCAGCCCAAAAGTTCGAAATACCCAAGAGTCACTTAGAAGCAACAGTAAGGCTGAATGTGAGGTCCCAGCTGGAGGACTTGGAGAAGGGACCGAAGGAGCTGAGGGAGTTTGCATCCCCAGGGAAGCAGCAGCAGTGGTAACTGGCCTGACCCCTTGATACTCCTGGAGACTGATCCACCAACCAAAGAATACACGTGGAGGGACCCATGGTGCTGACCACATATGTGGCAAAGGAGGGTCTTGTTAACCATCAGGGGGAGGAGAGGCCCTTGGGCCTGAGGGTATTAGATCCCCCAGCAGAGGTGAATGGCAAGGAGGGAAGATGAGAGTAGGTGGGTGGGGGAATACCCCCATAGTGGCAGGGGAGGGGGGAGGAAATGGGGAGTTTCCAAAGGGGAGATCTCAAAAGGGGGAAAAGTTTGAAATGTAAATAAAGTAGGAAAAAAAACTACAAATTCAATCCACCTTGGTTTCATATTGGAGTTTGTTCCACTTTGACAGTCAAATTTTATGGTAAACTGTACTTTAATTTTATATTCAAACCTTTTTTGGGTTTTCTTTGAGAATTCACTTTTTAATATATGATACTTCCTTGTTCAATTCAAGCTTTATTTACTTCTAGATACTTTGGGAAGATAAACAACTGAAATCCTCCACCATTCATGAGTGACATACTGCCTATAACGTAAGAAAATAAAGCAGGTAGCCAGAGATATAGACTTGTGGGGAAAAAAAGCCTAAAGGTTCTACAACTAAGGAAATAACAGGGGTCGTGAGCAGGAGGACTTGCCTGAAACTCCACCTGGGCAGGACCTTCCAGGGATCGAGATGCTGGAGCTTTGGCAACTGCTCCTGAGCATCCCAGGGGCCAACTAGGATTGCCACACTTTTGGGCAGTTTGTCTTCTACAAAAATGCTAACAAATACTACAAAAATGCTAACAAGTACATTTTCCTGTTTCGATAGACAGCTTCTGCTGACACGAGTCTTCTTTCTTCTGTCTTCCTTTCAATGCAGAGACAATGGAGACATGGCAGCCATCTTCTAACCACGAAGAGAGCCCTTGGTGTGATTAACAGGTATCAAACTGAGGTCTCCCGGCATGTGAGGAAATCCCCTTTATTTACCAAGCCATCTTGTAGTTTTCATTTCTCTAAGGAATTTCTCTCTATGTGGTAACCTGAAAATTGGTTTCTTCACCCTTCGTCAAGTGCCTGTCTCCTCTTCTGTCATGAAATTCACAGGCAAATGGATGGACTTGAAAATATCATCCTGAGTGAGGTAACTCAGTCACAAAAGAACACATACGGTATGTACTCACTGATAAGTGGATATTAGCCCAAAAGTTCGAAATACCCAAGATTCAATTCACAGACCATATGAAGCCTAAGAAGAAGGAAGACCAAAATGAGGATGTTTCAGTGTTTCTAAGAAGGGGGGAACAAAATACTTACAGGAGGAAATATGGAGACAAAGTATGGAGCAGAGACCGAAGGAAAGGCCATCGAGAGACTGCCCCACCTGGGTATCCATCCCATATACAGCCACCAAACACGGACCATATTGTGGATGCCAAGGAGTGCTTGCTGACAGGTGCCTGATACGGCTGTCTCCTGAGATACTCTGCCAGAGCCTGACAAGTACTAGAGGCAGATATTTACAGTCAATCATTGGACTGAGTGTGGGGTCCCTGATGGAAGAGTTGGAGAAGGGACTGAATGAGCCGAGAGTGTTTGCTGCCTCATGGAGGGAGCAACAATGTCAATAGACCAGACCCCCCAGAGTTCCCAGGGACTGGACCACCAACCAACTAATACACATGGAAGGACCCATGGCTCTGGCCCAATATGTGGCAGAGGATGGCTTTGTTAGTCATCAGTGGGAGGAGAGGCCCTTAGGCCTGAGGGTGTTCGTGTTCAATGCACCTGTGTAGGGGAATGCCAGTGCAGGAAGACGGGAGTGGGAATGGATGGGTGGATGGGGAAGCACCCTCCAAGGGGCAGGGGAGGAGGGATGGGATAGTGGGGTTCTAAAGGGGAGACCTAGAAAGGGGAAAGCATTTGAAATGTAAATACAGAAAATATGCAATAAGATAACAGTAATAATAAAAGAGAGAGTACTTGTGATTTATGTCTTTCTGGATTAAGGTTACTTCATTCGGGATGATTTGGTTTTTGATCCATCCATTTATTTAAAATACCATAATTTGTTCTTAACTACTAAGTAGTATTCCATTGTGTAAATGTGCATTTTTCTTATCCTTTCATCAGTTCATTGACATGCATATGGTTTTTATTTGGGGGCTTTTATAAACACATCAGAAATGAACTTATATGAGCAAATATCTATACATAGTACAATGTAAAGACTTTTGGGTATATGCTCAACAGGTAGACCAAAATAAGTAGGTCTATTTTCAATCTTTTGAGGTACTGCCACATTGATTTTCTTAGTAGATGTGCTTCAGTCTGTATTCCTATCACAGTGAAGAAAATTTTCCTGTTCCCCTACAACTGTGTTATAATTCCTTGCCATTTCTTTTGTTTTATTTCTTATCTTAACTAGTGTGACTGGAGTAAGATGAATCCTTAATGTAGCTATTTATGTTTTCTTGAAGGCTAAAAATAATGGGCATTTTAAAAACCATTTTTCAGTATTTTATTCAACCTGCTGTGATTCTTTATGTGTTCTTCACTTTAAATTCATCCTTTTGTTTGTCTAGTATTCAGATCTCTGTTTGCTATTACCTCAATCTGTCAGGTAATGGAACAGAGGAGGATATATACACTGTACATGGTCCTTCTGTGTTATAGGTAGTGTGAAAATAGGAATGAATTTTATAGTAATCTTAATCCAGCAATATGGTTGATCTCACAAGGGATTACATTCAAAGATATGACACATCTGTAATGCAGACATTCAATATACCTATAATCCTACTGGCTGGAATACATATATTTTATCCCTCTGGCTAGAATACAATCATGCCTATAGGACACATTTTTAATCCTAAACAATGGCATCTAATTGAAGGGCAGACAAGATGATAAATCAGAGAAAGATTTGACAGAATCAGTTAGATATATGATACTCCCAGCTCTCATGAGAGTAGACAGGAAAGATAGGCTACTTAAAAGTAGTGAAGTACAGAGCTAAAAGAAGAATCCTGCCAACAGAAGAGTCCTGAATGGCCGAGAAGCACTGAAGTAAATTTTCAACATTGTTAGTCATCAGGGAAATGCAAATCAAAATGACTCTGAGATTCCACCCTATACCAATCAGAATGGCTAAGATAAAAAGCTTAAGTGGTAGCATATGCTGGCAGCGAGAATATGGAGAAAGAAGAACACTCCTTCATTGATGGTAAGCTTGGAAACTGGTACAACCACTCTGGAAATCAACCCAGTGGTTCCTCAGAAATTGGAAATAGTTCTACTTGAAAACCCATCTATACTGTTCCTGGGCATATACTCAAAAGATGCTTCACCATACCACAAGGACATGTGGTCCACTATGTTCATAGCAGCTTTATTCATAATACTGAAAAAGAGGAAACAACTCATGTGTCCCTCAAGAGAAGAATGGATTAAAAACTGTGGTTCATTTACATGATGAAATTCAGCTATTAAAATCAAGGACATCATGAATTTCGCAGAAATGGATAGACCTAGAAAATATCACCTGAATGAGGTAACAGAGACTCAAAAGGACTTGCATGGTATGTACTCACTAATATTAGCCATGAACTACAGAATACCCATGATGCAGCCCACAGGCCCAAAGAAGATAAACAAGAAGGAAGGCCCAAGTAAGGATGGTTAAATTCCACTTAGAAGGGGGAATAACATAGTTGTAGGAAGCAGAGGGAGGGAGGAAACTGGGTAGGAGAGAGGAGAGGGAGGGAAATGGAGGGAGTAAGATCATATGGGAGGAGAGAGAGGAGAGAGGACTGGAGGGACATGAGAATGAATGGAAACCTGCAACTGCCAGGAGTGTGGGTGGAATCTCTAGGAAGTCCCAGAGACCTGGGATGGAGGAGGCTCCCAGGAGTCAATGTGGGTGACCTTAGCCAAGATGCCTAAGAGTGGGCACATGAACCCACAAGAGTCCACCTTCTGTAGCAAAAGAGGACCCTCAGTGGAGGGATAAGAATACCAACCTACCCACAAAACTTTTGACCCTAAATGTGTCCCACCTAAAACCGAAGCAGGGACAAAAGTGGAGCAGAGACTGAGGAAATGACCAAACTATGACAGTCACAACTTGAAACCCATCCCACGGGCAAACACCAATCCCAGACTTTATTAATGATATTGTGTTATGCTTGCAGACAGGAGCCTAGCCTTAACTGTCCTTTGAGATCCTCTACTCAGCAGCTGACTGAAACACATGAAGATGCCCACTGACGAACATTGGATGGAGATCAGGGACTTTTATACAACAGTTGGAAGAAGAATTGAAGCCTTGAAGGGAAGAGCAACTCCACAGGAAGACCAATAGTGTCAACTAATATTGATCCTTGGGAGACTGAGCCACCAATTAAAAAGCATACATGTGCATTCATGTGGGTCTCCCAACAATTAGAACAGGAGCTGTCTTTAAAGCTGTAGCTTGACTGTGGAATCAGTTCTGCCATTTTTGGCCACAGTGGAATTGTGCCTAAATCCAGCAAAGACTTGATCTGCCAGAGTGCAGAATACCAAAAGCATGGCCTGCCCTCTTAGAGGAGAAGGGGAAAGGAGGTTGGGAGAGGTACTCTGTGTGATCTGAGGGTGACAAGGAGTGGGCAGCATAAATAAATAGTAAGTAAATAAATAAAAAGAAATTAAAAAAAAAGAGCAATGAGGGGCAGCAATTCAATGCAGTTCAATTCAATTCAATGCAATGCAGTACAGTTTAGAGCAGAGCAGTCCAGTTCAGAGTTCAGAGTTAATTTTTCCAAGGAGAGCAATCCAGTCAGAAGCCCATTTGAATCAGCCATCTTGGAGAGTAGTTTGAGCCAGAACAGTTGAGTTTACCAGCCAGCCAGTGTTCAGAAAAAGCTAGAAAGAATAAGTTTATTTAAAAATAAGTTGTGGAGGCTGAAAGATTCTAGAACTAGGTTAGCAGACAGAGGATGGCAGCTGAAGTCTTCACTCTTTGAGCTTGTAGAAGATTAGATTGTATGAAGGATAGGAGCTTCCAGTCCTAGGCATAGGGATAAATACATAGAAACACTCTGAGCTCAGGCAAGGCCATGCATTCCTCAAGTTTGGATAAGATTGTCATCTCATCCTTTCCTGAAAGGAAATAAAATTGACATTGATATGTATTATGAGTATCACTAGATTGTTGTCCTTTTAAACTGGGAATGTAGTTCTCACAGTGATTATAGTCACTGCCTGGAGACAGTTAAGGAAAAATAGCTCCTACAGATAAGTGATGGAATCACAGTGGGGCTGGGAATCCCTACATTTCAGGGAGGTATTCAGATGGCATGGTCAGTTTGCACATAGGCTTTGTTTGTGGCATGATTCACTATCTGAAGATGGGCAAAGGGAAACAGTTGTTATGAGATGACTCACACTAACTCTGTTGTTGTTTTTATTCTTTTGTTTAAATGCCTTCTGTGATCCTGAACATTAAGTCACTGAAGTAAAAAGATACTAGGGTTTGTCTTACAGATACCTATGCACATTATGTAAACAGCATCTGGAAGCTGACGGTGTAGCATAGGAATCTGTTTAAAATACATAAGATAGTGTTGGAGACAAATCATAACAGAGGGCAGGAATTGAGCAATGCACATGGTTATACATTTAAATGAAATGAAATATAGCCAAAGGAAAACTATATCTCCCAAGGAGTGATTGGATAGAATTCAAGCATGATTGAAAATTAAGATATTCAAGAAAGGTTTCTGTGGAAGGATTATTTCAAGTGGTCAAACACATGAAGATACTTTTCTCACTGATAGAGACCCACCAAAAGATGGTCTGCACAGGATAACTTCAATAATCAAGGAGATAGGATGTTGTATTCCAGGAATAAGAGTCAACTATTTTCCCCAGCCTTCCCTGTCATATTTAAATATGCTCATGGATAAAGGAGCCATTGTTGCACAGATGAAAGTTATACATAGCCACAAGGAAATGCACTTTTAGTCATCAAAGGTGACTTGACAGCTGTTACTGAATGTCAAATACACCAGCATCTGTGAAAAACACTTTGCACTCTCTGGCACTGTTTCTTGGGGTGATCTGACTAGAACATCTTGGTAGAATACCGTGTTATCCTCCATTCTGTGGATCCCCTCTACCTATGCCCTTTAGCCTATCACCTTTACGAAATGTGAACCCCCAATTCCTGTCAACACATTTTGCATAGTACCATAGTACCTCCAGTGATAACAACTATCAGGATCCCAGAAAACCTTTCTGTCAGACAACCCAAACCCAGCACACATATGAACCAGAGAGAACAACAGAAACCAAAGAACAAAATACTATTCCAATAAAGACAAGACCAGATATCAGTACCTAGAATTACTACTGTCTCAATTCAGGATGCCTAGATGCCAGCATAAAAACACAATAACTTCTAGAACAATATGTTTACACTGGAGATGAACAACCCTACATAGCATCCATTGAGGATTGCAACATAGCTGAAACACACACACACACACACACACACACACACATGTGTAAAATAGCCTTTATGACGTTAAATGTCCTCAAAGAAGAAATAAAGAAATCTTTTAAAGAAATCTATGAAAACACACAAAAAATGAAATAAAATTAATAAAACAGCTCGAGACCTGAAAGTGGAAGTAGAATCAATAGATAAAATCTAAACTATTACAAATCTGGAAGTGAAATAATTAGGATCTAGGACAGGAACCAGAGAGACAATCTTCATCAACAGAATACAAGAATTGGAAGACAGTTATTAGACACTGAAGACATGATAGAAGAAATTTATAAGTTGTCAAAATTAAAAAAAAAATAGTTAAATCTAAAAAAAATTATGGTACCAAACAGTCCAAAAATATGGAACACTATGGAAAATTTGAATATAAAGGTAATAGAAACACAGAAGAAGAAACTCAGATATAAGGCACAGGAAATATTTTCAATTAAATCATATAAGTAAAATTTTCTACCCTAAAGAAGGAGATGCCTTAAGGTAAAAGAAGCTTACAGGACACAAAAGAATTCTGCTGAAAAAGGAAAGTCCTCTTGGTACACAAAACTTAAAACAATAAATGTACAGAACAAAGAAAGAAGAGTAAATGCCTAGATGATGATGTTAACTCTGATTAGTTTGCTTCCACTCTATTCTTACCACAGATGAACTGGGTATGCATGAAACCTAAGAAAAGATAATAAACAGTCCTTTGAAATACATAACTCTGCCCTTTTCAAATAAAAAACAAAAAAGTAAATGCTGGGGGGAGGTGGTGGAGAGTAACATGTAAAGGCAGATCTATTAGAGTAATACATCTTAGTAATATCAATATACAAACAGTGCCACCAAAAGTGGTAAAAGAAAAACTTCAAGTTAAACAGGTTAACTACCCTTAGGAAAACATGGGAAAAAATAATCCAGGGCCAACTAATCAAAAGAGGGGAAACACCTACACACACATACCACCACCACCATCACCACGATAACAACTGAAACAATTAGAACAAAGACATCAATAACGACAACAAAAATCACAAAATAACAAGAATCAACAAACAATTCTCATTCAAATTTCTCAAAATCAATCATTTTATATCCCCAATGAAAAGACTCAGAGTAACAATAAGAGAAGATCAGCTAAATCCTGCACCTGCATCTAAGAAACACGCATTAACCCCAGGAATATACATTACCTAAAGGTAAACAGATTGGAAAAAAGGCATTCCAAACAAATGACCCTGAGGAGAAATCACATATAGTCATTTTAATATCTGATAGAAACTTTCATCCAAAACTGATCATTAGAAATAGGTATAGGTACTCTGTATTCATCAAAGAAGAGGTCAACCAAAATGACATTGAAATTTGTAAGAAATATGTACAAGACACAAGGGCCACAAAGTACACAATAAAAGGAATACAACTGTAGCTTAAATATTGATCATTACAAACTGATAACAAAATAATTCAGTACCCCACTCTTGTCAAACAACAGGATATTCAGACAAAAACTTAACATAGAAATGTTGGAGTATCTGTTATTAAAAATCAAATACAAATATTTACAGTATATTTCACTCAAACAAAAAAAGAGTATATGTACATTTCAATACTTCATGGATCTTCATAATTAACCATATACTCAGACATGAAGTAAGTCTTAGAAGTAACAGAAAATTGAGATAACACCGTGCATCCTATTTAACCACCACATTAAACATGAATATTAACAGAAACAATAAAGTGCCAACTAACTCACTGAACCTGAACCCCACATGAGTGACTGAAGTTAGGCTAAGCTCAAAGATAATCAACAAATTAAAGACTGTAGAATGAAAACAGAATACAAAATATAACCAAATATATGGAAAAAATTGAAAGTGATTTTAAGTTGTAAGTTCAAAGTACTAGGTACATACATAAAAATAATTTGATAGATCTTAAACTAGTAACTTAACAGCACAGTGGAAGCTCTAGGACAAAATGAATATCATAACCAAAAGAAATAAATAGCAAGAAATATACTCAAGACTAAAAGAAATAAAATAGAAACAAAGAAAGAGAAAGAAACAAACAAAAACAAGTAAAGCAATACAAAGAATAAATAAAAGAAAGAGTTGGTACTTTGACAAAAATAATATATTTAAGAAACAAAATTAGAAATGTAAAGGAAGACATAAAATCAAGCACCCTAATAAATCTTGAAAAATCATAAAAATTTATTTCCAAAACTTATACTTCACCACATTGAAAATCCTAAAGGAAATGGACAATTGCCTCTATACATACCTTTTGCCATAGTTAAATTATATCAGACCTATACCCTTTCTTTAACAGAAGCTGCCAATAAGTCTTCTATCCAAAAATGATCCAGGGACACATGGCTTAAGTACTTATTTCTATCAGACTTTAAAAGAGAAGTTAGCTAATGATATTACATTTCTAATTATTTTTCAAAATGGAAAGAGAAGGAACACTGCTTAATTCATTTTACGAAGTCATATTTATCCTGCTATTTAAACAATAAACAAATCAAAAGATTACAGATCAATTTCCCTTATGATGCAAAAATTCTCAGTGAAACACTTGTAAAATGAAATGAAGAATATATCAAAAGATCATCCACCATGAGCAATTAGGCTTTTTCCCAGAGATGTTGGGATGTTTCAGCACATGAAAATCAATCATTGTAATCCACCATAGAAAACAATTGAAAGATAAAAAAACCACATGATCATTTCATTAGGTGAAGAAAAAGCCTTTGGCAAAAGGACTTCATTATAAAAGTCCCAGAGAGACTAAGGATAAAAGTAACATATATCAATACAATTATGGTATTTTACAGCAAGCATATAGCCCACATAAAATTAAATGGCAAGAAAGTGACAGCAATTCAACTAAAATCAAGAACAAAACAAAAATGATTATCTACTCTCTTTATGAAGCCAAAGACAATGAAGGAATTTTAGAGGATACGAATTGGAAAGGAAGCAGATATACACTTTCAGAAAAGTAGTAGGATACAAAATCAGCTCCCAAAGTCTTTGGCCCTTTTATATACACATGAAAAATAGACTGAAAGAAATCATGGAAACATTACATTGAACAATAGCCTTAAATAATATAAAGTATCTCAGGTAACTCTAAGCAAACACTCAAGAAAACAGTATAAGAGACATTGAACAAAGACATTTGAGAAGATATAAGAAGATAAGAAGTTCCTCCTCATACTCATTTCAGTGCCGTTACTAAAGTAAATTGTCATAATACCAAGCCATTGATAGATCCAATACAATCCTCATCAAAATTCGAACACAATTACTCATAGTTCTTGAAAAGACAATTTTCAGCTTCATATGGAAACAAAAACTGAGAATACCTAAAAAAAGAATATAGAAAAAGAAAAAAATTCAGAGTATTAACACTTGAAGAAGGTATCACCACCCCAGACCTCAAATTTAAATATAAACTTATAAAATAAAACTATATAACATTGGTACAAAACCAGACACTTCCATCAATGTAATAAAACTGAAGAGCCAGACAATAATCTACACACCTATGGATATTTTGGTTGTTGTTGTTTTCTTATTTGTTTTCTTTTTTAATCAAGAAGCCAGAAATAGACATTGAGAAAAAAACAAAAAACTATAGTCAAAAAATGTTTCTGGTTAAACTTATCAACCACCACAAAATTCAACTCCAAATGTGTCAAAGATCAAAATATAAAACCAGATTCATTGAACAAGATAAAAGAGAAGATGGGGAAACAACCATGAACTCATTGGCACATAGAAAGACTTTCTGAAAATTTTTAGCACCATACACTAACATCAACAATTAATAAATCAGATCTTATGAAACCTAATAGTTTCTGCAAACCAAAGTACACCATTGTTGGAACAAAGTGTCAGTCTATAGAATGAGAAAAGATTTTCTGCCAAGTACATATCTGATAGAGTTAATACCCAAAATACAAATTCATAATAACTTTTATAAACTAGATATCAAGCAAACCAATCAATTACAAAGGGATACAGATATAAACAGAATTCCCAAGAAAGGTAATTCAAATGGGTGAGAAGCACTCAGAGAAAAGTTCTACATCCTTAGTCATCAGGAAAATGAATATCAAAATTGCCTTAAGATTCCGTCTTATACTACACAGAATAGCTAAGAGCCATGAAACAAATTGCCAGATTATACTGGTAAAGATGTACAGTAAAGCGAGCACTCATCCATTGGTGGCAGGAGCACAATCCTGTACACACTAATGAAATCAGTTGCCAGTTTCTCAGGAAGACAATAATCAATCTATCTTTAGATCTAGCTATACCACTCTTGGTCATATAAGCAAAGGCTCCTACATCCTACCGCAAAGACACTTGTTCAACCAGCTTCAATGCTGCTCTATTCATAAAAGTGAAATGTTGGGAACAACCTAAATGTCCCTTAAAAGAATGGGTAAAAACAGTGCCTTTGCACAATGGAATATTACTCACTATCACCACCACAGCAACAATTAAATCATGAATTTTGAAGGTAAGTACATGGAACTAGAAAAAAATTCATCCGGAATGTGGGAACTCTGTTATAGAAAGACAAATATTTCATGTATTCAGTTATATGAGGAAACCCCTCTTTAGTCACTGAGAAGCAATCTACATTCTGCAAACAGAACCATGTAAGTTGAGTATAAAGTAAGAGACTGTGCAGGGCAGATAGATCCCACGGAAAGGCAACAGAACACATGGTTACTGATGGATGGCAAGGATTAGATGCACTAAAGGGATATTCAATTGCGGAAGAAAAGGGACGTGTGTGATGAGTAAGCAAGTACAGTGAGACAGCTAAAAGTAAGGGTCATTTAAGATGGGAGCACTGAAAACTAAGCCAGTAGCAGTTTCATAAAATAAAAAGTATATATAAATGCAGTCTGAATGGATTTTTCAAACAACAAGATAGCCACAGTAATTGATGATCTTTTGTTAACACGTGAAGCTTGGGGTTCAGGGATCTGGTTATATATAACTGAGCTCTTGGTTCAACAGGGCATTGTAAGAATATCCAAGCAAGTCAGGCTCCTAAAAATACTATAGGCTACTCTCTACAATCTGACAACATCCAGGCCCTCTTGCTAAAGACAACACTTAAACAACATGACCAAGTGGGGCTGGTTTGTACTTAGAGCTTTCCTCCCTCTGTTTAGCATCTTAGGTACAAGCAGGTGTTCTGTATGGGGTAAGAAAGGTAAACCACTCAGCCATGAAACTTTTGATATAAAATCCTGTTCTACGGCTAAAGTGTGTTAGGGTGATTGTGGACAAAGAATGTGTAAGACACCACCAATATCTGATTTAACTCAAGATCTACTCTACAAGTTTCACACTCTAGTAAAACCATATACTGAGGTTAAAAATAGATAAAAAGGAGAAAAATCCTAGCAATAATATGACTTTTACTCCAAATAACTTCCTGCTGTATATATAGATCCTTTCCTTGCTCGACTATCAACCAAGAAGCTTCTCCATGCAGCAGAATTGTTTCTCACACAAATGCATTTGGAGCAAATACCTTGACCACAGACAGATATTAAGCTACAATGAGAAATCTTGGAATATTCAGCCCTAAATGGGCAATCTATAGCAATTGCCTTCCTTCAGAGCTCAGGAAACCATGTAGAAGAAGATGCAGAAAAAGTATTCGATCCCCAGGAGATGGAAGAAACAAAAAAACCAATACCCACTAACTCAAGAGGATTGATGCATATATAAACTCATAAAGACTGAAGCAGCATGTTCAAGGCCTTTGTGGGTCTGCATTCGCACAAGGGCCTTTGACTTTAGTTTAGTTTTATTTACTTTCCAAAGTTGCCCTTCTTCCCAGTCACCCCTCCAAGAGTTCTTCACCCCCTCCTGCTCCCCTTTGCCTCTGAGAAGGTGCTCACCCACCACCCTTACCTCAACACCCTCCATCCCTCTTCCCTGGTGCATCAAGTCTCTATAAGATAGGTACATCTTCTCCCACCAAGGACAGAAAATGAAGTCCTCTGCTACACGTGTAGTGGGGGTGGAAGTGGAGGACCAGCACATTTTATGCTCTTTGATTCATGGCTTTGTCTCTGGGACCTCCCAGGAGTCCGTGTTAGTTGATAATGTTGGTCTTCCTATGGGTTGTCATCCCCTTCAGCTCCTTCAATCTTTCTACTAACTCTTCCCTGACCTCAGTCCAAAATGACTGTAAGTATCTGCATCTGTCTCAGCTGCTGGTAGAGCCTCTCAGAGGGCAGCCATGCTAGGCTCCTGCCTGTAAGTACATCATGACATTAGTAATAGTGTCAGGGTTTGGTGCCTGCCCACTGGATGGATCCTAAGTTGGTATGGTCACTGGATGACCTTTCCTTCAACTTCTGCTCCACTTTTGTCTCTGCATTTCCTTTAAACAGGAACAATTCTGAGTCAAAATTTTTGAAGGTAGTTTGGTGATCCCATCCCTCCTTTGGGAGACCTGTCTATCTATAGGAGGTGGTCCCTGCAGGTACCATCTCCCTACTGTTGAGCATTTCGGCTAAGGCCCTTCCCTGAGATCCTCTCATGTCACAGGTCCCTGGGACATTCTAGAGGTTCACTTTACCCCCACTCCCCACAGATACATATTTCCATTCATTCTCCTGGTCCACTGGGCTTCTCTCCTACCTCCTGCCACACCAGATCCTTCCCCCCTTTTCTTTCCTCCCCTCTCCCACAAAGGTCTCACCCTCCCTATACCTCCCCTGATTATTTTGTTCACCCTTCTAAGTGACACTGAAGCATCCTCACTTGGGCTTCCCTTCATGTTAAACTTCTTAATGGTCTGTGAGTTGTATCATAGGTATTCTGTAACTTTTGGCTAATATATACTTTTCAGTGAGTCCATACCATGTATGTGTTTGTGATCTGTGGAACCTCACTCAGGACGATATTGTATAGTTCCATCCATTTGCTTGCAAAACGAATGATGTCCTCATTTTTATAGCTGAATAAAATTCCATTGTGTAAATGAACCATATTTCTTATTTCCTTTCTTTGAGGGACATCTGGCCTGTTTCCAGCTTCTGGCTATTACAAACAAGGCTGCTACAAACAATGGTTTACAGATCCTTGCGATGTGGTAGAGCATTTTGGGGGGGTATATGCCCAGTTGCGGTATATCTGGGTCTTTAGGTGGAACTATTTTCAATTTTCTAAGGAATCAGATGGATGGATTTCCAGAGATAAATCCCACCAGCAATGGAGGAGTGCTCCGTTTTCTCCAGCATGTACTGTCACTTGAGGTTTTTTGTTTTTGTTTTTGTTTTTGTTTTTTTGTTTTTTGTTTTTTAAATCTTAGCCATTCTCATTGGTGGAAGGTGAAATCTCAGGGTTGTTCTGATTTGCATCTCCCTGATGATTAAGGATGTTGAAGTGTAGCTTCTTGTATTATCATACTAATTATGTTATCCAAAAACCTGTTTGCATTATCATGCAGGTTACAGTGAGGGAATCCTACCCCCTGTGGTCCCCCAACCCCAACCCCAGTTGCTTTTGATTGGTAAAGTTGCTGACAGCCAATGACTGGGCAGAGACACACAGACAGAGCTTTTAGGATTCCTGGCAAGGGACCAGTAAGGAGGAAGAGGGAGATCTGCCAGGACAGGAACAGAGAAGAGATGCTATGCCTGAGAAGGGTGGGGTAGAGGGACAGCCAAAATGTCAGAGCTGAGGAAGAGCTCCCCCTCCCCCAAGTGTTTGGTCTATGGAAGCTAAGATAGACTAGGGGGTAAGTTAGCCATGTGGAGGTTAGGAAGTAGCTTGACCACTGAGCTGTTAAAGGCATATAAAAATATAAAGGCTGTATTACTGTGGCTTTTATTTGGGAATCCAGAGCATTGGGGTGGGTAGCAGGGATAGCACCTTGGTTGCAGGGATCAGTTGAAGAGCTAACTGGTTACAGCAACAGAGAACATAAAGCCTGAGTGTGTAAACAAGTGGGACCCTATTCCTTGGGCCTTCTCTTGGGATATTTTCCTTCTGCTAGTTTATTTAGAGAAATTCTGATGTACAAATATTTGTTTTATCTTACTATATTTTAGTCTATTTATATTATTGTTATCACTTATAATTCTGTGGGCTTTTGTTCCTAATAATAGGAGAAAAGCACCTGGATCCACATGGAAGGAGGACATTAGGAACAACTAGGAGGACAAAAAAGAGGGGAAAGTGTAATCAGGTTATATTATGTGAAAATTTCTAATTTTTATTAAATTGGGGGTGTATAAATACCAGTACCAGAAAACAAAACTGAGCCACCAGTATGATACCATTTATCTGGGTGCCAGATGCCGGAGTCTAGTTAATAAATATTTAATTTCTGAGTTTGTCCAATAACAAGAAATACCCCTTTATATAGTTTCACTATAAGAACATTAATATTATACTCAAGTTTAGAAGCACATATTAGTATATATATATATATATATATATATATATATATATGCTTTTATTACTTTTGTAGAAATATCTCTAATGTTTTTTATCAAGTGTGCTTTCCTGAGCTTTGGCCCTTTTACATTTCAAGTACTCTCTACACATTTAATAGCCTACTCTCAGTGACTCTGCTTTTCTTGCCTCTTTAGATTAAAATGGGTCCTGTTTATTCATTTCTGCTGTCAGGTGCTTGATTCTTTGCTTCAACAGCTGCCTTTGCTTCCCAAACTTTCTGATGCTCTCAGCAAGAGTGCAAAGCTAAACTAGAAAACATGCAGAGTTCATATTCACATTGATTCCTTGAATACTGGCATGTTTCCAGCCATCTATACCCTTGATACTGCTCACAGTAGGTCAGTCTCACTCAACAAAATGAGACCTCAACATTGAGATTAATTTAGAATGTACAAGATTAGAAATAATAGGCATGATATAATTAGAAATAATAAAACCCAGGTTGACTTAAAAAAAAAATGACTGTCAACTTAGAAAGTTACTAAACTCACAGGTTACCCAAGAGTGTTTTATTTCATCTCCAAAGTTAGATGCTTTTAAAAATGTCACTGTCTCTTTTGGGAAGCAAGATTTCCTTTCAGACAGAGTAACAAATAGATGACAGGTGGGTGATAAGTGACTCCATAATCCATAACACTTACTATAAAGTCCTCAGTACAAAGTTACCTAGTTTGGGTGAGCTTCCTAAAGGATACAAAGATCCTGTGTTAAATACAAGTAGCCAGCAGAGATTCCTTGTGGCATTTCACATATATTTTATATATATGAAAACTTCAAATGTAATTCACAGAAATTAGGTAGCTCAGATTACTGAAATATCTTTCAAATTCTTCTACTCGTCTCATTTCTTAATTCTGCACAGTTTAAAGCTATAAGGCCTATGTATATTTGGTTATTATCAAAATAATATAACTCAATCTGTTAATATTGCACACAGATATCTCACTGAGGTTAGCTAGTACATCGTTTCTACTAGAATATATCATATGAATGTTCTTTTGTGATTTTATTTTCCATCCAGAGGCTTAACTTTAGACACACCACACACACAGATACACACAAACACAGACACAGACACACAGACACACAGACACACACACACACACACACATAACTTTAGGAATTACTAAAAACATATGCATATGTGTAATAATATATGAATGATTTTTTTTAACCTCTGTGGAAGCGAATAAATCCCAAGTGTGTGATTCACTCCTCTTCTACCACTGAAAATGAAAAGAAAATAATGATCTATTCTTCACTTACATATTACCTGGTTAGCTAGAGCAATTTATATAAAATAGAATTTACCTCTCCATATAGGTGGAGTGCAGTATTTGCAATTTTATAACAACAGAGAAGATAACAACAAAACCACTTTGATCATGAGTTACTGGTTGTGAATCTATAAAAATTTCTATGTGAAAGGAAGTCTTCTCTCTGGAGATGTATCTGTGCTGGTCTGTTCAGTTCTATGAAGAGGAGAGAAGTCACTCATTCTGCAACATAAAACTGACATTGGCTGAAGCTAAATCCAAGGAAGCTATATTCTTTGATATATTTTTAACCATTGGATATCATTAATATTTCAACTCCATCCGTTGCTTTCACAAACACTTTGAACAAATGGGTATAGAATTATACTTTCACTTGCTGGAAAAGAAAGAGTTAACTGATGGTTTCTAAAGCTATGAACTACATTTAGAGTGAACTTCTTCAGCTACAAATGACTAATTTCATTTGTAATTAATTTGTAATTGCAGCTCCAAGTTTTTTTTTTTTTAGCCTGCATGCTATTGTAAATTTATATACTCCCTTTTATAAATGCATCCATCATTCTTACAGATGATTTCATTCTTTGAGAGCAACTTCCAAGAGTTATATTCTATACAATTATACTTACAGTCTTGGATTGTGGCTATACATGCACACAAAATGTTTGAGTAAAAAACAAACAATGATGCCAATAAAATAATAAACTCTTTGCTATTTCACTCCAAAATGAATAAAACATGTATATATAGTTTTTGCATATATATATGTGTGTGTGTGTGTGTGTGTGTGTGTGTTAAAGTTTTATATGTTTCATTCTATTTCACCCCAAGCATATGTGATCTAAGGAATATTAGCTGGATAGTCATTGCATTCTTGTTTCCTTCCATACACAGTAGATAGGGTACTAATGAAATCTAGTTTTTCTCATGCTTTCTGAGGATAGAAGTGAATAGTCCCAGTACAGTACAAAAAAGTAAAAAGAAAGAAAGGAAAGAAGAAAGAAGGAAGGAAGGAAGGAAGGAAAGAAGGAAGGAAGGAAGGAAGGAAGGAAAGAGATAAAGAAGCCTTGACCATTACTTATTTTTTCCTCCTATATGACTACTTCCTCTTGCACATCTATCCACATCTATCTGACGTGCAGACTGGATTAAGCCAACAGATTCTGAGTTGATTTTTACAATCCCATACTCAGAAGTAGTACTTGAGTGTATATTTTAAATGCTTGTCAGTCACATACAAAATACAATCACATATGTGAGTATAGGAAGTGCATAGGTATCTAGTTAATTCCTCCTATACTTTTTAAGTAGATTACCCCTTTCAATATTTCTTTGTTTTCAAAACTCATTTGATGTGGTAGTTTATTGACTGAAATAGGATTTTAGCTATTCAGTTTTCTGAATCATAGTTTGGGTGTATATCTGTGTAGGGATATTTTACCAACTTAAAAAAAAAAAAGAAAAGGAAAGAAAAGAAAAAAAGAAAAGAATAGAAACAAAAATTCAACCACTCAATTTCCTGATACTGAACAACAATTACAATTGTTTTACAAATATTGCCAGTATTACGATCTATGATTAGTCTGATTCATTAAGAACATATAAAATTATTACTTTGTGTAATTATCTAAAACTATCTGCGGAGTCTATTTTGATGTGGGTTTTCATTTACATTCTCTTTAAGACTCTCAAATTTTTTTATATATAACTAGCCATTTTTGGATGAAAGTTGCTATGTACTTACCGATTCTCATTTTATTCATTAAGTTTTTGTTTTTTATTAATATTTAAATCTGTGAAATACACTGAGATCTTTTATATATGCTTTTGAGTATTTCAGTATTTCTATGTTAAGTCCTGCATAATATTTATTCTAACAGTATAATTTTATCTTTAATATATTCTCAGTATTTTAATGAGTAGGTTTCCTTTTAACATACTCTACTGTTAATGATTATATAATAATAATTGGTCTTATTTTCATTATTATTGTGGTTTTTGACTCCAAAATATATAATTTTTTTTTTTTTTACTTTTGGTGTTTAGTCTTTTCAATACAGTATTTATTAGATGAGAAGATTTTGCTCTACTCACCAAGTACATTTTACTGTGTTGATTTTTTTTTTTTTTGGTATAACATTGTGGATTATTCTTTAAAATATATTCCTTGGTTATCTGTTTGCTTTTCATTTGTCTTATCTATTATGTTTTTATTTCTAATATCCACTTTTGATATTCACTATTTTATTGTTTCATTTCTATTCAGTATTTTACATGATAACTTTTCTCTTTTCTCTTATGACTATGAACTTAATAATTATTTTCTGATTCCTTTGTTTTTATGTTTTTGGGCCACCAACAAATATTTTACTAGACTATCTTACCCTCCTCATTCTTACTGTTTCTTTGTGACATAACACTTAGTGTATTTCAGTCTATCTTACAATAAATTTCTTTTCCACAAACGAAAATCTTCAAAATATGGGACAGCACTATGTGCATGCGCAATTTTGTATGGGTATTTGCCCCTCAGAATGATTTGTGTTTTAAACAAAAATAAAGCATGATAAATTATTTCAATATTCTTGATCTCTGTGGTACTCTGTTGGACTTAGATAAGAGTATATTAGTTGAGATTTCTTCTCTGTTACAATAATGTTTTTTAGCACCCATAGGGCTCAGCTTTTAAAGCAGTTTCTAATGAACTCTAGGTATACACTTGTACTGCCCAGATAGCACCTCCACGAGGCATGGTATGTAAGACACAGAAATAGTTTGAAGAAGAATGCTATAAAGCAGGATTTGAGAACAAGATTATTAGTAGTAAAATGTTAAGAATAAATCTAACATTAATGTTACCGATGAAATATCTTTAAGGCATTTGAAATAAAGAATGCATTGCTTTTGGGTGTAGTATCCATATACTTATGATGATTTTGGCAATGAAAAAGTGATAATGGGATATGAGGAATGCAATATGTGATAATTCAGAGGAAAGTAAAATTTAATATTCTAAAATCATACAATCCTTAGAATCAACACAGGGGGTAAAGTATTAAAGGCTGAGGAATTCATTAAAGAGCAAGTGTACAAATTACTAGGATAAGCGGTATATGTAAAAAGAAAAAAAAGTCTCCAAAACCTGAATCTAGAGCAGTCAGGCTGTAGATAATGGTAGGTTCCATAGAGTAATAAATGATAGCCTGGGGAACTTGTTTTGTGACAATTAAGAATATGATTGAGAAGCAAACAGATTCTGGGACCTCAGTGTGAATCAAATATATTGATGTACTAGAGTTGTTGACAACTCAGATTTTATAAATATTCTGAATAAACAAATAAAAACAATCATGTTTCCTGTATCTAGATTTACTTCCTGTCTTAGCTAAAGAAAACCAAAAAGATTCTGCTTTACAAAGCATCTAAATTGACTTCATTGCTGCAAAATTGAAACACAGAGAGAAACACAGTCATTACAGTGTACCAGAACCATGGAGAACTGGTGTGTTGGTAAGCAAAAGGGTTATAATTTAGATACAATATTGTTCATGTATACTCTGAAAATTTTGACAGTTTATCAAGATATTTAAGAGTATAATATAGAGGTTAGAATGAAAATTTATAATAGAGATCACTGATAGAATATTAGTTTCTTTTAATACAGAATTAATTGCAGATCAACAATGAATGGTTCTATTGAGTTATTAACAAAAGCAATGGTATTAATGGGGCACCAATCTTTGATGGGACAGATGTGTAATTGTTTCATGCTACCTCATAAAAGTGGGAAAACTAGTCTTATAAAAATGAAGAATAGAAGGAGATAAGGAATGATGGTCTAAAACCAATATTCTCAGTTATTGTTAGACTCTGGTGATCCACTAGCAGCAAACGTAAAGACAGAGATACCTTTTAATATTTTATAGCGTAGGTTTTAGCTGGGCAGACTGTCAACTACCTCATCTAAATTAATCCACCTAGGCTCATTTCGCTTCTTTGCTAGCTATACGTTCCAGGTGCATAGTCACATCTGTCTCTTCACATGTCATCTTGTTAAAAGACCCTATCCTTTCTTCTTCCCAGTGCCCCTTTCTCTGCCTGGAAGTTCTGCCTTCTATTTCATGCCTTAGCCATTCACCAATCAGCAGTGAGATACACCTGATATAACTCTTAAGCAGTCTACCAGTAAAGGACAATACATTTTTCCTTTAGGATTCACAAAACAGGAGGCCAGTAATGGATCATAGAAATGACAATACCAGAATCTGTTAGAATTTAACTCACTGCCAGTTAGCAATTGGATGTATAGAGACACACCTTAAATTAATGTGAATGAAGGTCACCTCTATATCCAGTCTAAGAGTCTGGGGTCTATAAACAATGAATATAAAATGTATATCAGATTTCCCATTCAAAGGGGAACCTAGCAAATTTGAGAAAACCAATGGTGAATCTCCTGTGTGACTATGGTATAAGCTAAGTGACATAGTAACAGATATTATTCTCTTATATTAAGAGGTTGATAATTCCCTTACAGATCAGAGGCCGGGTGGTGATGCATAATCAATAAGTACATCTGGGTCAAACTGGCCACCAATGGGGACACATGTACAGGGAGACATCAATAAAGTTACTGAAATAAAAATGTCATAGGGACAGCCAAAATTGTTATTGCTCAATCTATATAATCAAAATAATAAATTATGAAAGATCAGAAGGTAGAGGGCAGCTGCTGCAATAAAATATAATTATCCTTTCTCAGTTTCTGGATCTGATCCAGTTTTATACTTGGTAAAGCACTGACTAATGGAAAGACAGTCAGTAAGAAGAGGAAAACTGTGGCTGAGATATCACAGTAAGTATATGAATGTACAACTTATCCACTTCTCTCAGAAAGAGATGTGTAGCATTCATGCTTTTGAAAACACAGGAGTAAGGGGGAATTCCAGGATAGTTAAAGAACTGCTGATAAATAGTGTCCAGATGACAGCTAAAGAGTTAAATGTAATATATCAGGACTCCAAGCCCCTCAATAGAGTGAATAATCAATTGAGTTGTAGCCTGCTCCTAATAATCCTTAGGAGGAAATAAATAATAACATGGAATTACTATACACTCTAGGTATTATGGGATCCATATGAGATAAATAATTAATTTACAATCAATGGAAATATCTACTTCAATGAATTCTGAAGAATTACAATGCATTACTCAAAATAGTGCAAAGTACAGTGGTAACATCTCTAAGTGCTGTTCCAAATATGATCTCTATTGATATATTTGTCCTAGTCTTAGAAACAGGAACACAGAAATGTATTCAGTATTCTCTCTACCAAAAGCAATCTGTGATGGTTAGTTGTGGCACTCAGTGAAAGGATCTCAGCTTTATTCCATCATTAAGAAACTCAAATTGTATACTGATTTGATAACATCTTGTTAATTACTGGGGGATTAAAAGAACCTAAGAGAACTTACACTACACATTCACCTTAGAAAGTCCAAGATAACTATTGCTAGTGAGTTGATTTCTTCTCTAAATAAAAGAATAATATATTTGATAAGGTCCTCATATCTTAAGACAAAAATTGCAGAAAAATGTTTTTTGTCCCAGGGGTTAAAAACAATTTTTAGGTTAATGATTTTCATTCTTTTTCAATTACATTATTCGTTAATAATTTTTTACTATTAAAAATAATTTTCTTGCACAGTATGGCCGATATATAAGTAGAAGAGAATGTCATTAGGAGTCATTGAATTTTTATTTATTATGAAGAGTAAGCAGTATTTGGTTTTACTCTATGTCTCTGGTTCTTGGTCACTCAATCTATGGTGGCAATGGGTTCTGTTTCCTGAAGTGTCTATAAGTAAAATCAGATATTGGTTGGTTACTCCTATAAGCCTTATGCCACCATTACCCTAGCATATTGAGCAGTCCAGAAAACATGGAATACCAAAGATTTTATGGCTGCCTTGATTTTTATGTTATCTTTTGATAGCATTCAGAATACCAATCTGTACCAAAGGAATGAAGGTTTTCTGTAGGTACCCAGTGGACTTCTCTATATATAATGAGTTGAATCAGTTTTGTCTTTTGAGGTAGATCCTTGGATAGTTAGCACTTTAGAGGCATAAAATAGTTCATGTCTTAAACAGAACTCCTACCACTGTGTATTACTTACTATTATGGACTGCACCTCTTGAAATATAAGCCAAAATAAACTCTTCCTTTTATAAGTTTCTTTTGATTATGGTGTTTGTATTGGAGCAGGAGAAAGTAAATGATATACCATGTCTACACAGGAAAGAATGTAGATTAACAAACTGGTATGTTATATAAATTTAAAATATACTGTACTGGGACTCAAAGATTTATATCAACTACAAGTCTATAAAAAGTGTACCCCATCCCAAAAACTTAACTTGGTTCTAAACATTTGCATTTCCCAACGTTGTGGACTTCTAAGTTTAACATGGAAATATAAACCTCAGATAAGTATTAAGAGTATTCCTTACAGATTATTGATCTGATCTGGGGACCTGGATTATTTGGGTATCATAGTTCCAAATCTCTTTTCCCTTCCCTATTGCATTTATATTTGTCCAGAGACAATTTACTCAGAATGTTCTATATATACATAAAGTAACATTTCAGTGTGCTTCTTGGGAATCTTCCCAACTTTAAGGTAATTTTAAGATTTTGTTACTTTATATGATGAACAAACAATATTATTTTAAATAACAATTGATATGGAGCTTATTTGGGGTTAAATTTTGTTTATCACTAGGCTCCACATTCTTATTAACAGGAACTATAGGGCGCATTTCATTTTGTTCTGTTTGATCACCCTCTGATAGACTATTGGCATTCAGATATCTGGGTATATTTCTCATAAATATATATGAATTTTAAATAATTAAATATATACAACTATGACATTTCTCTCTTCTCAATTTCATCTAGGTCTGAAGGCAGAATGGCTACTCAGTAAGACCCCATTTTTATGGACTTGAAACATATTCCCATACCAGTAAATTTTTCGGTAACACCTCATGCTTATGGCAATTGCAGTGGTTTCTATTCAAAGACTACTCTTGAAATCTAGGATTTGTTTTTTTATTTTAAGCAATTCTAACAAAGTTGACATTTTATATTATATTCATGTACTGCTTTGCTATTAATAAGAGAAATGGTTTATTGGTTCCATTGACTATTTAAGTACATTCAGAATACTCTTCTATACAATATTGTAAACAACAGAGCATAGATTATTACATATTAAACCAAAAGATGTAGAATGTATACAATGTAAATACCACTTCTTTTATCCTATTTTGCAACAGAACATTTTATATTAAAATATAATATATATGTGTGTATGTGTGTGTGAGTATATACAAACACACATACCAATTTTTACATGTGTGTGAAAGGCATCTAAGAACCATGACAGATATGAAATCTGAGAACAAATTTCAGATCTGTTCTCTCTTTTGCAGTGTGGAATCTGGTTATTGAGCTTAAATTCCCAAATTGAGCAGCAAGCATACTAGTTTCCATAACCATCTTACTAGTCTCTCACTTCATGTATTTTTATTTGACTAATTTTAATTAGTAATTTTTATGATAAATGTTTAATTACTTGCAGAAAAATAGTCTAGTATGAAATTTATGTGAATGAATGGTATGTATTTTCTTATGTATATAACATGTTCTGGAATTTTAGCACAGTTTTCTAAAATGAAACTTTAGTTACATAAATACTATGATATCAATGCCCTTAGTTTACATAACCTAATTATATATATAAAATCTAAAAATAGGAAACAAACAATATTCTTCTGGCATATAACATATAAAAAATGGTAGAAATCCTTTCTTAAAATGTTCTTGAATACAATATGACATACTGAATTCTGATGTTTGTCATTTATTCTGTAAAAGATGAAACATGAAGGTAAAATGCAATACATTGAATTTAATATTATTGTATACATTTTCTTGTGTGTTTACTTTTATTCATTAAGAGATGTGATTGTACACGCTTGGCTCAGGGAGTTGCACTATTAGTAGTTGTGCCCTTGTTGAAATAATTGTGTCACTGTGGATTAAGATTCTCATCTTAACTGCTTGGAAGTCACTTTTCCACTAGTAGTAGCTTTCAGATAAAGATGTAGAACTCTCATCTCTGCCTGTACAACTGCTGCCTGGATGCTGCCATTCTCACACCTCGATGATAATGGACTGAATTCCTGAACCTGTATGCTAGCCCCAATTAAATTTTATCCTTTATAAGACTTGCCTTGTTCATGGTGTCTGTTCACAGCAGTAAAACCCTAACTAAGACAGAAGTTGGTATCAGGGACTAGGGTATTACTGTGATAGCTTTTGTTTGTAAGAATATAGATTTCTAGACTTTGTATTTGGAAAGCAATGGAATGATTTAAATGTGGCTTTATGGGCTGGCTATCCTAGGAGGAATATAGAAGACTTTGTTACTGAGAGTGGTTTGAATTGTGCTGACCTGCCCCAAGAGGTTTCAGTGGAGAACTTCAATATGTGGCCTAGAGACTGTTGAGTTGGTATTTGGTGGCTACTTTTTCCCTTGTCTGAAGAGTCTGCCCAAGGCTAAGGTGAAGAGACTCAGATTAATTGCACGGATAAAGACAGTCTCAGAAACACCCATCATAGACTTTGTTCTCTGGTTAAGACATATGAAGAGCATTTTAAACAAGCATAGCAAGCTGAGAAAGGAAAAATACAAAATATACAGTTGGAGTATTAACGGGGCACCAGGAAGTGAAATGGAGTTGAATCCTGTGTTCAAGGATATTAAATTGAATTAAGGGAGTAGTGATCCCACCCACCTAAATTTTGGTCCAGGCATGGTAGTAAAAGCCTTTCATCCGAGGATGCAAACATAAGCAGATCTCTGAAATCAAGGCCAGCCAAGGACAGAACAAATTCTAAGTGAAGAAAAACTTAAATCCAGGCTTGGTGGACTACAACCTTAACTTCAGTGTTTGGGAGATGGGCATGCAGATCTTTGAGTTCAAAGTCAGTCTACAGAGTAAGTTCCAGGAAACCTAAACTTAGTCAGAGAAGGAGCTGGAAAATAGAAAGCTGGTAATAATGTAATAGAACAAGGGGGCCATGTTCCAACCCCAGCAAGCAGCAGGATTTGACAGTTTTGGCCAAGTGACTCTGGCTTTAGAGACCAGAGTTGAAGGGACAACTGGGACAACTGATGCTGGTTAGCTGAAATTAAGAAATTGGTGGTAATTAAGAAAACACCAGCATCACTGAAGCAAAATCTTCTGGGAAGTGTTATCTGAGAGCATAAAGAAGCTGTGATGCAACTGTACTTGGTAATGTGTAAGAGTCACCCAGGTGGTACTGGTATTGAAAGCATGAGGGATCATGGAGAGCATTTGTGGGGCAGTGATCTGGCAGGCAGTCTGGCACACCAGTTGAGCACAGGCAAACTCTAGGAGACCCCGTGAAGTAATTCGCAAGGGACTGGAAATGTTATGCCAAAGGTCCTGGGAGGTTTTTTGGTTCCAGTCATGGTCACATATTACGCCCCAGGTAGAGGCATGGCCACACAGCCCCAAGCCATCCCCATGTTAGTGAGACATCTAGAGGCTTAGCCACACCCCTTCCCAGTTACTATATCTGCCCGGCCACTCTGGGAGAGGCGGGAGGTACAGTTCCATCCATGCCACGTTCAACATGATGAAAATAAACTCCTTAGAATTACGGACTGTCTCTTCATCTGGACCTGCCGTGAGAAGTGAGGAATCTGGTTCTTGATTAGTGACCTGCAGCTAATTTCTCTACATGGGAACCCCAGAGCTCCTAACCAGTACCCTTTCACCCAATCCTAAGCAGCTAGCTGGGAGCCCAAAGCTGAGACCCTGTCCTGGTCCAGGCTGGAACCACAGCTGGCTCCAGCTAACCCATCTATGGCACCCTGCAGCTACTGTGTTGCCCTGGGCTAGAGAACCCACAGAGATGGCTGCAGCACAAACGCTGGGAATGGCCTCCTCAGTCACCCAAGGGGAGGGCCCGCAGAAGCTTCCCACAGTCCCCCAACCTGCCAACCAAGGTGCTCGGTCACTTTCCACGTGTCCTGTCCCACCCAGAGCCGCAGCATCCCGGGACAGGCAAGTGGGGCTTCATTCTACAGTGTCAGGATTGTTCCCAACAAGCAGTGGAGGCTTGGCACTGTGAGAGGCTATAGAAGGCCATTGATAAAGGTGCAGCCTCATTTGCACTTGATGGTCAGGTCTGATGGGGTCATGCAAAGGAGTTGAGGCTTGGCACCAAGAAGAGAATCTATGAGAGGCTATTGGTGAAGCTTAGTTTCAGTGGAAGACTCTTGTGTATTGGAGATAACAATACCATGGAATGATCACCAAGAACAGAAGCAGCAATGGAGTGTATCAACCTAAGCTTAGAGTGCTATAGAGTAGAGCTGGAGTAGTGAAGCCCACCCTTTTGAGGAGCCCAGAAGATTATGTGTGGATCCCAGACATGGAAAGAAGAAGCTACAAAATTGAAGTTGCACAAGATGTTCTAGAGGCCAGTGCCATGGTGTATCTGCTAAGGAAAGCTGCTAACAAGGAATGGAACAATTCCAGGAAAAGAAGTTTTTTGCAATCAACAAAGATGATAAAGGAGTTGGAGATCTGAAGACTACTTTGACATCAGACATAGAGATGAAGAGTTTGGAATTTGCCTGGCTGGTTTTCTGTCTTGCTTTGGGGATTACAGTTAAGTGATTGGATGAATCTCAGAAGAGGTATTGATCTTTGGACTTTTAATGTTTTTGAGACTGCTATAGACTATGAGGACTTTGGAAGTTGGCTAAATTTATTTTGCATTATGCTATGTTTAGGTATGGCCCCCATAGACTCACATGTTTGAAGAAGCCTACAGAAGCCAGGGAGTAGAATGTGCTTGTTTGTGTATGCGTGGCTCAGGGAATAGCACTATTAGGAGTTTTGGCCTTTTTGGAATATGTGTGTCACTGTGGCTTGGTCTTAAGGCCCTCATCCTAGTTTCCAGGAAGTTAGGCCTCCACTATATGCCTTCAGATGAAGATGTAGAACTCTCATCTTCTCCTGCACCATTCCTTCCTGGATGCTGCCTTGATGATAATAGGCTGAAACTCTGAACCTGTAAGCTAGCCCCATTAAATATTGTCCTTTATAGGACTTGCTTTTGTGTCTGTTCACAGCAGTAAAACCCTAATTACAACAGAAGACAAAGACATGTAAAGAGATTCAGATCATGTACCAGACCAGATCAGTTGGTAGACCAATATTTGTGTGTGTGTGTGTGTGTGTGTGTGTGTGTGTAATTTAAAGGAATGTGCGTTGGCAGTACAGACAGGATTATGTCAATCTATGTAACATCTATATTATCAAGAAGCCGCACTCCAAGATGGATGATGACTCTGGAAAGCCATGTCACTAGACTCCCCTTAATATGACAAAGGTAGTTAGTTATAGAACAGATAATTCTGCTCTCTCTCCTAACAGTTATTCACCACTTATATAAATCCCATAAAAGGCTTCATGAGCATACAGGGTACTAAAGTAAAGAGCTACATAACAGCAATTCTAAATTAAAGTCCAATTTTTCCCTCTTAATTTGATAATTTTCAGAACAGCATTAAGCTTAGATTAGTACAGGTCCCTCATCTGTGAAATAAGAATAGGTAACCTTGGTTATAGGGACATAGCAAGACCAATTTGTAAGAAAATTATAAAACTATCATCACCATCATATTGTTGGTCATAGTAGTTGCAAACAATTATTACTTCTGAGATAATAAATGACAAACTTTGAAATAGATAAGATTGCATTAAAAATGACACAGAGCAGTCATGCTAGTCTCATTTTGGTGAGCACACCATAGCATCAGTAATAGTGTCAGGCCTTGGGGCCTCCCCTTGACCTCTATCAGATATTCATACCCAATCAATGGACAGAAGCTGCTGACCCCTGTGGTTGAATTAGGGAAAGGCTGGAAGAATCTGACAAGAAGGACAACCCTCCAGGAAGATCAGCAGTCTCAACTAACCTGAACTCCTGAGATCACTGAGACACTGAACCACGAATCAGGCAGCATACACCAGCTGATATGAGACCCCCTGACACATATATAGCAGAAGATTTCCAGGTCTGGACTCAATCAGAGAAGATTCACCTAACCCTCACGAGACTGGAAGCCCCAGGAAGTTGTGGGGGTGGGGTTTGGTTAGGGACATCCTTGCGGATGGGGGGGGGAGGGGGTTTATGGGATGTGGAATAGTCAGATGGTGTACCAGGAATGGGACAAAATCTAGACTGTAAAAATGATTAAATAAAAATGATTAAAAGAGGAAAAAAAAAAGTGACACTGAACTGATTTTTGAATGAAGTCTTCTAAAATAATTATTAAAATAGTTTGTATGATGTTTTATATATATTAATGGTGTTTCAGTATGATAACATTGATTCTCTGCTTATTTTTGTCCATAGATATATTATGCTTATTTCTATCACTTGAATTTCAAATAAAGAGAAATATGAACAGGTTATAAAATTATTGTTTATAAAAGAAAAATAGCAATCACTGTAAGTACATAATTCAAAATTGTAATTGTAAAATATAACCATAACAATGTACTCACAGATAAAATTCTATGTTCAAGTTAAGCTTTTCCTGTAACCCCATTATAATAGCAGTCTGAAAATAAGTAGAATTCAGAGGTTTTAGTGATAAGATTTTACATTAATGTACAATGTAACTGAATAAAATTGTCTTATAAATTACCTCACATGCAGGATAGATTTCTTACCATGATATTTGATCATAACCTATTATGACCATCTATTTCAGAGGTTAATTTAATATGACAACATTAAATATTGAGTTTCTATTATTAACCCTACTAATTTAATTTTATGCTCACTAAGAAACCTTCAAATATAAAGTTGGCCATTTTCTGTTAAAAACCTCCAGGAAGAGACTCTGGATCAGACTCTAGTTTTATTTCTTTCTGTATGTTAATTGTATTAGTATTCTTGTTCTGTGCATCAAGCTTGATTTATCTGTGACTATTCTGGAGACACAGAGACACTTGATATTTACAAATTAGACTGCTTAGCTTGATACAGACTTGGCACTGAGGTTAAGGATTAAGTTGAGGCTTAGAGTGAAGACTGTTCTAGGCAGCTGGCCAACCAACCCTAAGCATGTCTGCATCACTTCATGCTCCATACGTCTTTTCTTGAAAGTTCTCCAAGTGAGAAATTATATGATTCATTTAATCAATATTGATAAACACTTACAGAGCATCTTTTCTTCTGCAGAGTGATTTAGAGAAGGATCTGTGTCCCCAGATTGCTTATTAAGCTTTTCCATGATGGAACTGAGAAACGTGAGGCATTTTTATAACTTTACTGTATGCTTTATTGTTTTTCTAACCTGAGAAACACCTCTCTGTTAGTTCTGTGGGAACTCTACTAGTAGCTAATGCACACAAGATAAGAAATAACACAAGGACGAAGATTCAACTACATTCTAAGCACAACAGAGGCAGGATAACGTTAGTTGTTTTGACCAATGTTTTCCCCTTTCCAAGTCTCCCCTTTGGAAACTCCCTATGCCATTTCCCCTCCCCCTTCCTCTATGAGGATGCTCCCCCACTAACCCACCCACTCCCATCTTCCCTCCCTAGCATTCCCCTACACTGGGCCTTCTAACACCCTCAGGCCTACAGGCCTCTCCCACGGATGGCCAACAAGGCCCTCCTCTGCCACATATGTGGCCAGCAGCATGGGTCCCTCCATGTGTATTCTTTGTCTGGTGATCCAGTCTCCAGGAGCTCTCGGGGGGTCTGGCCAGTGGACACTGTTGCTCCCTCCATTAGCGTTCATATAGTTTGTATTTTTAAAAATTCTGCAAAGCATGAAAATTTATAGATATTTTTATTCTTAGAAATAACTTCCTTTCAGCATTTACAGAAAAACATAATTAAAATAATGTAAGAATAACACTAAGCTAGAAGTGGAGAGATAGTTTAGCAGTTAAAATGCATTGTCTCCTCCTCCAAAAGAATGGGTTTTTGTTCTAAGCACTAGTCATGGAGTCTAACAATCCTCGTAACCTAGCTCCTGCAGATCTGGAGCCCTCTTCTGGTATCTGCTGTCACAGAATATGTGTGGTTCACAGACAAAACATGCAGATAACACACATGTACTCAAATACATAAAATAGCAAAATAATTTATAAAGAAGGCTAGGAAAATCTTAGATACAGAAGTGAAATATGGTTCTTTGGTAGCAATAAAAGCAACAGTTTAATTTTATAGAAACATATCTGAATATTGTTTCAGTGTTCGTTTACCCAGACAATTTTGTCTCTGATGGAACAAGTGACAAGTCTAGACCCATGTTTAGACAGGTGACCAATCATCTTGATTATGACAAGTATTCAGATACTTGTCTCTACAGTATATTGAAATGCAGATCATGCACAATTCTGATATCTTGTGAAATTAAACAACACACACACACATATATATATATATATATATATATATATATATATATATGAGACCTGATGAATAGTAGACACTCAAATGTATTAGTTTTACATGTAGCTTGTCCTATTCAATTTGTTACAAATGTAAAATCATATTTTCTTTTACATTTACACTATATAGTACCAGATATATTAAGATGTACTGATGTACTCTTGGATATCCTTGTCTAGCAATATGTCCAGTTCCCTGGAGGCTTGCTTGCATCAACAGCTTCAGGACAGCACACTGGACATCAATCATGAGCTCAGAACCAGTTGCTTCCCTCATAAACCTGCTACAACCTTCTCCACCATAGACAGCTCACATTCTTTGTTGTTGTCACAAAGAACCACTGATGGGCCAACATTACAATCTTAGGTTTAGTTCTGTAGAAGTTAGGAAGGGAAATGAGGTCTTGACATCCTGCTCCTGAACAGAGATTCTCAGTCTTTGCAGAACTAACAGTAACACAAGATTAGTCTTAGGTATTTGTGTGTGTGTGTGTGTGTGTGTGTGTGTCTGGGGGGGGTGCATTGTGAATTACTGTATTGCTAAGCAGCACCTCTGGATTCCACTCTTCAGATACCTGTGCCCCCTACTCTTGTAAAGGGTCACATCAAAAGGACTTCAGACATTGTTGATGTCCCATAAAGGACAAAATTCCTTTGTAGAGAAACTAATTTAGCTCATCTCTATAAACTTTCTTATTGATGACTCTTGTTATGAAGGAAACATATGCCATTTCTACTCTATCTGGCTTTCCCATGTCCTACTACCATCACATGGTTTTAAAAGTTCACTGGAGATGAGTGAGAGTAATTTATATTTGAATGCATTAGACAGGATTTGGTGCACATGAACATTTTGAGCCAAGGACAATTTAATGACCTAGAGGATAGTGTGGTTTGGGTGAGTTGCTATTTTATCCAAAAGAATCTGATCAAAGACTTGGTTCTATGAAACTTGATACTTATCTCAGTGTGTGTGTGTGTGTGTGTGTGTGTGTGTGTGTGTGTGTGTGTATGGTGTACTTATGCTTAGGAGGTACCGAGTCTAAATAAAAAGACAAATTTCATACAAAATTGCAGAGTAAAGGAACTACCTCTTCATATCCACCTGGATATATTCTGCATGACCAAGAAAAGAAAACTCACAAATGTCAGTCTGTGAAAGTTATGTATGTAGGCTGGTGTCAGCAAGAGAGTTTATATAGATTGCTGCGGAATAGATGCCTGATTCTCTCTATACTTTTAAAGCAAAGAATATAAAACCAAATAACAAGTGTTTATTACCATCTTAATGGTTTCAATATTTACTGAAATCCTGATTCTATCCTGGGAGGGAACTATTTTGTTTTGTGTTATTATTTACCAAGGGATATGTGATAAATATTCTCACCTTTATTATAAATAATAAGTGTAAGAAATAGAGATTATATTTCAGAAATGGCTAAAAAATTAGGGAACTATAATTAGTCCACCTAAATACAAGAAGGTAAGATTTTCTTGAACTTTGATATGAACATTTAAGTACTACATTAATGATGATAGTTTTGCATGCTCATTAATACAATATAAAGTAGTATTTTGTGTATAACATTAAAATCTTGATATTAAAAGTCACTTCTAAAACTCTTAAAAATATAGATAAATCATATTTACTCTGCCCCCACTTTTCACTTCTTTGTGTCTAGTCTGCATCAATCTTCTCTCTAGCTCTTCTGGAGAAATTTTGAGTGTATAGTGGATTCTACATCTCATTATTTTGCTATATATAAATTAAGCTGGCAACCTACACTCAATTCATGAGACCCATGTGGTGGTAGCAGAGAAACAATGCTTGCAAACAGTTCCCTGACCTCCATGTGCATGCAATGGGAAGCCTGCTCACCCTTTCATAAATAAAAATAAATTTTAAACATTACAATGTTAAGTATAAAATCATAAAAGATCATTCACTCATTTGAATACATTAGTAAAACTAGTGTACAAGTATAACTAAGCTATAGTGTAATTTAAGGATTAAACTATTCTGGGCATCAAATGAGGGAGGAGGTTGCCATCTCACAGTCTAAACTGTGCCCATAATTGTTCCTGTATGAAAGAACTGCAGGGACGGAAATGGAAAGGAGCCTGAAGAAACAAATGTCCAGCAAAAGGTCCAAAGTGGGATCTAGCTCAAGGGGAGGTCCCAAGGCCTAAAACTATTACTTAGACTATGGAGTGCTCACAAAAAGGGACCTAGCATGACCACACTCCAGAAGACCCAATAAGCAGCTGAAAGAGTCAGATGCAGATATTTGCACTGAACCAATGGACAGAAGCTGCTGACCCCTGTGGTTGAATTTAGGAAAAGCTGGAAGAAACTGAGGAGAAGGGGGACACTGTAGCTAGACCAGCAGTCTCAATTAACCTGGCCCCTGAGATCTCT
Source organism: Rhynchomys soricoides (assembly GCA_019843965.1). NCBI lineage: Eukaryota > Metazoa > Chordata > Mammalia > Rodentia > Muridae > Rhynchomys > Rhynchomys soricoides. Next base: position 14,093,114 of record JADRCH010000004.1, on the reverse strand, counting down.
CATACACTGGACCACCAACCAGGCAGCGTACACCAGTGGATATGAGGCCCCCAACACAGATACAGCAGAGAACTGCCAGGTCTGTGTTCAACTAAAGATGATGCACCTAACCCTCAAGAGACTAGAGGCCCCAGGGAGTTTAGAGATCAGGTGGGGTTCAGAGTGGGGATATCCTCGTGGTGAGAAGGAGTTGGGAGGAGGTATGGCTTGTGGAAGAGTTCAAGGGTGGACCTGGAGGGCAATGAAATCTGGAGTGTAAATAAGTAAATAAATAATTAAAAATAAACTCTTCTGTCTGTAAATAATGCTCATTATATTTGAAAAGCACACTTTAATATAACTTACCAAGATATTGTTATTATCTACTACCAAACTTACATGACAAAATAACTAGTTTTATCTTAGATCAGAATTCTTTACTTCAAGGACTAGAAAATCTGTATATCATTGTTAATGTACTTATTATATAAATGTTTATACCCCAGAGAGTGTATGTATGGGGAAAGATAAGTAAAGCAGGAAGAGAGAAGAGAGCCAGATCAACAAAGTCCCATCAGTGCACAGATCCAGTGCTTTTTACTATACACTACATCTTAGAATTTTGGGAAAGTGACATATTAAATTCATATCACTGATTTTCATTTTACTTAACAAATAGGATTATTTGTTCAGGATATGTAATATTCATTAATTCACATGATTCCTCACTTTGTCTCTTCCCATCTGCTACACTTGTCCATGTATCCTTTAGTCCTATTCCAGTTCTTTCCCTGAGGGCCAGCAGAAAGAAGGGAAACAGGCAACCTCAGGAGGTAGGTGGTGGTGGGGCCTCTCCAGAATGCACCAGAGACCTGGGAGGTGAGAGACTCTCAGGATTCCAAGGGAGGGGCCTTAGATGAAATGACCTTGAGTAGGGAGAGGGAACTTATGGAGGCAACCTCCAGCAGGAAGACAGGGCATCAAGTGGGGGAGGGAGCTGCCAGCCCACAGTCAAAACTCTGACCCATAATTGTGCCTGTCTGAAAGAACTGCAGGGATGGAAATGGAGAGGAGCCTGAGGAAAAGAAGGTCCATTGACAGGTCCAAGGTGGGATCCAGCTCAAGGGGATGTCCCAAGGTCTGACACTATTACTGAGGCTATGGAGCCCTCACAAAAAGGGCCCTACCATGGCTGCACTCTGGAAGCCCCATCAAGCAGCTGAAAAAAAATCAGAGGCAGATGCCCTCACAAAAAGGGCCCTACCATGGCTGCACTCCGGAAGCCCCATCAAGCAGCTGAAAAAAAATCAGAGGCAGATATTTCCACCCAACCAATGGACAAAAGATGCTGACTGCTGTGGTTAAATTTGGGAAAGGCTGGAAGAAGCTGAGAAGGAGGGCAACCCTTTAGGAGAACCAGCAGTCTCAATTAACCTGGACCCCCGAGTTCTCTCAGACACTGGACCACCAACCGGGCAGCATACACCAGCTGATATGATGCCCCCAACACATATACAGCGGAGGAATGCCGGGTCTGTTTTCTTTTTTCTTTTTTCTCTTTTCTTTTTTTTTTTCTTTCTTTCTTTCTGTCTTTCTTTCTTTTCTTTCTTTCTTTTATTTATTTATTTATTTATTTATTTATTTATTTGGCATTTTATTTACATTTCTAATGTTTCCCCCTTTCCAGATTTTCCCTTTGGAACCCTCCTATTTCCTCCCCTTATCCCTGCCTCTATGGGGGTATTCCCCTACCCACCCACCTACCCACTCTTGTCTTCCCTCCCTGGCATTCTCCTACACTGGGGCATCTAACACTCTCAAGCCCAAGGGCCTCTCCTTCCCCTGAGAGGACTAACAAGGCCCTCCTCTTCCATGTATGTGGCCAGCACCATGGGTCCCTCCATGTGTATTCTTTGGTTGGTAATCCAGTCTCCAGAAGCATCGGGAGCTTAGGCCAGTGGACATTGTTGCTCCCTCCATGGGACTGCCAACTCCCTCAGCTCCTTCAGTCCCTTCTCCAACTCCTCCATCTGGGACTTCACGCTCAGCCTAATGCTTTCTGTGAAGTGACTCTTGGGTATTCCGCATTTTTGGGGACCTCATGATATTACAAAGCTTCTGTAAGGCAAAAGACACTCTAAATAGGACAAAACAGCTGGGTCTGTTTTCAATCAGAGATGATGTACCTAACCCTCAAGAGACTGGAGGCCCCAGGGATTTTAGAGGTCAGGTGGGGTTAGGGGTAGGAGTTGGGGACATCCTCATGGAGACAGAAGGGTGGGGAGGAGATATGTGATGTGGAGAGTTGGAGGGTGGGAGGGTGGACAGAGCAGGGAATAAAATCTGGAGAGTAAAAACATAAATAAATAAATAAATAAATAATAATAATAATAAAAAAATCTATCTCACATGTCAAAGTTTTCTTCTTCTCAGAGTTAGAGCTCCCTAATCCTGCAGCCCTCCTATCTGACTTCACTTAATGTAGCACTATTACGTATACATTTTAGGTTTATTTTTTTTCCTTCTTTATTTTATTTCAAAGAAATAATAGACAGTTACTTCAATTTGATAAAGGAAATACAATTTCATTCATCCATCCGTACTAAAGCTTACATTGGAGTAATGAAATTCTTCATTTATCAAAGATTCGTACTTTTCTTTATTAATTATAGATTCAGTAAAAGCATCTTTATGATTTGTAGTTTATTTTCTTTCATAAACTATATTGCTCTGGGCAAAACACCTTTCTTACCACTTTACTGAGCCAAAGCAAGAAGAATTGGGTGCCAGAAACAGAAGCTGGCCACAATTAAAAAATAATCTCCACAAGGTTAAGAAATACTTTATGTGGCTACTAACCTTCTATATAATGTAAATGAATTACTAAATATAAATAACATATAATGATATACAAGTCAGTTAATAAGTTTAGTCATATGTTTCTGTTTCTTTGATTTCCTTGTGAGTTTAATTTTAGTATTTGGTTATTATCTTTTGCTTGCTTATTTAGATTTTTTTAAATTACAAAAAAATAAAAATTAAGAAGGACAAAGTGTGTGCATTTGTGTGTGTTGAGAGGTGAGAGGGAATCTGGGAGGAGCTGAGAAGGAAAAAAACCATGAACAGAAAATATTCTATGAGAAAAAAAAATTCATACAAATATTACAAAATTAGAATTTATTTAAAGTAATAATTTGCAATTTCAAGCAGAAGTATAAGTACTTATAAGTCACAAATATGTTTTCTTTGTTGCTATGCAAACTGATTGTGAGAGATACTGTTGTCTTAGTCAGGGGTTCTATTCCTGCACAAACATCATGACCAAGATGCAAGTTGGGGAGGAATGGGTTTATTGAGCTTACTCTTCCAATTGCTGTTTATTACATTAGGACTGGAAATCAAGCAGGTTTGGAAGCAGGAGCTGATGCAGAGGCCATGGAGGGATGTTACTTACTGGCTTGCTTCCTTCTCCTGGCTTGTTTAGCTGGCTTTCTTATAGAGCCCAAGACTACCAGACCAGGGATGGTACCACCCACAAGGGGCCCTCCCCACTTGATCACTAATTGAGAAAATGCCTTACTGCTGGAACTCATGGAGGCATTTTCTCAACTGAAACTCCTTTTTCTATGATAACTCCAGCTTGTGCCAAGTTGACACAAAACCAGCCAGTACAAGCATGATTACATATGTGGATAGCTATTTTGAGAGAATAAGAATCAGAATTAAAACATGCTAGGGGGCACTTTTGTTGGTATTTTGAAGTCCCCTGTGAAGGAGGCATCCACTTGAAGAGAGCAAGGAGGAATGGGATGAGGAACTGTGGGAGAGTGGACTGGGAGTGAGACAATAACTGGACTGTAAAAAAGATATATATATATATATATATATATATATATATATTTGTAATATATATAGTAATATATATTTGTAATATATAGTAATATATATATTTGTAGTATATATAGTAATATATATTTGTAATATATATTTGTAATATATATAGTAATATATATTTGTAATATATAGTTATATATATATATATATATATTTGTCAATACTAGTTTGCAGCATATTTTGAAACTGCTGAAAGGAGATGGTTCAAATGTTCTCACTGAAAAGGCAAATAATTGGCAGCTCTTGAGGAGACACATATATTACTTAGGTTTCATAGCACATACACATGATACTGTACTGTTTCTGAGACAGGTTCTGATGTACGTAGTTCAGGCTATCCATGAGTTCAATATCCCTTGCATCAGTATCCTGAGTATTTTATTATAAATACATGTTTTCACTCCCTGCTTTGTACTTATATTTGTAGAATTGTCATCTTGCAGTTTGAAAAATGTACAAATGAGACTGGAAAAAAATTGAAACTAAATATTAGAGAACACAAAATACAGGGAGTGTGTGTGTGTGTGTGTGTATGTATGAATGTATGTACATACATATGTTCATCCTTTTTATAGGTTTACATTGGAAGCAGAACCTAGGACACAATTTTTCCAGCCATCTGTACTCAAAGCAGAAAAGATCACATCTGCCTTGTTGTCTTCTTTGGGATTATGTCCCTTATATAATATTCTACCAACAAACATTAAGTTCTGCTTTTTGATTCATAGCAGAGGAAGTGAAGGTTGTAAAATTCTCTTAGGAACAACTTTGTTTTTATTAAGCCTATCTTATGTATTGTTTTGGATGTCAAAACCTGTGTTTAACTTTCTCCTTTTCTTTTACATTCTTAATAAATCAATTTCTCAAACAAGAGAAAGTCATATTCTGAATTGATAATGTTCCTTCACTTTGAAAATGCAATTTTTTCAGTACTAAAGTACTACAATTTCTGAAAAATGATCATAAGACAGAAATGTTCTAAGCACTTCCCTTAAATTATAAAATCTAATTCTCAGAGTCTTTTGATAGAAGGGTTATTAGAATTTTCAATTTTAGTACCTCTTTGAGCATCAAATTAATTTTGAAGCATGAGAGACAATGATTATGAAATAAATCTTAGCCCTATCTGGTCCTCCAGTTAAATTTCATTAATATTGGAGATTCTTCTGTCCTAAACATAAAAGAAAATACAGAATGCCAGATACTAAAATACATTGAAATATTTATCTCTGAAGAATACATGTATTAATATTTTTTATTTTGTCAATATCGTTTTCTGATTTTCCCAGTATTGAATAAGAAAAAAACCTACCACATTTAAAGTAGACATTTATGTCTTATAAAACATTAATCTTGTTATTATACATTTATTTAATATTATGTTGCAAAGCGAAGATTGTTTTAATATATTTATAGTACTTTAATCATATGCTCATAAATGAAGGATTTTTGGTCCGACATTATGATTATTATTAAAATCTGTAACTGTTCATTATATTAGTGTTCAGGTCTATTTTACTTTCCCTTCCCACAGGTATTGTGGGAATGAAGAAGTCCAATAATCTCATGGGATTTATATTTATCCCACATCCAAGATAATATCATTTTCAAGTCAATTTGAAAAATAGGCATTCTCTTAGAAGATGATTATTCACCATGAATAATGTGAAATTTCATATTAAAAGCATTCATGTTCTATAGGACATATGAAACTAATCATTTTGTTTTTCATTTTCTTTCAATGTGTATTTTTAAATTATAATAAACAGTTTTTGGTTTTTTTTTTTGCATCTCTATTATCAAAAATCACACCTTTTAAAAATTTGTAGTTTCTATGACTATGGTACTTTTCAAAGATATTCTCTTCCCTTTTAGGTTAAAATCATTTTTTACCAGACCCTGCCTTAACAGCAACAACAAAAATGTTTAGCACTTATCTCTTTGATGTGATGACAATGTAGATGTTCATCACATAAGGAAAATAAAGAGTATATTAAAATAATATAAGCAATGAGTGCAGTTCCCAGAAGATATATTTTGAAATTAGTATGAATTTAATTATTTTAAATCACACTAATATTAAAATCTTCAATTTGTTAATGAAAATTTTAGCCGATATTATGACCCAGTTTCCTTCTCTGGTAGGATTTTGCCAGGCTAATTGGTGGCCATATCACACAATATCATTTTTAGTTTATAAATGATAGTTTTAATTTTCAGTTTTGATTGAATATTTGAAGCACAATCAGAACATGAGAAACTCAGTGGTTATAGCTGGGCAGCCCGAAGCAAGATTATTTTATGGTTGTTCTTTGTTTCCCTGTTCCTTTAGCCCACCTCTGTTCCTTTCTATCCTTCGTCCTCAATGTTTCAGGCAGCTGCGCTATAGAGCTGACAAGCGGAAAAAGATGATAAGGCACTAAGGTTTTCCACATCTTTTGAACCTGAGCTTTGTGGCTTTCTTAGTTTTTCATTCTCTTTTCTTTTGTCATTGGTCTCCAGAAATTAGTCTTTATTCCTGTTTGACTGATAGGTGGAACCAACTTCTTTAATGTTGTTCAGCTAAGTAGACACAAAACTAGGAGCCAGTAAATCTCCTGCCTTAATTTACATCAGCTTGTATGTGAGATACTCACAAAAATACTTTAGAGGAAATCAACAGAGGCCGATGATGTTAAAAACTGATGAAAAGGGAATAATTCAGTCGTGAAAACACTGATTTTTCTTGGCTGGACTGACCAAAACAGTTTAGGGATTACTTTCACTTCTTCATTTTATACAGATCACTAAAGTAAGCTGCTTCATCAGATACAAATGCTTTCCTCAATCAGGGACCACAACAGGGAAGAAAGACATTACTTAAGTCAAGCATAATTCTATTTCTGATTTGAATGCAGAATAAGATACAAAAAAACTTATTAAGCTTAATAAGTCATGCCTTTACTGGAACTGAGGAACAAATTTTATTATTGACATTGGTCTGAAATTCCCTTAAGATGAAAAACTTTGTATATTTCCTGTTTATTATTTTTGCTCAAAAATCCATAGTTCTTCATTTTCATCATTTATAAGATGAGGCTGTTATGTGAACAATTCTTAGCAAGTATGTTCTTGCAAAACTGAATTAACTGTTTTGTTTGATTTTTGCCAATAAAGACTAGGGAACCAGATACTGGGATAAAAACCTGCTAGCTTAGATAGGCAGAGAAAGTATCCACCTGACCTTCCTCCACAGCCAATGTCCCTAAAGGAAATTTGCCTTCTTCTTGCCATCTCAATAAGTAAATAAATAAATAAATAAATAAATAAATAAATAAAAATAAAAATGTTCACTCCCTATCAACTGGTCGCTTGTTCCACTTCTTGACATCTGGTTGACTTTATTTAATCCTGTTTATACTAAACAGAAAGCTCTTGAATTAAAAGTGTTTCCTAGGGTTAAGCCATACCACAAGAAACAGGTTTTTCCAGTAAATAACATAATCAGGTTTCACAGTGTGATCAAATATCCTGCAACATTTTATGTGTGTACGCATATATATATAAAATTATCACACACACACACACACACACACACACACACACACACACACGAACAAAGGCAACAAAAACCCAAAACAAAACAGAAAACCAGAAATGAATTGGATCTTTCTAAAAGCTCCTCATCTCATCTCCTCAGTCAACATGCCTATATCTATTGCTTCTTGATCTAAGAAGAGATGCAGAACAGATGACATGTTGGAGGATAGACTTAATTAAGCTCTGATTTAAGAAAGATTTCTGCTGTCCACATTTCTGATTTACTCTCTTTAATTTTAAATTGTATATGTGATAATAAAAATACAATTACTGTGATACTCAAAATCTTGATGACCATTGACAGACATGAGAAACAGAGAGCTGTTCTCTGTGATGACATTAAAATACTTGTGAATGAATCTTTTGCTCAACATCGCATCTAAGATGCCAGGTGATCCAAACAGGATTTTTTCCTTATACTGTGGTCGTCCATGGACAAATTGAGTTTTAAAAAAAAAAAAAATCACCCTGATGTTTATCACTTTGATTCACCTTATGTCATCTAGTCATCAGAAGACCTATTGGTATCAAATGTTTCTGATTTATCCAAATAAATAAATCACTGGGTAATTTTTTCTGATGGAACATAGTACAAAACATAAATATCATAAATTCTATAAATACAGCATGCAGAAATGAAGGAGCCCTCTAACTTACTCTAATTTTTATTAAAATTTAAACTGTCTGATAGACATTATAAGAGGTGACTCGGATAATTATTTTGTGAGTTATTTATTTTCTTGTTAGGGTATTCTTTACCAAATAGCACTGAAAATACAGAGTTCAAGTCCATTGAACTTATGCTTTGAATAAATTATTAATAGTAATTTTATATTAAAAGAGTATATTTTAATTTAATCATTTTCATAAACATTTGAAAAAGGAATAGTCCTAGCACTAGGATTCTTTAAGAAGCTGTACTATAATTCAGTAGTAGAATCAGTAGTTACCTGGCATGAAGTGAGCTCAGTTTTGGTAATCAGCACAATTAAAACTAAATGAATACATAATTCAAGACAGATGGAAGCAGAGAGGCAGAAAAGAAAGGAGAGAGGAGGAAAAGAAAGGAATTGAAATTTACAAAGGAGTGAAATCTTGGCAAATCATCAATATAAGGGAATATTACTTATAGTCATCTATTTTCTCTTTAAAAGATATTGCACTTTTCCATGTGATACATTTGTTCACAATGCTGTTTTCCCATTATATTTAAAAACAAAGGACAATGCTTTATATGTAAAATATTCTTAATGATAATTTGTAGAAACTTTTACACTTATTATACAGTATATCTATCTATACATCCCCATTTTATGGTTTTGATAGCTAAAAATTACAAAAAATACATAATTATTTTTAGTAGAATACATTTAAAAACCGAACTATTTTATCTGAATACATTTGTTCTCTAGTATTTTAAAAAGATGAAAAATAGAGCAGCCTTCCGGTTTCCATATGTGGCTGGCAACCTGTGCCTGTGACACAGGGCTCCATAGCCAAATATCTCCAGGAGAAAGCTAGCATCCAAGGAGTATGAACAAGCCCATGAGTGGAGGTAAGACAAACACCCTGCTCAGTGGGACTGAACCAGAACCCTCAGGACACAGGGACTAAGGAGTAGCCAGAGCCTTCCAATTTATGCCTATGGTCCTTGCCATATGCAAAATGCAAAAAGCTCCTAACACAAAACATCCAGGAAATCCAGGACACAATGAGAAGACAAAACTTAAGGATAATAGGTATAGAAGAGAGTGAAGATTCCCAATTTAAAGGGCCAGTAAATATCTTCAACAAAATTATAGAAGAAAACTTATCTAACCTAAAGAAATAGATGAACATTAACATTCAAGAAGCCTAAAGAACTCCAAACAGATTGGACCAGAAAAGAAATTCCTCCCTTCACATAATAGTTTGACTATTATGCACCAAATGCAGAAAACAAGGAAAGAATATTAAAAGTAGTAAGGGAAAAAGGTCAAGTAACATATAAAGACAGACCTATCAGAATTACACCAGGCTTCTCACCAGAGACTATGAAAGCTAGAAGATCCTGGACAGATGTCATACAGACCCTAAGAGAACACAGCCCAGGCAACTATACCCAGCAAAACTATCAATTACCATAGATAGTTAAACCAAGATATTCCATGACAAAACCAAATTTAAACAATGTCTTTCCATAAATCCAGCCCTACAAAAGATAATAGATGGAAAACGCCAACACCAAAAGAGAAACTAAACCATAGTAAAAGCAAGAACGAATGTAATCTTCTTTCAACAAACCCAAAAGAAGATAGCCACAAAAACATAAAAATAACATTGAAAATAACAGGAAACAATAATCACTATTCCTTAATATCTTTTAACATCAATGGACTCAATTCCCCAATAAAAAACATAGATTGACAGACTGGATACATAAACAGGACCCAGCATTTAGCTGCATACAGGAAACACACCATAGTGTTGAAGACAAACACTATTTCAGAGTAAGGGCTGGAAAATAATTTTTTTGTTTGGGCAAATGGTCCTAATATACAAGCAGGAATAGCCATTCTAATATCAGATAAAATGGACTTTCAACCAAAATCACCAAAAAAATAAGGAAGGACACTTCATACTCATCAAAGGAAAAATCTACCAAGAAGAACTCTCAATTCTGAACAATGCTCCAAATACAAGGGCACATACATTCAAAAACAAAACAAAACAAAACAAAAAAAAAACTTTACTAAGGTTCAAAGCACACATTGTACCTCACACAATAATAGTGGGAGACTTAAACACCCCACTCTCATCAATGGACACATCATGGAAACACATTCGAAAGAGAGACACAGTGAAACTAAGAGAAGTTGTGGGCCAAATAGATTTAATAGTTATCTATAGAACATTTCATCCTAGATCAAAAGAATATACCTACTTCTCAGCACCACGTGGCACTTTCTCCAAAATTGATCATGTGCTTGAAGTTCTAGCTAGAGCAATTAGACAACAAAAGGGATCAAAGGGATACAATTAGGAAAGAAAGACATCAAAATATCACTATTTGCAGATAATATGATCTTATACTTAAGTGACCTGAAAAACTCCACCAGAAAATTGGTACAGCTGATAAACACCTTCAGCAAAGTGGCCAAATATAAAATTAACTCAAACAAATCAGTAGCCTTCCTATACTCCAAGGATAAACAGGCTGAGAAAGAAATTAGGGAAATGACACCCTTCACAATAGTCACAAACAATATAAAGTATCTTGGTGTGACTCTAACCAAACAAGTGAAATATCTGTATGACAAGAACTTCAAGTCTCTAAAAATGAAATCGAAGAAGACCACAGAAGATGGAAAGATCTCCCATGCCCATGGATTGGCAGGATTAATATAGTAAACATGGCCATCCTGCGGAAAGCAATCTACAGATTCAATGAAATCCCCATCAAAATTCCAACTCAGTTCTTCATAGACATAGGAAGAGCAATTCTCAAATTCATTTGGAATAACAAAAATCTCAGGAGAGCAAAAAAAATTCTCAATAGTAAAAGAAATTCTGGGGGAATCAGCATCCCTGACCTCAAGCTGTACTACAGAAGAGTAGTGATAAAAACTGCATGGTATTGGTACAGTTACAGGCAGGTAGATCAGTGGGATAGAATTGAAGACACAGCAAAGATCACTTGATCTTTGACAAAGGCACTAAAATCATCCAGTGTAAAAAAGACAGCATTTTCAACAAATGGTGCTAGTTCAATTAGTGGTCTACATATAGAAGAATGCAAATTGATCCATTCTTATCACCCTGTACAAAGCTCAAGTCCAAGTGGATCAAGGACCTCTACATAAAACCAGATACACTGAATCTAACAGAAGAGGAAGTGGGGAAAAGTCTTGAACACATGGGCACAGGAGAAAAGTTCCTGAACTGAACACCAATGGCTTATGCGCTAAGATCAAGAATCGACAAATGGGACCTCATAAAATTGCAAAGCTTTTGTAAGGCAAAGGACACTGTCAATAGGACAAAACAGCAACCAACGCTTGGGAAAAGATCTTTACCAATCCTACATCCGATAGAGAGCTAATATCCAATGTATACAAAGAACTCAGAAGTTAGACTCCATATAACCGAATAACCCTATCAAAAAATGGGGAACAGAGCTAAACAGAGAATTCTCAACTGAGGAAACTCGAAGGACTGTGGAGCACCTAAAGAAATTTTAAACATCTTTGGTCATCAGGGAAATGCACATCAAAGCAACCTTGAGATTTCACTTCACACCAGTCAGAATGGTTAAGATCAAAAACTCAGGTGACAGCAGATGTTGATGAGTATGTGGAGAAAGAAGAAGACTCCTCCAGTGCTGCAAGCTAGTACAACCTCTCTAGAAATCAGTTTGGTGGATCCTCAGAAAAATGAACATAATACTACCTGAGGACCCAGCTATACTACTCCTGGGCATATCCCCAGAAGATGTTCCAACATGTAATAAGGACACGTGCTCCACTATGTTCATAGCAGCCATGTTTATAATAGCCAAGAGCTGGAAACAGCCCAGATGTCCCTCAACAGAGGAATGGATACAGAAAATGTGATACATTAACCCAATGGAATTCTACTCAGCTATTAAAAACAATGACTTCATGAAATTTGCAGACAAATGGATGGAACTTGAAAATATCATCCTGAGTGAGGTAACTCAGTCACAAAAGAACAAACACAGTATGTACTCACTGATAAGAGTATATTAGCCCAAAAGTTCGGAATTCCCATGATTCAATTCACAGCAATTGTTGGACTGAGTGTGGGGTCCCATATGGAAGAGTTGGAGAAAGACTGAAGGAGCTAAGGGAGTTTGCATCCCCATGGAGGGAGTAACTTTGTCAACTGGTCAGGCACCCCTGTGCTCCCCGATACTGAACCACCAACCAAAGAATACATCTGGAGGGGCCCATGGTGCTGGCCACAGATGTGGCAGAGGAGGGCCTTATTGGCCATCAGTGGGAGGAAAGGCCCTTGGGTCTGAGGGTGTTAGATTCCCAATCTAGGGGAATGCCAGGGAGGGAAGACAGGAGTGGGTGGGTGGGTGGATGGGGGAATACCCTCATAGAGGCAGGGGGAGTGGGGATGGGATAGGGTGTTTCCAACGGAGAGACCTGGAAAGGGAAAAACATTTGAAATGTGTATAAAGTATCAAAAATAAAAAAAATTAAGTAAATAAAAGAAAAAATATTTTTCTTAAAAGGTAAGTTGTAAATACTTTATGAACTGTTTCTAACTCTTCTACAACTACTTAATTTGCCACCAAGGAATGAACATCAACCACAGAAAATAACACAGCATTTCTGTGTTCTCAGTCTAACATTGATATGTGAAATTGTTAAGTATTTTTAACATTTACCCCACACTTGAAAACACCATTTGAACATTTCAGTTATACATGAAAAAAAATCTGCCTGAATTTTTGTTATTGCTTTGGGTTTTTTTGTTTGGTTGTTCTTTTTGTTTTGTTCTTGTTTTGTTTTTGCTAAATCTAGTTGATAGCTTTCACCTGAGCTCAATAAAGCTTCTCTTTGAAGAAAAAAAAAGAAATTAGCCTGAAAAACCAATGTGCTGCATGTTCCAATAAGATGATATTCTAAAGACAATAAAATGTGGCATCGGATAAATCAAAGGGAAGAGGAAATTTATAGAGTTAGCAAGTCATTGTTATTAAGAAGTTCTATGTGGTATTGCAATAAAGTTTACACCAGACTATGCATTTTTTTTAAAATTTATAAAAATTTACAGAATAAATACTAAGAAGATGAAATCTTATTTTATGAAGTTAGCTCCATTTAGGATGCCAGGGAATATAGAATGCAATAGTGAGTGGGAATAAGTAATTTTATTGTATAATAGATAAATAATTAAAGCTACTTTTTTCCTTATAGAAAGAGAATTGCTTTTAGAGACACAGTTGATAAGGACTGGTAGAAGTAAGGTTGCAATATTACTCAATAGTCCAGGGCTATCACAGCATGCTCACTGACTGGGGATAACCTTTGTCACACAGAAAACATAGAAATAAAAACGGTTGTTTCAGGAGTCCTATGAGGTTCCTATGTCCCCAAACTCAATTATGTATAATTGAATTATGCATTCGCAGTGCTGGAAGGTTGGTGGGTGGTAAGATGGCCAGTGGGATTTTCCCTACCACTTTATGTGATGATTTATTTTATTTAAACCACCATCATAAATGTATATACTTTAGGAAGAATCTGCTGTGTTAGATTTCCATACTACATCTAATTGTCCTTCATTGTATCTGTCTATCCCCGTATTCCATCCCACAACCTCCTTTACATTCTCCCTCCTAACTTGATCCTCACATTCTAGCCGCCCATTTACATCATATATTCCTATTTTATTTCTCCTTCCTGATGAGATCTATCTGTTCCCTCTCGTCTCTTACTCTTTACCTATGCTTTCTGGTTCTGTGGATTATAGCTTAGTTATTATTGACTTAACAGCTGGTATCCAATTTAATTTGCTTATTTGTTTATATTTGTGATATTTTAATCAGGATAGTTTTTTTTAATTCCACCCTTTTGCCTGTCATTTCTTTTTTAAATGTAATGGCCAAGTATTACGGCCTTGTACACCATATTTTCTGTATACATTCTTCTGTTAAGGGATATCTAGGTTGTTTACCATTTCCTGCTCTTATGCAATGAATACAGATGTGCAAGTTTCTCAGTGGTAGGAGCCTTTGGCTATATGCTCTAATGTGGTAAAATCGGATCTTTGCTAGATTGATTCTCATCTTTCTGAGGAACTGTCACAATGACTTCCACAGTGGCTCTATCAGCGTACACATCTACCAGCTAATAACTCATTTTCCTCTTACTCCATATCCTTTCCAGCAAGATCTGATTTGACCAGATCATTCCACAAGATGGTCCGCACACCTGACACTGCTTGAGTGACCAAAAACTAGATGCCCAGGGAAATATGTCTAAAAAAGAATAACATACCAAAAGATACCTAATTATCCTTGTTCAATCATCCTCAGAGACCCTTGAGAAGAGGAAGCAAACCCAACCCCAACAAGCTTTGTATCATCTTTGCATGAGCAAATCTTGCAGGCAAGATACCACTGTAAGTCAAGCACTTTGTGGTTCGCTTGATGATAATATTTCTCCTTTGACAGTTTACAGACTTCCTACCTACTTGAAATGACTAGACATCATTCATGTTTGGAAGAAAGTTATTCTTTCTTGCTGTAACTAAAACATTTCTTATAATGATGTAAATTATTCACGATGAATAATTAAAAGCTAATAAGTATGCATAAAAATAATTGAATGATTATGTTTCATTTATAATTATATTATTTATAGTATGTGTCTGTGTGTTTATATACACACAACAGGTGGAGCCTCCTATTTTTTTATTTGCATTTCATTTTGCATATTGGAACTCAATACATCACTCGTGTTTCTCTTCTTCAGCTCTCTTTCTTTGCATTGGACTCTTCGTTACATTTCAAACATATCTCGCTTTCAGTTTTCATTTTACCAAATTAATTTCATTTTACTAAGAATTATTGTTTTCAACATATAACAAAATAATATGGCTTTTTATTCCTAATTTTCCAATGGGTTGATATTATTTTCTGAAAGAAATATAAATCCTTTCTCTGGTCTCAGTGACCCACATCTGTGGCTTGTTGCCTGAAATTATTCCAGTACTGCTTCCTTGATCTCAGAAGTCAACCTTCAATGTCTGTCTTGCTAAAGCAACCAATTTTCAGTTTTTTATAGCCTGAAAAAAATTTCAAAATGTTTAATATTGGTATACTTCTATTTTAACAATATAGTTTTCCGATACAAAGGAATTCATGTGTACAAAAGTTACACAGTGAAGGACTCCAATTATGCACAAGGTGTGTGCAGTATATCATCTGTTTCTTTTCAATGTTTGTTTATTTTTAACTGTTAAGAACTGTTCCTAGAAAAGCGCAAATATAAATATGAAAAGCCATTGACTGAAAATATATTTACAAAATATGAGTCAGGTAAATAAATAGGGTCAAATGTATCATTTGTAAACCTCAAGAAAGAAAACCATACAACTTAATCATAGAAATTTGAAACACTTTAAGTACATACTTACAAAAGATGGTAAGAATATTAAAAAATAACTATATGAGCAAGCACAATATAATATGTTATCAGGTATATAAAATCTCAGATAATAATGGCATACTAGAGAAACAACCTATTAAAATAGCCAAAGGACAGAACATTGAAAACACTCAAACTGCATCATCTATCATCAGTGAGAGAACTTACCAATCATTACTACTTGACTTTGCCCAAAAGATGTAAAGACTTAGGAAAAATTCACAAATAACATCAACAGAACCAACAAAAACAATAAAGCTACAATCAGCAACTTCAGTCATAATTGCCAGTACTATTAGGAAATATATAAAATATTTTGTATTATGGAGGTTAACAGATAAACTGGTACAGCAAGAAAATTAATTCCTATTCAAAACTAAAATAAAAATGAAAACTATGAAGAGGTCAAAATATCTGAAACAAAAGGGATATTACCAAATGAAAGATGTCAGTCTACATATTCTGTAAACCCATTGTCAGATTATCTTGGATTCTGAAAAGATCAAACAATTAAATTAAATTAGATTAAATTAAATTAAATTAAACTAGCATTCACAAGTAGGGAAGAATGAGTACATAAGGCAGAAGACTTTTGGAGTATAGAAAATTAGATACATGCTATTTTCAATTTGTTCAAACATAAATGTTCAGCACCAAGAATCACTCCAGTGTAAGCTATCTCTTGGGTGTGGGACTACATTGCTTATGGACTCAATGAATCCAGCTATTCACAAAGGAGAGAACAGGTAACTATGAAACATGAAATTTTCTTCCCTGTTAGTGTTGTTGTGAATCTAAAATTATTATAAAAAAGTAAAGCCTGAAAAAAAAAATGTGTTTATTTTGAAGCACTGTTGGGTACAGGCTTGTTTGTTTTCCACTGATTACATTCAGATACCTTGTTTTTATCAGAAACACTGCCTAATTGGTGACATGCCCTAGCTGGACTGGAGTGGGAGACGCTGGGTGACAGAATCTCAGCAACTATGATGTTTAACTTTGATCTTTTAAAAATGATGTCTGCCAGGTATTTCTACTGAGAAGTTAACATTCCTGTTTTAATTTATATAGACTATGCTGTGATATATTTATAAACATTAAAAAGTCACAGTTCTCTAGCTTTGATCTGCTGATTTTAGCACACATCAATTTTATCTGTTGGCATTAATCTCATATCTACTCAGTTTTCTATTCTAACAAAGAACAATCCTGTTTCATGTATATATGTACCATGTTTAAAATACATCAATAAGCAACTACAACCCCCCCCCACGTACTGACACACACACACTATCCGTGAGTGTCAGATAATTTTTCATAATGAAGCAGGAATAAAGTATAAAAAATGGAAAGAGAAACCCAAAGTTGATAGCAGATATGAGGAGGGAGTAACCTCTGCAGAAGCAGCATAGTTGAACTGGCACAGTAAGCACTGAAGTGATTTCATGTAAATTACATATAAAGAAATCTGAGACATTATATATTTGGGAAAGCAAGAAGTAAAGCTATGTGTCACACAGGATATTAAAGGATATGAAACTATGAGTATTTCCTCTATTTATGAAGTAAAATTGCTGTCTATGAAATAGATAGGTTTACCTGTGAGCATTCATATAAATTTATCATAATGGTCAGCAGAATTAGTAATGAAGACATAAATTAATTAACTAATTGATATTTTGGGAAGTCCAGCTTTATTTCAGTTTGAGTTTCCTCCAGTATTTCTATTTATTGAATTTTAGTTCACATTTATGTCATCTTTATGATTTTCTTCTGTTTATTTGTGTTGGATTATTTTATTTGTGCCTACTCAATGTTCATTCTGATATTTCTGTTCTATTAAAATGCTTGAAACTCCTTGATAATGTTTATAACTCTTCTTTTAAAATTCTATATCTTGAATATAATTTCAGTGGTTCCTCTTGAATCTACGCCCACAAGAGTGGTGATTTTAGGAGGGACTACAGTATCTTAGAATTTCAGAGTGCTTGTGATTTTGTAAGAGGAACCCATCTAGAGCTTGTGGTGATTTGTTTGTTAGGTGTTTTGAGACCTCTTTGTTTTACTACAAATGTAGAAAGGCTGAATGGAAGAGAGGGTCGTCACCAAGGACTTTCCTGAGTCAGCTCTTGGAGGACTGTAATGTTTGGGGTATTCTACTCTGTGGGTCATGTGGTGAAGAGTAATATGGGATGCCTCAAGTGGCAGAATTTCCAAGATGGCAGGAGGGAAAGACTTTGTGTTTTGTCTTTTACCCTGTTATTTGTCATGTTCCAAGTTTTTATTACCCAATTAGCCCTGTGGGGTAGAAGAGGGGAAGAGGATCCCCAGGTAGAGGTGGGAGCTGACAGGATAACATGGGCCTCTTGTCTTGACAGTGCCTTGTGTAGAGCACTGCAGGTGTCCCTGGAGCAGAACAAGAGGTGGTGGTGGAAGAAAGGACCTGTTATTTGGTGTGTCTGGCATCCCTAGCTATTATTGATGTTTGAGGAGGATTTGTTGTTGAAATTCTACAGATATTCAGGGTAGGCAGAGATGGGGGCAAAATGATTTTTTATTCTATTTTTATTAATTACTTTATTTATCAACCTTCCAAACGTTGCCCCCTTCCTGCTCATCCCCCACCATGAGTTCTTTACTCCCCCTCCCTTTTGCTTCTGAGAGGGTACTCACCCACTCCTACCTCACCCCTCTAGCATCCCCCTTCCCAGGGACATCAAGATTTTACAAGATCAAGCACATCCTTTCTCACTGAAGCCAGACATGTCAGTCTTCTGCCACATATGTATGTATGCTCTAAGGTTGGCTGCCTAGCCTTTTGGAGCTCTGAGGTGTCCAGGTTATTCGATACTGATGTTCTTCCTGTGGGGTTACAATCCCCTTCACCTCATTCAGTCCATCCCTAGTTCTTCCATGAGGGAAACTAAGTCCAATGATTGATTGTAAGTATCTGCATCTATCTCAGTCAGCTGCTGGTTGGGCCTACTGCAAACACAACATGACATCAGTAATAGTGTTGGGATTTGGTGCCTGTCCATAAAATGGATCCCAAGTTGGGCCAGCCTCTGGGTGGCCTTTTCTTCAGTCTCTGCTCCATTTTTGCCCCTGAATTTCCTTTAGATAGGAACAAATCTGTATTATGAATTTTGCAGATAGGCGGGTCTTCCCATGACTCAGATTGGGGCCATGTGGATCTACTAGAGGTGATCTCTTCAGGTTCCATCTCCACACTGTTAAGCCTTTTAGCTAAGATCATCCTCAGTCAGTCCTGGGAGCCTCTAACATCTCTGGTGTCTGGGACTTTCAAATGGTCCCCCTACTTCCTCACCCCACACTGCTGCATTTTTCTATTCATTCTCCCAGCTCTCTGGATTTCTTGTCCTAATCTCCCCTCACACACCTGATCCTCCCCCCTTTTTCTCTCCACCTCTTTTCTCCCATACAGATCCTCCCTCCCTCTGCTTCCTGTGATTATTTTGCCCTCCCCCACTTTAATTTTATTTAATACTTTTTTACACTCCTGATTTTATCTCCTTCCAGGTCCACGGTCCGACTGTTCCACATCCCATACCTCCTCCCTGTGGCCTGTCTCCACAAGGATGTTCCCATGCCCCACCCCATCAGACCCCCCTAATCACTGGGGCCTCCAGTATCTTGAGGGTTAACTGCATCTTCTTTGACTGAGTCCAGACCTGGCAATCCTCTGCTGTATATGGGTTGGGGGGTGTCATATCAGCTGGTGTATGCTGCCTGGTTGGTGGTCCAGGTGAGTTGAGACTGCAGTTCCTCCTACAGGGTCACCCTCCTCCTCAGTTTCTTCCAGTTTTCCCCTAATTCAACCACAGGTTTTAGCAGCTTCTGTCCATTGGTTGGGTATAAATATCTGAATCTGACTCTTTCATCTGCTTGTTGGGTCTTTCAGAGGACAGTCATGATAAGCCCCTTTTTGTGAGCACTCCATAGCCTCAGTAATGTTGTCAGGCCTTCAGGCCTCCCCTTGAATAGATCCCACTTTGGGCCTGCTGCTGGAACTCTTTTTCCTCAGTCTCTTCTTCATTAGCGTCCTTGCAGTTCTTTCAGATAGGAACAATTATTGGTCAGAGTTATTGACGATGGGATGGCAAACCCTTCTAAATGTGATTGAAGTAGCCACACTTGGGCCTTCCTTCTTGTGAAGATTCATATGATCTGTGAGTTGTAACAAGGGTATTCTGAACTTTTTGGCTAATATCCACTTATCAATGAGTATATACCATGTATATCCTTTTGGGTCTGGGTTACCTCACTCAGGATGATATTTTCTAGTTTCATTGATTCATGATGTCCTCATTTTTAATAGCAGAGTAATATTCAATTGTGAAAGTGAACCAGATTTTCTGTATCCATTCTTCCATTGAGGGACATCTGGGTTGTTTCCTGCTTTTGACAATCACAAACAAGGCTGCTATGAAAATAGTGGAGCATGTGTCCCTTTGGTTTGGTAGAGCATCTTTTTGGGTATATGCCCAGGAGTGCTATAGTTGGGTCTTCTGGTAGAACTATTTCTAATTTTCAGAGAAACCACCAGATTGATTTCCAGAGTGGTTGTACTAGTTTTCAATCACACCAGCAATGGAGGAGTGTTCTGTTCTCCACATCCTCAACAACATGTGCTGTTGATTGAGTTTTTGATCTTAGCCATTATGATTGGTATACAGTGGAATCTCAGGGTCCTTTTGATTAGCATTTCTGGCTCTGGAAACTGTTACACTGAGATAAACTATAATTATTCATGTAGGAAAGAAAAAATCATCTTAGTATATAGTTCTCAATTGCTTTATTGTAAGGGAGACCAATATTCCTAAATCTCTACTTCAAGCATGTGACTAAAGTATATCTTTCCCTTAAACATTAGACTCATTAATTTTCTATGAATATGTTTGTTCTTTGTGACTCACAAATAAAGTTCATACTAAGCTTTATCAAACACTCATGCAATTTATTTATATAGGCATATTCATGAAACTATATGAATAAATACAGATACACAAACATCAAATATTTTTAAAACCAAATTTTAATAGTTCATTTTTCTACATTGCAATGTTTTTAATCTTATGTAACTTAATTAGTCCATTTCTTTTTGTGTGACTCACTAATTTTTTCAAAACATATGCAATTATCACTGTCACAATAATCTAATTAAATTGCAATTTTATTTTCTGTTTTCTTTGTTTGTTTGTTTTTCTTGTTTTATATTTTTCCTGTGGCTGCTCATGTGGCTCTCTACATCAGTTTTGTGTTTAATGATAGAAATATTCTACATTCTGTATTCTCCAACATAGAAGAAGCTATTTCAAAATTGAGTTCTTGAAATGAAACAAAAGACTGTGTTGAAACCCGTGCTCTTAATAAGTATATCTATACTACATAAAAAGGCATGATTTGTGTTTTGATAATACCATAGTTGTCATGCATATTTCACTTTGGAAAAATAAAATTCTTGACTAAATGAAGGCTGCTCTACTCATATTACAAAAATTACTTCATATTATTTAAATCCTATTTAATTCATTTCATCATCACTCAAGTAAATACATAAGATGATGCATAAGTATAAATAGTCATTATTCTACATATGAACAATATGTTCATACATATATGTCTCCTATACAGACATAGGTATAGAATTAAGTGTCAGAAAGAAAAGGTGAGTAGGAATACCATTTAAAATGAATAGATACTATCCAAAAATATATTTCATTATAAAGTGAGAATTTTCCTCATATGCACATCTCACATAATATATAGATTGGAAAAGTGTCCAGCTATTCATGATGCAATGAGGTGGAACAGTCAATCATCTTTCAGAAGAGTACTCTGCATACCTCATTACTTCATCTTAGTCAAGGAAATTTCTCAATGGTCTCAGGGAATCTGTAGTCAGAGAGAGGAATACTGAATAGGAAGAAGATCATTTTAATTAGGAATGTCAATTGAGTGTGATAGAACGTACCTGTAAACATCATCACTTAAATGGTGGCAAGGCAATCAAGAGGTGAAGATCATTTTCAGGTATCATGCCTTTATAAAAGCAACCAAATAACCAACCAAGCAAACAAAAACCAAAACAAAATCAATCAAATAAATCCACCAGCACCACTGACAACACACACACCCACAAAACTTAAAATTCCCTTGCTTCCAAGCTTTCTTCTAGAGGGACCTTAATGTCCACTATAGATTGACTCAATTTCAACTCTGAATTTTTTTTCTAGGCTTCTGAATTTTTTGAACACTTGATATAGTAATATTTAAACCTTACAAATAATCTTTTGTGCTGTAACATTGGAAATAATCTATTTTTGGTTTTAAAACCCAGAATGTCTATCTAGACAGTTGGGATGAATCTCACAAAATGCAGAAATCAAGGAAGATTGCTATCCTAAATCTTGGTTCACATATAAGAGTGAAAACCTAATTTATAAGTTTGGGAAACATATTTTTGAAAAATTTAAAAACTGTTATACATAAATATTTGGAAATATTTATAATTTTAATAATTAGTATTAATAAATAATTCCTTTATGTAAAATAAATAAGCAAATCCAGATAATCTACAGTACCCCTCACACCTTCTAATTCCACTATGTGCCTTAGACCTTAAAAATTATTCTGCATTCTTTTTTCACTCTTTTCAAACTGAGTTCTAGGCATTGGTATTATATTAAAGAACACTTCTTTGTCTAATTTATCAGGTAATTTTAATTTTAATCTTCCAACTCTACCCTCATATTAATCCTGGATGAGGCTTCCTAGTGGGAAGAAAATAATCCAAAAACAGGTAAAAGAGTAAGAGAAAGCCACTGCTACCACCATTCAAAGTCTCAGGAAAAGATCAAGCTATACAACTCTAATACATATGCAGAGGGCCTAGGCAGACTATGAAGTTTCCCTTATCTGTTCAGCCTCTATAAATACTTATGAGCCCGTATTTGTTGATTCTGTGGGGTTTCATGTAGTGCCCTTGTCCCCTCTGACTCTTAGAAATCCTTTTCCCCCTTCTATCACTTCCTGAGCTCTGTCTAATGTGTGGCTGTGGATCTCTGCATCTGTCCCGATTGCATGAAGCCTCTGTGATGAAGATTATGCTAGGCTCCTGTCTATGAGAATAGCAGAGTATCATTAGAAATGATTTCATTGCTTTATTTTACTAGTTGAATTTGGTTCTATCCTATCTACTTATATTTAGTTCTATATAGCCTCTACTTGGGCCCTCTAGAAACCATGTCAGACATGGGTTCCCTTTTGTGGCTAAGATCTCAAGATAGATCAGTCATTGTTTGGACACTCCCCCAATTTCAGTGACACCTTTACCCCAGCATATCTTGCAGCCAGAAGAACTTGTATGTCAACGGTTTTGTGGCTGGATTAGTTTCCCAAACCATCTATAAGAAGACTTAGACTTGTTACATAAAATGGTCAGCCCAGTCCAGGCTCCGTATCGCCCACTGCTAGAAGCCTCAGCAAGTGTCACGCTCTTATATTATTGGGGGTTTTCATTGCATTACATTCTACCTCACTCCCAAGATGCCCCTACTTTCAGTTGTTTATCTCAGTATTCTCCCTCCTGTTCATATACCCACACACTCCTAATCGGCCCATGATACCTAGTCTATTTCCCATTGTCAGGGAGATTCTTGTGTCTCCACCCAGGGCCCTCCTTTTTACTTAGCTCCTTTAGGTCTGTGAATTGTAGAATGGTTATCCTATGCTTTATAGCTAATATCCATTTTTAAATGAATGTATACCATGTTTGCCTTTTTGGGTTTGGGTTTCTTCATTAAGGACGATATTTTTTTTCTGGTTCCATCTACTTGCCTGCAATTTTCATGATGTTATTTTTCTTGAAGATTGAGTAACACTCTATTGTATAAATGTACCACATTCTGTTTATCCATTCTAAGGTTGAGATACATCTGGCTGGTTTCTAACTTCTGTCTTCATACAAAGCTTCCATATCTATATCTATATCTATATCTATATCTATATCTACATCTATATCCCATGAATACAGTTGAGACTAGGATTTGAATCCATTTACACAGAAGACAACTTCTTGAACAGAACACTGAAACTGAATAGGTTCCGTAAGGCAAAGGACATTGCAATAGAACAAAAGTGCAGCCTACAGAATGAGAAAAGATTTTCACTTACTTCACATCTGACAAAAGGCTAATATCCAAAATGTATAAAGAAGTCAAGATATATAAAAAAGCCAAATGATCTGATTAAAAAATGAGCTACAGAGCTAAACAGAATTCTTAACAGATGAATCTGAAATGGCTAAAAAACACTGAAAGGAAACTTCACCATCCTTAGCCACCAGTAGAAAGCAAATCAAAAGGACTCTGAGTTTCCATCTTACACTTGTCAAAATGGCTAAGATCAGAAGCACAAGAGACTGCTTATGCTGGTGAGGATGTAGAACAAGGGGTAGTTTCTTTAAAAAATTGAGAATGGATCTACCTCCTCACCCAGACATCCTACTACTGAGCATAAATTCAAAAGGAGCTCCACCATACCTCAAGGTACTTTCTCCAAATCCATTCCCACTGTAATTTCTTCCAAATTTATATAATAAGAGAACTGCTTTGTACTCACACCTACAGTGGATTACTTAGAGAGGAGTTGACCTCTGTATGAGACTCTGCTAGACCAAGCTCTGCAGTCTCTAGGTCTAACCCATGAACTTTCAGCTGAATCAGGGCTACTCCAGTGGCAACACTATACTTGATGATATTTGTAAATAAGTAGGAATATAACTCAACTCTTATATTATTGTTTTTATTGGATATTTTCTTTATTTAAATTTCAAATGTTATTCCCTTTCTCAGTTCTCCCATGGAAATCCCCTATCCCATCCCCACTCCACCCACTTCTATTAACGTGCTCCCTCATCCACCTATCTATACATGCCTCCCCACATGGGCATTGTCATACACTGGGGCATCGAGACTTCACAGGACCAAGGGCCTCTCCTCCCATTGCTACACAACAAGGCCATCCTCTGCTACATATGTGGCTGGATCCATGAGTCACTCCATGTGTACACTTTGGTTGGTGGTTTAAATCCTGGGAGCACTAGGGAGGTCTGGTTGCATGATATTGTTGTTTTTCCTATTGGGTTGCAAACCCCTTCAGCTCCTTCAGTCCTTTCTCTAACTCCTCCCCTGGGGACTCTGTGCTCAGTCCAGTGGTTGTCTGTGAGCATCTGCTTCTGTATTTTTCAGGCTCTAGCAGAGCCTCTCAGGAGACAGCTATATAGGACTCCTGTCAGCAAGCACTTCTTGGCCACCACAATAGTGTCTGGGTTTGGTGACTGTATACTGGATGGATCCCCAGATGGGGCATTCTCTGGAGACCATTACCAAACCTACATCTGATAGAGGGCTAACATCCAATATATAAATAAATCTCAAGAAGTCAGACTCCAGATAATCAAATTATTATATTAAAAATCAGGTACAAAGATGAACAAAGAATCCTCAACTGAGGAAACTCAAACAGCCAAGAAGCACCTAAAGAAATGTTCAACATACTCAGTCATCAGGGAAATGCAAATCAGAACAACCCTGACATTCCACCTCACACCAGTCAGAATGGATAAGATCAAAAACTCAGGTGACAACAGATGCTTCCAAGGATGTGGAGAAAGAGGAACACTCCTCCATTATTGGTGGGATTGAAAGATGGTACAACTACTCTGGAAATAAGTCTTGCAGTTCCTCAGAAATTTGGACATAGTACTACCTGAGGACCCAGCTATACCACTCCTGAGCATATATCCAAAAGAAGCTCCAACATATAACAAGGACTCATGCTCCACTATGTTCATAGCAGCCTTATTTATAATAGCCAGAAGCTGGAAAGAACCCAAATGTCTTTCAAGAGAGGAGTGGATAGAGAAAATGTGGTACATTTACACAATGGAGTACTACTCAGCTATTAAAAACAATGACTCTGTGAAATTCTTAGGCAAATGGATATAACTAGAAAATAACATTCTGAGTGAGGTAACCCAATCACAAAAGAACTCACATGATATGCTCCCGATGATAAACTGATATTACCTCAAATGCTCAGTAACCCAAGATGCAATTCACAGACCACAAGAAGCTCAAGAAGAAGGAAGACCAAAGTGTGGATGCTTTGATCCTTCTTAGAAGTAGGAACAGAATACTCATGAGAGCAAATATGGAAACTCTCATATTCTTAACTCCCAATACCAATCAAGAGTCCCACCTTGTCAATTATATCTGTCACTCAAAACTGCTTTTTTTTCTCCATTATTTTTTAGTCTCTAGCACAAGCTAAATTGTCCCCTTCCTAAAGTCTAGGAAAAGTCTTTCAAAGTATATCCTGGAGGATATTTTGGATCTTTGCATCTACCATGGATAATAAGATGTTACTGTGACATCATGAAAAAACTTAGTAATCTAGTAAGTAAATTTAGAAATCTGATCTTACCTTAGTTACATATAAACTTCTGCTGTTTCCCTCTATTTTTCCTTTGGGAATTATAACTGTAAAATTAAAAATAAATAAAAAAACAGTATGAAGTTTCTGTGGCTTAGTCAGCATTAATGGAGCTTTTTCCTTCCTCTCACAGTTCTTTCTGTTTTTCCAGCCCTAACCCATCTCATGACCCTTGAAGATACAGTAATGGTATGAATGCATTTATTCTGACATAGATGGCCCTACTGATAGACATTTAGCTCTCTCATTTTCAATTATTTTTGCTCTGTCAGCTTACATTACAATTTGTGGGAGTTGTAATTTCCTTCTTCCATCTGAGTTCCAGCAATCAAACGAGGTCACCAGGCTTTGAAAATATTCACCTTTGCTCACTTAGGCATTTGATACCCTTTTATTAGTATTTTACTGCTGTGAAGAGATAACATTGTGACTGCATCTTTTATAAAGGAAAACTCTTAATTGGAGCTGTCTTGTAGTTTCAGAGTTTTCATGCATTATTGTCATGGCAGGAAACCTGGCTGCTTGGAGCCAGGAGAGAAGAAGTTTCAAGATCTATATCTAAATTCGGAAGCAGCAGAAGCAGACTGCCACAGTAGACCTAACTTCAGCTCAGAAGACCTCAAACCCTTCCCCCATAATGGTAGCCTTCTTCTAGTGAGGCCACACCTACTCCAACAAGACCACATGTACTAATAGTGCTACTCCTTGTGGGCCAAGCATTTAAACACAGGAGTCTATTGGGGCTATTCCTACTCAAACTACCATACCAACTAAATTACTGTCTTTTATGTCTTTTAATGTCTTCCATCATTAATCATATAACATAAGGGTAGTTTTTGTTGTTTATTGTGACAATATAAAATTAGAAATGATAGAGGAGGGAAAAGCATATCTAATTTCATGGGGATGTTATCCTGAAAGTAAATATGTAAAGACCTATTCAATAAATACTTCTCTATTAATTTCACCTGAAACATCCTTAAGAGTTAACTTACATTTAATTTTTAAAAGCCTGCCAGTTTCTGTGTATCATATCTCTTATTTGAAAGCCTTACAGGATAACAAGACCTCAGGAGGTGTCAGCTCTGGCTCTCTTTGTTCTTTCCTGCATCTGAAAAGCATCCATTGTTTTTCTACTTTTGGTTACTGATCTAAAAAATAACTTGTCAGCTAGAGAAGCAGCTTTTACCATGAGGCTCCTGCAGCTGTGACAGGGTAAAGAGCCAGAGAACATGAGTGTTAGCATTCTGTCTAAACTCCACCCCACAGTTACCTGGCAATAGTCAGGTATGCTCCTCCCCACAGTTGTCTGGCAACAGCAGGTGGGCCTGACCCTCTATAAAAGGGGCTGCTTACCCCCTCCTCTCTCTCTTATCTCTTGCGTCTCTTATCCCTCTTGTTCCCATCCCCCTCTCCACGTGGTCATGGACAGCCTCTATACTTCTCTACTCTCTACTCTTTTACTTTTCTCTACCTCTTTGTCTTTCTCTGCCTCTACTACCCTCTCATCTCCCCTCCCCATGCCCTGAAGAAACTCTAATTCTATACTCTCTCTTTGAGTGTGTCTGGTCTCTCAGGAAGGGATGCCTCAGCATGGGCCCGCTGAGGCACCCCCTTCCCCCACACTACCTCCCCATACCCCCATACTCTCTCTCTCTCTCTCTCTCTCTCTCTCTCTCTCTATATATATATATATATATATATATATATATATATTCATCTTGTTATAAACACATCATTGGCGGTGTGACTTGGATTAGAAACTCTGCAGGTTTGCATCCCACCTCAGCCACCATGAGAGATCCACGCTCACGAGTTCAAAAGAACCAGTAAGTCCCCATCTCCCACTGGTCAGAGTAACTGTCCACATGGACTCAGGGAAGAGTTCTTGAGCTCGGAGCTACTCCTTTGCCGCTCTGAGTAAATGACCATCTGTATGGTGTCCAGGGAAAGTTCTTGAGTTCATAGCTATCCTGGTTTGTCCTTGATGATGGGAGACAGTCTTTCACTGACCCTTGTTTTAGGACTTATTCCCTTGGGTGAGACATTCCTCTTTCCTTTCACTTTCTCACAGCTTTGAATTCCAGGCCAGGCCTGGACAACTGCTCTCTCAGTAGCACTGCCTCTGAGCATTAGCCCCCACACCCCATGTGTATCCCCCAGGGGTCAGTCTGCCTTTGTCCCTATTTAATGGTATGTCTTGGTCTAAAACAATCTCTCTCTCCATCTCACTAAACTGGCACTTTCTTGCTGAAGACACATAGTACAAAATTCCCCTGCCCCCTCTCATTTGTGGTTCACTGAAACCACAGGTTTAGCCAGTTTATCTAAAAAGCAAGTCTGATTAGTGCTCCCTGCGGGGCACTCCAATTCCTGCCCTTCTCCCTCTGCTCCTTAGCTCTGTTCTCAGTTCTCAGTGGGAAAGGTGGGTCTGGTCCTGCCCCCTGCATCCTGCTGGAGGCTCCCTCCCTTAGACACGCTCTTCCTTGCGCTGTGTGAAGACTTCCTACCACCCCTGCCAAAGCTCACAGCCAGCCACCAGAAAGGAAGCTTTGTCGCTGTTCATTTCCTATCTGATCTTAAAACAACTTTCACGTTGCAGCTTCTGCACATTTGAGCCTTTTCTGTCTTTGTCCCCTGCCAGGGACTCTGCTGCCTGCCCTCCCCTCACTATCTGCTCTGCTCCCTCAGCCTGCTCGTGCTCCTGCCAGTCCCTGATCCCTGATTGCTTTTCTACCTTCCACCACACATGAAGGACTTTCTCCCTCTATCCCTCTCCTTCTAGGCCACTACTGCCAGCTTTCTTATTCTGGTCCTAGCCATATGTCTCTTTGCTACTGCTATTAAATTCTATTCAGTTATAACCAATGTATACAGTTCTCAATCCAGTCAGAAGTTTGTTAATTCTTAAGTTATGGCAGACAGAATTCCCAAAGTTCTTGACAGCCCAGGATGGTAATTGGTCTCAGAAGATGTGGACACAGTTGTAGTACACTGCCTAGATTATGATATTACAATCACTGAAAATGCAGTGGACAGGAACAGATATTTTGGGACAAGGGGCTTGGCTACTAAACCAAGGTAAGCTTACTTCCCATGTCACCTGTATCCATTCCACAGAGAAAAAGCTTTGTGTTTTCTGCACTTGAAAGCCAGACTGACTCTGCCCAAGTTGCCATGAAGTTGCCACAGAGACCAGGGAACTGCTGACTATTGGACTCTGTCATTTTTTAAATAATATAATTGCTAGATTATTGTTTATTTCTCAGATTTCTGACTACATTGACAGCTAAGCTTTCACAGATGTAATCTTTTATCCCCTTACCTAAACTCGGTTTCCATTAATTAAATGCTTCACATTTCCTCTTCTTGCTATTGTCCTAATGTCATCTAAGTTCCTATAATTTGTCTAAATCTAATAAAACATTCCGCTATATGATCCAACTTTTTCAACTTTTTCAACTTTTTCATCTTGTCCGTTCTGCTCCACAAAAGGCTCATCTTAAAGACTGTATATGTTGTTAACTCGTTGTTATCTCTTTTATAAACTTATAAGCTACAGAAAATTCACTCAGATGTGCCTCTCATGGACCCAATAGACTCCATCCAGATAAGTACATCTGCCCAAAGTTCCCACTTACTACCTATTCCAAAGGGTGGGATTCCTCTGGGTTTAAAATGGACATCTTAAAAAAATTCTTTCTCCCAAATGTACTTAATCTATTTCTCTACCTATAATAATGTGTTTCAATATCTTGTCAAGTCCAGGCACTTACTACACCCAGGACAGCTCCAAAGAAGCAACCTTCAGATGCTCCAATCTCCTCTCAGACACAGACGCTTCTACTGGATCGGTAGGGACCTGACCTACCCTCAGATGGCTTCAACAGACTCTGGACAGCAAGGAAACAGCCAACTCTTCTATGACTGGACAAATATCCCCCGCACCAATTCTTCTAGGTTCCCCAGAGACACTTCACCCCCAATGTCAGCATGAAGCAGTCAGATATTACCAGTACCCTATTCCTGCTTTGCCATTGCCTCTTTCTAATTTTTTTTTTGATTAAACCAAACCAGAGGAATGTTAGCATTCTGTCTAAACTCCACCTCACAGTTACCTGGAAACAGCCAGGTATGCGCCTCCCTACAGTTGCCTGGCAACAGCCAGGTGGACCTGGGCCTGACCCTCTATAAAAGGGGCTGCTTGCCCCCTCCTCTCTCTCTTATCTCTTTCTTCTCTTGCCCTTCCCTTACATCTCTTATCCCTCTTGTTCCCTCCCCCCCACCATGTGGTCATGGCCGGCCTCTCCACTTCTCTACTCTCTACTCTTTTACTTCTCTCTCCCTCTCTCTGCCTTTCTCTTCCTCTACTACCCTCATAGCTCCCTTCCACATGCCCTGAATAAACTCTAATTCTATACTATCCCTTCGAGTGTGGCTGGTCCCTCTGGGGGAAGGGATGCTTGGGCTTGAGCCTGCACACTGTTCCCCAACAACTTCCTCCCCATACACCCATACAATATATATGTTTTTATCATTTTTATAAACACATCATTAATATTGCTATAAAAATGATCTGACTGGATATGTGCTGCATTATGATCTGCGAGAATGGTTGGTGGGGATCAGGGGGTTCCAGAAACTACACCTGGCCAAAAAGTTCCACGTGGGGGGGGTATTGGAAGGGGAGGCAAGGTAGCAGCAAGAAGAGAAAGGGAAAAGAGAGAGGACAGAAAGAAGAGAACAGAGAGATCAGAGGGGTCTTCCATTTATATATGGAGAGTGAAGTAGCCACAGGTAAAGGTGGGCGATGGGCCAAGTGGATTCTGGGAATATGGTGGCTGTTGCCTTGGCAACAGGTGGGCGGGTCGAGCTGTTGCCTGGGTGTGACCTCACTAGTTTGGCATCCTGATGCCAACAATGAGTACCTTGTTGCTTTCCTCTCCTGCTGCTGAAGCACAGACATCACTAATGGCTGTCCTCTCTGCAGAGCTTTATTATATGAATAAATGATCTTTGGGATTTTTTTTTTTCTTTTTTTACCACTGATAGCGTTTTGTCTAATAGGATGGGCTGTAAGATGATGAAAATATTGCTTTTCCACAGGAATAATTTCTGTTTTGTTTCTGTTATGTCAAGACACCATTGTTCTGTGTCTTCCCAGTTGGATTTAAGTACAATCCAAGTACAATAGTGCTATATCCACAAGGATCCTTGAATAAGATCAGTGGGTACTGAATAGCAGTTCTTCTCATTATTCCTTATTAATATGTTCTCCTGAAACAGGAAAATAGGTTAAGCACAATCCTGAAAACTGAGAATTTAACATAAATTAATGAAATAATATTCATTGACAAAAAAGAATGTTTAGTTATTTAATGCATTCAGGTGAGCTTTGTCTGTGTATCTCCATGTGAGAAACTAATAAAGAGGCTAGAGGTCAACACTGGCCCTCTTTCTTAATTACCATTCAACTTTTATTTAATTTTTTAAACGCAAGGAATTAGAAATTGCTATGAAATTCCCTAACAAAGTTTTAGTAGAGTGTCCTTTCCTTTTGTCTGCTGCCTCTGATTCATTCTTGTGACCTCTCCTTCCAGCCCCATTTCTTCTATCACATATCACACATCATTTTGCTCACTCCACACTCCAATCCTTTCTCCTCTATTTCTTCTACCACACAATCTTATTTCTAGCTTTTTAAGTTTTACCATCATTGACATCTATTCATATAAATACTTGTATGCAAAACAGGCTAGGATCTGTATATAAAAAAGAACATCTGGTTTTGAATTTTCTGAGTTTGAGTTACTTTGCTTAGATCACTTTCATCTATTTTTCAAGGTTCATTTTTTTCTTTACAGTTGAATAAAAGTACATTGTGTGTTCATGCTACATTTTTATTACATTGTCCATTCATTTGTGATGAGCCTCTAGCCTAGTGCCATTTCCTGGTCTCATAAATAGAGCAGAAATAAACATGGATGTAAACTATCTTTGTGGTAGTGTATATGCTCAAGACTGGCCTTAGTTCCACCTGGACTAAGAAACAAAGTCATTCAGTGAACATGGAGCTTACATAGTATCTAAATCAGTTTAATCAGGAAGGTAAGGAAA
The DNA here is from genome assembly GCA_019843965.1 of Rhynchomys soricoides. Classification (NCBI taxonomy): domain Eukaryota; kingdom Metazoa; phylum Chordata; class Mammalia; order Rodentia; family Muridae; genus Rhynchomys; species Rhynchomys soricoides. The sequence continues at coordinate 14,060,862 of JADRCH010000004.1, read as the reverse complement.
ACAATACAAAGGAAAATTCCTTTTAGTTTGATTGTTTTTTATTCACATCTTAAACAAAAGTTATGTTATTTTTATAGCAGGGTATTCATTGTGCTTGGAAGAGTAAGTTGTCATAATTACACTTAACAAAAGTAAATTGTCCAACCAAATGTGTATTTTTGTCTTATACTTGTTTGTAGAGTAATTATAATCTAACAAAATGGATGCTCTGGCAAGGGATCCCATCTATGGATCGAGGTCTATATAATCTGGTTGGAATGCAGACACACCATAAAACTTTAATCTCTATGGCTGGAATAGAGACATACCCTTAGTCTACATCTTTAAAGTAAAATTAGTTTGTAGAAGGAAGCAGCCATGTTTGAATATGATGCCAAAATGAAAAGTCAGGGAAAGATTTGACAGAATCAGTGATAGGATAGCTCAACTCTCAGGGAAAAAGCACAAGAAAGAGAAGCTGTTGAAGAGCAGGGAGTGAGTCAGCCAGTTGAGAGACAAAGCAGTGCGAACAGTGCAAGGGAGTTGAGTTCAAGTTTGTTCATGAGATCATGCAGTTCAGTGGAGGTCATCAGAGGCAGGTAAAGCCAGAGAATGAGAAGGAGCCAGAAGACAAGAAAAAATTGGTAGAGTCAGTTTGAAACAAGAAGAACAATTCAGGGAGAAGCAGAGAGAAGCCAGATTGATTCAATCAGCTTGGAGAGGAATTTGAGCCAGAACAGGTGAGTTGAACTATCCTTCCAGAGTTCAGAGAGAACTAGAAAGTGAATTTATTCACCAGAATAAATGAATTTATTAATCAGAGTGCAGTAAAATAACAAAATTGATAAAATGTATGTTTGTGTGTGTGCTTGTGTGTGTGTGCTTGTTTATGTGTGTGTGTGTGTGTGTGTGTGTGTAAGAATGTCTCTTAAAGTTGAGCTCCTGGTAGACAGAAACACAGATTTTACACACACACACACACACACACACACACACACACACACACATTTCGAACTCATTCAGCTGCATGCAGGCTTACAGCTGTGATCTGGATAATCTAACAGGACAGAAGTCAAGAGTCTGATAGTTATTCAACCTATAAGACTAGATATCTCATTTGTTCCAGCCGACCCCTGAAGTTCTAGAGTATTTCCAGAGACTCTGATGTCTCAGCAACAGGACAGATGCCAGCTCCAGCAATACTGATGTAAAATAGGTAAAAAGCAAGTTTCTTTCTTTCATGTCCTTTGATGCATGCTGCCAGTATACACTGGTCCCACCTGTGCAAAGGTGAATGGTCTTGAGGGGGGAGTGAGGATGACTTTAGGAAAAACAGAAAAAAAGACTCAGAGACAAAAGTTGAAATCAGGAAGACTGTCCAGTGAATACTGAAGCAGCTCTGAGTTTAATTCTCATGGCCTTTATATACTTTTCAGTATCATGGGAAATAAAGTCACAAGCTACTAGGGACAATGGCTGATGTACATCAGATATCAGTACCAATCCAGAGGCCTCCCTGTTTCTTCCTCCAAGATTAACATAGCATTCAGCCCCTCACCTTGAGCTTCAAATGTATCCCCTCTTATTATTCCATGCATCAGCAGTCCAGGAAATCTGCCAAAAGACACTGGCTTGCCTTGACTCGGCCTAACAGGCAGGCTTTCACAGAAGTAGGCAAAAATGGCTCCTGATGCTAGTAGAAAGTTTGACCCATATTAAGTGGTTCTTCTCATCTCAAATAATTCAGTCTGGAAAAGTCACAGGTTGTTGCTTTTGCCTTGGACTACTCACCACCTGACTCTACCTGCCCTTCAGGGGGAGGAGGTGAAGCAGCACATAGGCAAAGACACACACTCTGGGAGCAAGGGAGAAAAGAGGCAAGGAGCTCATCTGAACACTGCTGCAAGTTCCTTTAATTTTTCCATTCCACTGGAGCCCCATTCTTACAAAGAAAGCATCTCTTCTAAACAGCAATTCCTGATTGGCTGGCATTGTCTACACCAGCAATCCTTGATCTCTCAGGCAGTCCACAAGTAGGTCCTCCTGCAGATGGTTTTACTTGGCTGTGTGAACCCCCAGTGTTTACATAGAGGTGACCCAGAGGTTTCTTCTACAACCAGTATGCTCAAAAGCTTGTATTTTAGTAGATTACAGATGTAATTAATTTGATAACCAAGATTAGCCATCATAGTTATTGTTTAAAACGGGTAGTATTAAAAGAACTTGTGGAAATGGTCCATTAGTGACTGGTCCAACTTGATACCATGCCATGAGAAGCCTCGCTCACCTGACACTGTCTAATGGACCAGGAATCAGAACCTGGATAGCTCAAAGACCTAGGATAGAACAAAACATGACTTGCAAGAAAAACGGAAAAATATTAATGAAATAGGTTCTAATAATACTCTGCTATACCCTAGCATACTTGTCACCAGAGAAGCTTCATCTAGCAACTGATGGGAGCAGATGCATAGATCTACAGCCACATAATAAATAGTCAGAGCTTAGGCATCTTATGCTAAGTAGGAAGGAGGAATTGTAGGATCCAGAGAGTTCAAGAACACCACAAGAAATCACACCACAAAATCAACTAACCAGGACTCACAGAGGCTCACAGTCTTAACTCACAACTGGGGAGCCTGTATGGGTCTGACCTAGGCCATCTGCATATGTTATAGCTGTGTAGTTTGGTCTTTCTGTGGCAGTAGCTGTTGTCTGTTATGTTTTTGCCTGCTTTTGTGAACTTATATTGAGAATAAGCTTAATATGAGTTGATATGCTTAGTCTTACTGTACCTGGATATGCCATGTTTGGTTTATATCCCTAGGAGGCCTGTCATTTCTGAAGTGAAAAGGGAGAGAGTGGACATGGGGGAGAGGGGATGTAGGGTGTTGGAATAATAATAGCAACTGTACAATTTCAATTAGCAAAAATCAGTCACAACATCCTAGCTAAATATCTAATGTGCAATATGTTTGCCAGAAATTCACCTGGAGGCCCAGCTTAACTTTACATCCAGACCCATGAGGAGAATTGCTCTTTGTCTTTACTCTTCCTCTTACATTCATGTGCTTTGTTCCATCATACCATTCCACTTCTACTTCCATGCTATACTGATATCCATTCTATATCATATCTACATAAAATCTTTGAATCAGAAAGGAGATAAAACAAATGATATTATTCTTCCTGAAGTTGACTAAATCAGTTAATGTAATTAGTATTTCTAGTACACCCATTGTCCTGCTTGTGGTATTCTTTATTGCTTTAATCTTTTATACTCATCACCATATATTTTATGTTCATATGTGAACATGAATAAAGTTCATTGTGGATAATACCCTCCCTATCCATTCTTCTGCTGTTCAACAATTCGGTTGTTTCTATACCTTAATTATTATAACATTTGTAGCTGTTAAAAGAAATAAAAAGTAATGACAACACATCAAGATTTTAGATATAGGTAAAAAAATTATAGCGAGGACAGCAGATTTTTAGAAATTAAAGACAGTTGCTGAACAGTATCACATTAAGTCCAAATAGTTCTATAAAGCAAAGAGAACAGTTAAGTGAAGAGAAGCCTACATAATAGAAAATAATTATTGCTATCTAGCTCTCTTAAAAACTGATAATATATAGAATATAAAAAGAAAGCAAACATAAAAAAGAAAAAACAAACAAACAAACAAACTAGCCAACCTGTATGTGGAGTAATCTTAAAGGCTGAAAAAGGAAATGAATTTTAGAAAAATAGGATATGATTCATTTCCATCAGAGAAACACAAATCCAATTGTAAAGTTTTTATTTGCATATTTAACTCCACAGAGAACAGAAGTAATTAAAAATATGTTACTAATTTTAGAAAATATTAGAGAATTAAACATCTCAAGGAATTTGGCAAAAGTAACATTAGTAGAATGAGAGAATTACTCAAAAAATTCTAATCATTCATGTGCGTTTTATTGGTGATTCTGTTTGGTGTATATTTGTGTGTGTGTGTTATTTGTGTGTGTGTGTGTGTGTGTGTGTTGCATGTGTTTAAGTATAATAATTGTATTCTGTTGTCAACGATTGAAAACAAGTAAAGTGATTAGGTATTGTGCTCATGTTTAAGACTAATATATCTGAAATTTCAGCTTGAAGATGTTAGAATTAATGTGTGAAGTGATATGCAGGAGAGTCTAGCAGCTCAGTAAGAGAATATACACAGTGAACTGAAAGTGACTCTAAAATCAGGTCCACATACATTTCTTATTATCATTTATTATGATTTTAACATAATAATAATAATAATAATAATAATAATAGTAATAATAATAATAATAATAACAGCAGGAGATGGTAGAAATGAACTATATAGTCACACACCTTTAATGCCAGCACTTGGGAGGCAGAGGCAGGCAGATTTCTGAGTTTGAGGCCAGCCTGGTCTACAGAGTGAGTTCTAGGACAGCCAGGGCTGTATAGGAAACCCTGTTTTGAAAAACAAAACCAAAGCAAAACAAAACAAAAAAAGAACTACATGGTCTGTTGGTGAGGACAGGAAGGTGGGAAAAGTGGTGCGTGTTATTTGGAAAAATGAACAAGTTCCAAGAATGAGAGTCAAGGGTATCATCCTGTCAACTATAAAAGCACTGTTCTCATGACAGAAAATAACTTCCTTGACTTTCAAAGTGCTCTATGACTCAAATTCTGAAGCTAGTTCATGTTATAATTCTGCAAACTATGTGCAGTTCTGATAATAGTAGCTTTCGTTCTTTTCTTAAGGAGAGCTTTTTTTTTTTTTAAGTTTAGGGAATTTTTTAAAATGTAATCTTGGAGTATCAGGAAACATATACAAAAACAAATTTAGAACTGTGAAAAATTTCCACTTTGGAAGGGTTTTCAACACTACAATATTGAAAGCGCAATGGTGATGTAATCTTATAATAACATAGGACATATAACATAGAAACAGGGAATAAAGGGACTAAAATAATTATTTTTTAAAAACTGGTAATATTTAGTAAATAACTTTTATGGAAAAGTGAACATTTTCAAGGAAATTCTTAATCAGTTTTTGGTTGACCAAAAAACAAAAAAACAAAAAACAAAATAATCAAAAATAAGAGCTACACTGTATTCTAAGACAGGCTTTGACATTAGTTTTAAGCCTAGTCAAAAAATTGATCCTACTCTTAAAAGATCATTTATTGTAAATAATCAGAATGAAATTTGATAGGAAGGGTATCAACTCATATTGAAATATACCTATAATAAATTAGTTATTTATTGTTGATGCTATTGAATGCTATGAATTTTTCCAAGGGTTTCCCTTACAAGCACGTGCTACCATTGAGCTATACCCCCAACCTTCAAAATATACTAGTTTAGAATAATCATTTAAGACATCTCAATCTGTCATGTCATTGTGGCTCAATAGCTTTTTTTTTTCCCATTCTGACTAATATAAATTTCTCACTGATGTGACCCATGAGAATTTAAATAAACTGAAGTGAACAATGATGAGCTCGAGCAAGTGCTGATTCAGTAGACATTAGCAGATCATGTAATCAGTTGCCATTATAATGAAAATACAGCTGGTATTACATATCTATTTTTCAGCCTATTAAAGAATATTTAATTAGAAGAATATATTTTTATGCTTCTGAAAATTGAAAAGGAGAAAGAAAATCAATGATGAAAATCAAAGGAAAACCTTTTGATTTTCTAATTTTTTTTGCATTTGCAATAAAATGGTAGTATTGTTTTCTGACTCTCACTGTACAGTTTTTCTCAAGGCAATGTCTCATGTAGCTCAGGCTTACTATTTTAGCCTTGCACTTCAGGTCTTTCTGCCACTTCTCTTGAGTTGTATAGAAATGCAGCCTTGCATCACCACATCCAGTTTTATGTTCTGCTGGAGACTGAATGCACAGCCTTCATAAAAAACAAGAATTCCACCAACTGAGCTATATCATGAATCCTCTCAGTCGTTTTGTAATAAGATAAAGTAATTTTTAATAGTGTACTTGATCCCAAAGTTAAAGCAAAAATTATATACTTGCAGTTTGATAAGTCTTTTGAAGCTTCTGTAATAGTGTGCTTCTATATTGCATTTTCAAGGGTCTACAGTGTTAGTTTCCTGGTCCAATATTTTGCTTTCTAAGTTGAATTCTTTTATAAATACCTTTTAAATATTATTATAAGAAGGAAAAATCTCCTAGCTATACATCTGACAGACAATTAGTATTTAGCATAATAAATGAAATAAAAGAAATTAGCATTGAAAATGCAAATAACTCAATTAAATTTTATGGATTGAAACTAAACAGAATTCTTAAGGAATAAGAATGATAAGAAATATTCTTTAAAATTTACCATCCTTAGCTATCAAGGAAATGCAAATTAAAATTACTTTCACAAATGAAATATGAAGATCATTAGTTAAAAGAAATTCAGTTATTCATATTTTTTAAACATTTTTTTTACACACTCTAGATTTTATTCCCCCCTCCCTGTCTACCCTCCTCTCCATCCCTCAGTCTCCAGGAGGATGTTCCCAACCCAAACCCCACCTCGACCTGACTTCTAAATTCTCTGGGGTCTCCACTCTCTTGACGGTTTTATTACAACTTCAAACGTTTTAAATTTTTTTTTTTTTTACATTTTGTGTGCTAATATGGATCTCTTCTGGACAATATACTATGTGCCAATGAGAGGTTATTTATCCCAAAGGCATTTCTATGGAGTGCCCCCGTCAATACATACTGGAATCACTGCTCTTAAACAAAGTTTAAATTCAGTTGCCTCTTATTTACTTTTGTTCTAAGTGATCTCTAGGCTGTTGGTTGAAGTACCCCATCATTACCAATAGATTATTTCTCACTTCATCTAAAATAGTATTTGCTTTAGAGATGCTACAGTTTTTAATTCATATGTTTTTATGATGACTGTATCACCTTGATGATCATTATGTAATTGACATGCTAGTTTCTTTCATTTTTCCATAGATTTCCACTATGTTATACAGTGTAACCTCTCTTGCTCCTGTTAGTTTTATATTTGCATGACACATCGTTTTTAGTTCCTCTGATTTCAATTTATATTCTTGTACCTAAGTTAATCTCTCAAAAAATAAAAGTGCCCAAAAATGACATTGCACATTTCTTAATATGTAGATTCTGAATAATTTTAAAATGTTTTTTGTGTTTTCCAGCAGACACATGTAATATCTATAAAAATCTGGGTGTCTTTCTTTTAACTTCTTTCTTCCACATATATTGTAACTTTATTTTTCAAAACCTATTTTTAATGATGGTTCATAAATGCTTTAACCTCCCTTCTAGGTCGCCAACCACCAGAAGTAGTGGAAAAGAAAGGATATGGGGGAAGTGGACCTATTTAGAAAGGTTCTTTGGAGCCACTCCCATCTATGTGGTCTGGAAATCAGCAGTTCAGTTCACAGGAGTCAGCAGCAGCAGCAGCAGCAGCAGCAGCAGCAGCTCAATCCACTTGCAAACACTTAATGGGTACAACACAGTCCAGTTCAGTAGAGTAGGGATAGAAAACATGAATCAGCAGTGGTGACACTACCTAGCAGAGAGCCAGGCCTCAGCCTTAGCTCTAGTAAGCAGGAGAGACCAGAAGGAAGGCTAGGAATTCTGGCTGTGCCCCTCCCAGAGAATTGAAGATCAGTGAAGATGCGAGACCCATGAGTATCATACAGCTAGCTGTACCAGCATGCCCAGCTCAGCCTCTGTCACTCTCCCTTGAGTCCTATTTATATCCTTCCAAACATCATGTGTCCTCCACTGGTCTTGCCGCAGCATGTGCATCCGTCTCAGCTGTAATCACTCTGCCTATCAGCTTGAGTCTTCAGAAGCAGCAAGAAACTGCAGCACACAACCAGATAAATTTTGGTGCATTTCTCTCTATGGAGTCCAGACAAATCCAGTTCAACTATGCAATGTAAGGCAGACCAATACATGCATGTAGTTAGTAAGAATTGTTCATGCTTCTCATATGCATCACCTCACATGCTTGCTTTAGCAGGACATGCTTTTATCTGTGTCAGCTTCAGCGAAACGTTCCTTCATGTATTTGTCTTAGCCTTTCACACCAGTGTCCACTTCAGGAAAACACTCCATCAAGTGTTTGCCCCAGGAAACATCATCCAACACAACTGACTTTCTAAAGAACCCGTAAGTTTCCACCTCATTATCTTGCACTACTTTACTTTTGCTGAGTTATAATTTTGCTTCAGAAACATAAATAATGCTTTGTTTCATCTTTTGCCTTAAAGAGCTTCATTATAAATATCTACTAGTTAAATTTTAGCTTAATAATTCAGTCTAACCCTCATTCTCAGATCATGGATTTCTCTTTATGTGTTATTGTTTTTGAAATATCTTCCTTGGATTATATTTTTATGACATCCTCCATATCCCTGGATTCTTGTTTTCAGTTCACAACTCAAATAGTTCACTAAGATTTAAGTTTAATACCCTTTTTATACCTGACTTCCAAAATTCTTTTTCATCCATTAAAGTGGACTGATAGAAGTGTTATCTTTCTATACTTGCAGTTTTGTTAATTCTCCCTCCTTAATCAATTCAGATGCATTATCTTTAAAAGCATTATTCTTTGCATTTTATCTTACAGTTTCTATCTTGAGAACATACACTACAGCTATTATTTCATTTTGTCCCTTTTACCTCATCAGACCAAGGGACATCTATGAATACACAGTAAATATAAGTTGACATTCACAACATAGAGAACAAATTTTCAAATTTCTTTAAAAAAGATACAAATTATCATTCTCGTAATTATTATGATCTTAATAATGAGAACCTTATAGACTATGGCAAACAGATAACATTATATTCCAGCAATATGTTTCATTGAGCCAGCCACTCAGATAAGAATACTTGTTCTCATAACATCATGCATGAAATACATTATCTGACATATAATGTTAATGGTGCACTTTCAATATGCATGATTTATTATAGAGAACTCACTAAAATGTATTCAGCAAGTCATTATTGTGCCTATTGACTCACATTTAAGTGACCATAAGTTCATATATACTTTATTTAATAATAAATATAACTTTTATTACTAACAGGTTAAAAATATCTTACCATTATTTTTCAATGTCTCAGTTTATGTAATACCACTCTGATATCCTGATTTGGCAATCTCTTTGACAGTGAAAAAAATCCCTTATGGAAAACATGCACAGAGAGCTGAGGACACAGTAATGGTTCACTGAATGATTTGACATTTCCAGTCAACCATAGCTGTATCATTGTCTTTTCCTGGTTCTAACATCAGCAGGACTGCCCGGATAAGAGAGATGATATTAGCACAGACATTTCTTTCTATAGACACTCATGCTGCCTGGCTGCCTTTTCAAACTTGAAGGACGTTTTCTCAGTTTACAAATAGTCTTTCATTTAAAATAAACTACCCTGCTCACACTATGCATGCTAAGTTTATGCCTGTAGCATTTTTAGAAGCAGAGCCACAAACCATGGGGAATATAAATTTAATGAAAGCTTGACCGTTTCCTATCTTTAACTAAGAAAATATTGTCAGTGTTAGATGGTATTCTTCATGTAATACTGATGAGGTCAGCTCTGTAGAGCAAGCTAATTGCAAGATGTGCTTCTGCTGACAAATTATAAAGTGTTCTTATACATGTTATACAAATATAGTGTAGTTCCAAGTACTGAATAGAAGACACGCTATCAGTGAAAGTCATTGCTTTGATTGAATAAGTAGGAAATTGCTGTTCCTAGCATATTTTAGATTACATATGTGAAATGTACACACTGTATAATCTATCACTCTGCAAAATAAAATCATTTATTTTTGATTGATTTTTATATTTACCTTTATTTAAATTGAGCAGTTTTCACACTAGAATGTCAAATACAGAGGATATATTTACCAATATTAATCAATTTTATCTCATTAGAAGTGATGAAACAATGTTTCTTTGGTGAAATTTACAGAGCACCTCATTCTTTTATTTAGTATATATATATATATATATATATATATATATATTTTATTGAAAAACTGAGAAGATTCATACAGAGTAAACCAGTAGATCCATTGCATAACAGGGATGAGGATCTAAGACCATTTCCTAGCACTGTCCATGAGAAGTACAAAAAACTCATAACTAAGACAGGGAGAATGCTACCCTTGAAACTACCAGTCTTTTTTGTTGAGTTCTGTCCATTTTGGAATATATGTTTAAAGCTCTCTCAAAAACCAACACAAATTTTGTGGGTTTTTTTTCCATTCTAAAATGATTTATCTTCTTTAAAATAGAAATGTACAAATATCTTATTTTTCCTACTTAATAACAGATAATTTAAACAAAAATAAAGAGTATGCTGAAGTTCTACAAATATCTTTAAAAACATATATTACTTGATATTAGGCATCATTTATTTTATTAATCATTATTATGACCCAAAGCAATATATTTGTTGTAAATGTAATTTATTCTTTTATATCTCTGATGTTGTAGTTAATGTAACAAAGAGCAAAAAAATAAATTTCTAGGGAAATAATAACTTAGCTGGCTCCTAGTTGTAGATGCTTCAAATAAGATCAGTTTACTGCATCGGATTCTTCTTGGAGGATAGTCTATGGTTGACCTAAATGATAGGTGAACAAGGGTGAGAGGTAATGATAACATTCCTGAGGGTGAAGCAGAGACATGCTCAACCCAATCCTTTTTAACAACTTACTTTAATGAGAACCCTTTTAATGCTCCATTAGAAATGCCCTCATCTTTTCCAAGGTTCTGATCTCCATAGACCTCCCACAATAGCAGACTCTTAGTCATTCATGACTTCCCTTACATTACTAAGTTTAAACTCCATCCACAGTGGGACAGAGCAAACCAAATCAAGTCATAATGTGCACCATAATTTTAACTGTTAATCTAATAGATATCAAGAGTGCAATAGTAGTAACTATCAGTTAAGGAAAGTGACAGAGACGGAGAACATTAATCAAGTTTGTCAGGATTATTCTTAGGCACGAGAAAATATGATGTCTCATTGTATCATGGGATGACAATAAATCTGATAACACATTTGCTATCTTAAAAAGATAGAAGAAAACATTTTAGAAGACAAAAAAGTGATAGTTATTTGAGAAGATTGATTCATGTATCACTCTTGCAAGAATATGAGGTATATTTCCTCTCCTCCATTCATGAGGGAATCAATTTTGGATAAGTTGAATGTAACTACTGGTGAAAGAAGGTCATGATTGCAGTGGATAGAACTTATGATTGAGTAGGACTCATTGCCAACCTCTAGGTCATATATTCTTTCTGTTTTCTTTTCTGAAATGTTCTCCATCCATGGGATGAGAGTTATAGATGTCACATTCAGAGCAGACTACCTCAGAGCCACTAATTCTCTGTGCATTGATTAGTTGTGAGCCTTTCATTAATTTATGAACAATACATAAATTTAAGCTTCTCTGATGATGCCTAAGGAATGTACTAATCTACAGATACAAACATAAGTGTTTAGAATTAAGTTTGACACCATGTACATTCAGCCAAAGAACAGTTGTGCATTTCCTCATAAGACTTACTACTTTGTAAGCTATGGTTTCTTAAATTAGTGCCAGTGCTAAGTATGAGTTCTTTAATATGAGCAGGATTTAAAACTATTTAGAAACTGTTACGTTCTGCCACTATTGCACTGGATATATCCTGTCTGGCAAGTCATGTTTATAGCTTGTGGATGTCATAGCTGGATAGATCAGTTGATGAGTACCTACTTCCATCCAGCAGCCTAGCAAAGAAGATTCCACAGCACCTTCATCATCTGAAACCTAGCAGTTATTGCACACATACACACACACACACACACATTTTATATACACACACACACACACACACACACACATATGTAGATGTAGATGATGTATATGTATACATACATGAACTGTAAATGTATATGTATGCATATATATGTATATGTATGTATACATGTATGTGCATGTGAATATATATAATATATATGTATAATATAATATATATATATATGTGTATATATATATATATATATATATATATATATACACATACACACACACATATATATATTATGTCAGGATCCATCTAGGAAAGGCTGAACCTAGAAGGTTGCTTTCCTTTTTCTTTTTGCATTGCCTAAGATGGGTGAGCTCTGAGAAGCAAGATCCCAAGAGATTTCATCTCAGAATTGCTTCTTGGAGTTGATATGTTTTTCTTGCCACTATTACATAGCCTAAGGATTCCTGGGCATTTAGTCCAACTTATTAAGCAATTTCCTGCAGATCAACATAAATATGAACTTTCATGAATAAAAAGTCTTTAGATGAATTAATAATTTTACAATTCCTGACTTGATTCAAATAATCGTAGGAAGAAATTTTTAAGAGATGGTCTTAGTTGTTTTGCTAGAAAGATATAATAAATATAGAATCAAGAGTAAAATGTGCCAGTTCCTCATAATATTAAGTAAAGACTGCATGATAAGAAAGACAATGATCTTTCATAATTACAGTAAAAAGAGAAATAAGCTTGGGATAAATATGTGTTCAAGAAAAAGCATTCAAGTCAAGGATGAAGCCACAGGTGTACACTATGGAAAGAAAAAGCCATGTGAAAACTCATTGAACTTACAGTGAGCTTACAGTATGGAACACTACTTTGAAGTTGTTATGATACTTTTCTGAAGTGTCCTTTTTTGTAACATTTTATCTATGAGGTAATTCTTTCTTACATAGAGAAATTTTTCTAAAGGGAATACATATTTGAAAGCAATAAAGGAAGGCCGTGAAGCCATTTTCTGCTTCCTCCAGTGAGTATCTGTCTTTGTGAGTGACTTCTTATCTTTCCTTTTTTTTTCTCTCTGGTTCAAAAGGATTTAATGAACTCCCTGACCAATGAGAGGCTTCTGGCTGACTGAGCAGAGAACAGAGCACTAGCAATAAATGCTTTCATTCAATTCCTCCCTGCTAAGTAGCATGTGTTAATTCCCCAGAATTTAGCACTTATTTAAACACAGAACCTTAAGAAAAAGTTGTTTTTAGCATGGAATACTAAGAGTTAAGTTTTCCTAGCATAAAGTTATTTAAGAATAGAGTTAAATTTTTAGTGATTAGTAAAACACAGCAGGGGTTAATTATTAGAAACCAGTGGCATTTGGTCTTAGGATAACGAAGAGTTTAATAAAGGTAAATATTACCAAAAGCAAACTATTTTTGCTCTAGCATTTGTGACTTCTGCCACCACAACCATTGCTGCATTCCAGACCTGGAAATCCCATAGATACCTGGAAGGTCTCCTGCAACCCCATGTTTACTAGGCATCTTATTTCACAAAAATACCAAAATTAAATTATGTTTATAAAACAATTATAATTTTGGACTTCTTTTAAGATATCCATATACATACATGTGTGTCTCATGCTAATCAGAAGAATATTTAGTATTGTCTTAAGAACATAACTAACAAAGAGATCTAAAATAACCCCTTGAATCATCACAATTACTCATTGTTTTTTCAAAAGGGTAATTGATTCCATTTCTAGTATATTACTACTGATGGAATAATTTTCCTATCAGATATACAGGGTAATGAATAGTTACATCTTAGTAAAATATAAAACTATTCCAAATGTCTAGATTCATTATAAAATTTATAGGAAAATCATAATTTTAGAAGAATAGATACTTCAAAAAACTATCAAAATGTTTTATATACTTAAGATGAATTCTGAACATGTTCCTTAGCTTTTTTCCTTTGGTGATAATAGTTGTGTGAGAATAAAGATGAGCATTATGTGTGTCACCTACACTTTTAAGACAATGACTGTCCACATCATTCTGTCTTCAGTTGGGTCTTTAAAGCAAATGGTCAAGTAACTATGATGCAAAACCTCACCTTTTACATTTACAATATACCTATTTATGTAAGATATAATTCTTATGTTTATATGCTGAATATAATTTATCAGTCAAGGATATATTTTGCAAACTGGGGAATTGCAGAGACTTAAAATAAATATTCCCTCACTAATTTAGAGAAACATTTTAAAATTAATCCAATCATTAATTTGAGAATTCCATTCATGGCTGCTGAATTTACATCATTTTCACACATCATTCTCTCCTTCTCAACTCACTCTTAAATTTAGGACCTCTGCATCCTTAGTGATGATTGTTATGTTTCCCATGAAAACTTTCAAGAAAGATATTAGTAAAGGGCTCAAGAGACAGCTTATCAGTTAATGTGCTTAGTGTGCAAGCAAGAGAGCAAAAATTTGGAATTCTAGGACCTACAAACATATCGAATATATTGGCAACTTATCAATAATTCCAACCTTGAGAATAAAGAAAAGTAAAAGGCTGAATACAGAGACTACTGAATCAGGGATCCCTGGCATTGTTGAGAGACCTGCTTCAAAATGATTAGGGTAAACAGTGATCAAGGAAGATTTCTGACATTAACTAACTTATCTACATGCATCTATACAAGTGTATTCACACCACCACAAATGCATGTGTCCACTGTGTCCACACATATAAATATATATATATATATATATATATATATATATATATATATATATATACATACATATATATGTATATATGTATGTGTATATATATACATTAACATAATTCTTTTAACTTGAATGGTTTTTTTTACTTACTTTGAAATAGCAAATATCTAGACAGAAAACCATATACTTGAGTTTAAATTTATCTAGTAACTAGTTACAAAAAGAATAACTGTATCTCTGTCAAGGCTGTACCTCTCAGGCCCCTGACATTGAAGAACTACTCCTCAGCTTGTGGCACTGCTTTGGATGCTTTTGTGTTAGAAATTTTATGTCTACTTGATACAAGTGAATGCCATCTGAGAAGAGGATGATATACCCCCAGACTCACAGAAGTTAAACAGAAAGGAAGGCCTAACCCTGAATTCTCGGATCCCAACTAGAAGGGAGAACAACATAGTCACAGGAGGCACAGGGAGGGAGGGAAGTGGTTGGGAGAGGGGAAGGGGAGGAGAAGACGGAGTGGAATGGAGGCACAGGATCTGTTGTGGGGAAAGACACCAGAGGCACAGCAGGCCATGAGAATGACAACAGGGAAGCTGGAGCTGCCAGGAGTGGAGATGAGGTGGTGGAAGTCTCTAAGAAGTCTCAGAGACCTGGGATGAAGGAATCTTCAAGGAGTCAATGCAGGTGACCTTAGCTGAGATGACTAACAGTGGCTACATGGAACCTTAAAAAAACTTATAGCCAGGTAGGACCCCCCAGGAGAAGGAGAAGGACACAAATGCACCCACAAAACATTTGAGGCCAAATATGTCCAGTATAAAATCAGTGCAGGGATAATAAGGGAGCACAGACTGAAGTAGAAAATGGAGAATATTTTCCTAACCTAAGGAAAGAGATGCCTGTACATATACAAGGAGCTGAAAGAACACCAAATAGATTGAACCAAAAAAGAAAATCCTCCCACCATACATTAATAGAAACAATAAATGTATAGAACAAAGAAAGAATATTAAAACCTGCAAGAAAATAAGCCCAAGTAACATATAAAAGCAGACCTGTCATAATAACACCTGAGTGCTCAATAGACTCGAAGAGCTTGGACAGAGATCTTGTATTCTCTGAGAGACCACAGAAGTTAACCCAGACTACTACACCCAACAAAATGTTCAATCACCATGAACAGAGATGACAAGGTATTCTGTGACGAAACCAAACTTAATATCTATTGAAAAATCTAACTTTGCAAAAGATGCTAGAAAGAAAATTCCAAGCCACGGAGGTTAACTACATCCAAATAACACAGGGAATAAATAATCCACACTAGCAAAACCAAAAGAAGTGAAATACATGCACACACACACACACACACACACACACACACACATGAGAACACATATGCACAGGCACATAAAACCACCACCAGCATCAAAATAACAAGAATTAATAATCATTGAATATTTATTTGTCACACCATCAATGAACTCATTTCTCAAATTAAAAGAAAATGGCTAACTCAATGGATTCAAAACACCATTCTGCTGCATACAAGAACATTCCTCATCAAGAAATACAGAAATTAACTCAAAGTAAAGGGTTGGAAAAGGTTTTCCACAGAAAAGGTGACAAGAAACAAGATGGAGTAGCCATTCTAGTGTTTAATAAAATAGACTTCCAACCAAAATTATTGAAAGAAGATCTGGAAGGAAACTTCACATTCTTCAAAGGGAAAAATACACCAAGGTGATGTCTCAGTTATGAACATCTATGCCCCAAATGCAAGGGCCTCACATTTGTAAAAGAATATTACTAAAGCATAAATCACACTTGTAATCCAAAACATTAATAGTCAGAGAATTCAGCATTCCATTCTCATGAATAGACAGGTCATCCAGACAAAACTATAAACAGAAATAGTAAAACTAACAGAAGTTATGAATCAAATGGACCTAACATATATACAGAACATTTCACCAAACCACAAATACTTGGACAGAAAACAATCACCATCATATACAAGAAAATGAAATAATCCCTTGTATTTTATCAGACCACCATGAATTAAAGCTGGTCTTTCCACAACAACAGAAAGAAGAGAAATTCTATAAGGGAAACTGAACAACTCTCTATTAGTGACCCCTGGTTCAAGAAAAGAAAAAAAGAAAAAATTAAAACCTTACTAGAATTCAATGAAAATGATTGCAGAACACATCCAAACTGTTGGGACACAGAAAAGCAATGTTAAGTGGAAAGTCCATAGCGCAAAGTGTCTTGAGGTAGAACTTAGTGAGTTTTCATTCTAGCAATTTCAGGGGACACCTGAAAGCTTTAGAACAAAATGAAGCAAACAGTTCCAAGAGGAGTAGACAGCAGGAAATAATCAAACTCAGAGATGAATTCAATAAATTAAAAACAAAGAGAAAAATACAAACAATCAATGAAACCAAGACTTGGTTCATTGTGAAAATCAATAAAATAGACAAACTCTTAGCAGTACTAACTAAACTGCAGAGAGAACATATCCAAATTTAAAAGAAGAAATCCGAATTGAGAAAAAGCAATGAAGAAAACCAAAGAATCATTAGGCCTTACATCAAAAACCTGTACAAATCTGCCCACTCTCTCCCTACAGATCAGAGGCTGTATCTGTATCTCTTACCTGATTTTGGATTCCGTTCCCTCGACTGGGCACACTCACCTAACAATAATAAGAATGATTGTAAATTCATGACTACTTTATTCTATTATTTATAATTTAATACAAAGGAAACACAGGCATTAGTGTCCACACTAATAAAGCATTTTCTGGAAGACACAGTATAAAAATCATCATCCAAATCCTTT
The DNA here is from genome assembly GCA_019843965.1 of Rhynchomys soricoides. NCBI lineage: Eukaryota > Metazoa > Chordata > Mammalia > Rodentia > Muridae > Rhynchomys > Rhynchomys soricoides. Next base: position 14,043,459 of record JADRCH010000004.1, on the reverse strand, counting down.
GTATTCTGGTTTGGACCGGCAAAAAATTTATACACAGGTTTAAAATACTGATCTTTTATTTTTTTCATATTTTATTTACATTTCAAATGTTTCCCCCTTTCCAGAGCTTCCCTTTGGAACCTCCTAATTCTCTCTGCCCTCCCCCTGCCACTATGGGGATATTCTCCAACCTACCCACCCACGCACCCACCCACTCTCGTCTTCCCTCCTTGTCATCCTCCTATACTGCCCCAAGGGCCTCTCCTCCCCCTGATGAATAACAAGACCCTCCACTGCCACATTTGGGGCAATCACCATGGGTCCCTCCATGTGTATTCTTCGATTGGTGGATCAGTCTCCAGGAGTATGGGGGGGGAGGGGTCAGACCAGTTGCCACTGTTGCTACCTCCCTGGGGCTGCACTCTCCCTCAGCTCCTTCTGTCCTTTCTCCAAGTCCTCTATCTGGGACCTCACACTCAGCCCTACTGTTGGGTATTTCAAACTTTTGGGCTAATAACCACTTAACAGTGAGTACATACCATGTTCATTCTTTTGTGACTGCGTTACCTCACTCAGGATGATATTTTCAAGATCAATCCATTTGTCTGCGAATTTCATGAAGTCATTGTTTTTAATAGCTGAGTAGTATTCCATTGTGTAAATGTACCACTTTTACTGTATCCATTCCTCTGTTGAAGGACATCTGGGTTGTTTCCAGCTTCTGGCTATTATAAATATGGCTGCTATGAACATAGTGGAACATGTGTCTTTATTACATGTAGGAGCATCTTCTGGGTATATGCCCAGGAGTGGAATAGCTGGGTCCTCAGGTAGTATTATGTTCATTTTTCTGAGGGTCTGCCAAACTGATTTCCAGAGAGGTTGTATCAACTTGCATTCGCACCAGCAATGGAGGAGTGTTCCTCTTTCTCCACATCCTCGCCAACATCTGCTGTCACCTAATTATTGAGGGACTATAAGAAGTCACAACAATGTGGTCTACATGGGCATATCTATATTTGGGACTAGGCATTTCATGTTTTCATCTTGTTAAAGTCTCCTTGATAGAATGGTAGGCTATAGAATCCATGTAGAATATGTATATTAAATGACAAAACTGATACAGGACTTGAGTATTGTGGGTAATAGAGAAATTTTTCATAGGTTCAACTAACGAGAGCATTTCATTATGTTGAAATGATTTAGAAAACAATCAGTAGCCCTGAAAAGAGAAGAAACAGCAATCAATTAGCATGAAGAAACGTGAACATTATTTAGTTAATAGTAAAATTATTAACTAGTTGTAGTGAGTGAGCTTAAGGTTTCATAAATGAACTGAAATACTATTTCAGAATGAATAAAAACAATAACATCACCTTTGAACGAAAAAATGCTAAACATCTTTATTCACTTTTCAATAAATTAAATATTATTAAAGGTTTTTATTTATATTCAAACCTACAAGCTTATCTGTATAAAATGCAACTATACTATACGTAAAAAAATTAAAAGTAGAAGGTTGGGGAATGAGTTGAGAATTGTGATAAGAAAGAAGAAAGTTACCTGTGTTAATTTTTACTTTTGTACAATGTACAATGGGGAAGAATTATGGAGACCTGCCCAGCCTTAGGAGAATGAGCTAAGGTGGAACACATTTGGACAAAGACCAAAAGACTCCCCATCTATGGCTTCCTAAGTCTCTAACTGTACTAAGGGCTAGAAGCTGATGCCTTTTGAAAACTTAACACTCATTTACTTAATCTGTGGCTGAACAATTATGGCTTTTGGTGATTAACACATACCAGTTAGCAGAGGGGAATTAGGTAAAAAATTTATTGCTAGAGCTTTTTCCTCCTGAGAGCCAGCCAGAAGCCCCTTACTGGTCAGGCAAAAGGCTCAGAACTCTTTAACTCTTTGTGAACCAGGGAGGAAAGAAAAAAAGTCATTCACACAGAAAACACACTCAGGATGAAGCAGAAAAAGTCTACACATCATCATTTTATTACTTTCAGCTCTTTATAACCTTTAGACAAAAAGTTCTCTGTCTAAGTAAGAATTACCTAATAGATAAAATGTTACAAAGAACGGGAAAATAATTAAAATACTTCACAGGAGCAAAGATGCACAAACACACACATTCATACGCAAACACATATTCTGGCCAGGCTCAACCACAGGTTTTATCTACTCTACAAGTATCCATGCATACCTATCCATAGCCAAATATACATATGTTTGGATGGATTGATGGGGCAAAGTCCCATAAGACACCACGTTAATTCTTTTCTCTGACCTTTTTATTGGCAAAGGTTCTTAGAAAATTACCTCATGGATAAAATGTTACAAAAGGGGAATTACAGAGAGATATCAATGACAAGTTCAAAGCAGTTCTTCATACTGGAAGCTCATTATAAGTTCAAAGCAAGACATTTTAGATGGCCATGCCTTATCATAGTGCACATAAGTTGATTCATCCATAGACCTGAATGTTTTTCCATGAATACAAATTTGTCCCAAGCCTATATCTGTTTTTATTGTAATTATGAAAGCTTAGAGTATTTCTTATTATGAAAGCTTTACTTACTATACATGAGGAGTGGGAATATTTTATTCTTGATTCTAACTTTATTACAACTAAAATCATCTATTTATTTTTTTGAAAATTATTTAAATCAAATCACAAATTCTATAAAATTGTACATTTATCTAAACAGCATTAATTCATGAAAGTTCATCTTAATGTTGATGTGTGGAAAATTTGCCCAATAGGAATAGGCTGATGTGTAGGAATCATTAGATTGTATAATAGTGATAGAAAAGGCATATCAATAGCCAGAAGCAATCCTGGGATTAAATCTTTTGGGGCATTGCCTCACAGAGCTCAAGCATCTCAGACCTTGCAAAAAACAGTGGGTCATTTACAGGAAAGTCATCCACAAGAAGAAGATGATGAGAAAGGAGGAGGAGGAGGTGGATATAGAAGATTTTAATGAGTAGGAGCATTAGGAGGAAGATATAGATAGATAGATAGATGATAGATGATAGATAGATAGATAGATAGATAGATAGATAGAAAGATAGATAACTTTCCAATGAATTTCATCAAAGAAATCCAAAAAATCAAATCCATTTTAGGCTATCTAAAGCACATTGAATCACAAATAAAATACTATACTGTAGGAGTTTTAAAAATATCTGAATTGTGTTTTCTAGTGAGGAAAGAGATAGATACATTTGAATAAGAGGAAGAAGGGAGGAAATAGACGAGATGCCTACACAGGTTTTTGTGACCTGACTACAACAATTGAGCTTTCTGTGGTTATAAAAAATTTCTGATAGGCTTAAACAGCACATTATTTCCATTTCCTTAGACGTTAGAACTCTAGTTCTGGGTGAAACTGGATGATTAAAAGTGTATTGAACAGTATGTATATTATTTTTATGCATAGAATTATTATGACTAGATATGACCTTCCAACTATCCTCCTCCTCCTTCTCCTTTTATCACCTTTTTCCTCATCCTCTCTTTCCCCATACCACCACCATCATCGTCATCATCATCATCATCATCATAATCATCATCATAATCATCTATTCTTCATCAATCATCATCATCATCTTATCAACCATTCTCAACCTGTGGGTTGTAACAACTTTGGCAAAACTGTTTCTCCAATATATATACATTATGATTCATAAGAGTAGAAATTTACAGTTAGGAAATAGTGACAAAAATAATTTTATGTTTGTGAATTACCATACCATGAGGAACTATATTAAAGGATCATAGCATTTGGAAAGTTGAGAACCTCTGCCTTAGATGATGTTACTGATGAATAATATTTAGTAGTAGTAGTTGTTGTTGTTGTTGTTGTTGTAGTAATAGTAGGTTTGTACATGCGTGTGTGTGTGTGTGTGTATGCAAAAAGAAGTTAAGCAGGAGTGTAATGTGTATGTGGGGGTCAGAAGACAACATTGTTGAATTTGTGTCAAGTGTGGCTTGACCATGTAAAGGACATTATAACATGGCATAGTTTTTCTGCCCTTGGGAAAGACACAGCAGGGTGTAGACCTCCACAAAGTGGTGATGATTCCAGTGAGGGAAAGGTTTCTTTGTATAATAATGTGTATATTTTCATGTTCCTACTTGGAGGAATGTCCTCTCTGCCAAAGTTAATGATTCCATGATACTCAGAGACAGAACAAGTCCAGGAGGCTAAGGTATTTCAAATGTCTCAGCAAACTGGTAGACTATGGTAGATAATCTTCAGATTATTCTGTAAGGCTTTGATAAAAAATTCTGAAAGCATGAGTTAAAAATACGTAATTTCTCAACTATTCATAATATAAGAATGCAATATGACTTATATGAGGGGTTTCACAGACCTAGGAAAATAGAGATAGCTTCACTATGAGCCAAGTTGTCAAAAAAAAAAAAATGCTAAAGGAGTTGAAGAAATCTAGGGAGTGCTGGTCACAGGGCAAGATCCTACCCAGCTAAGATTTATGTATGTATGTATATATGTATTTATTTATTTATTTATTTATTTATGCTTACAAAATAAAAAAAATTCCTGATTTCAAGGTCAGACTGGGACGACAGCGAGAGTTTAGGCCCAGACCCAGATGTGGAAGAAATGGTAGTCTCAGGGCAGGGTTCCACCATGCTACCTTGTCTGTGCTTGTCTGTGATGTCTCTAAGAGTTGAAGGGCTGGGGTCATGGGATGAGGACTCATGGGATAATCAAAATGGGACCTGGAGTAATGACTTAGTTGATATGTAAATAAAAAACTGCAAATATAATCTGCGAGAGATTAACAAGAGAGTTTTTACAATAGCAAGAGAAAGCTGTCTCACACAGAGCAGCACACTGAGAGCAGTCTGAAAAGCTGTCTTGACCTGAACCTGAACGCACAGAAAGGAACCAACCTGGAAAGCCGTCCTGAGCAGTATGTAAGACATCAGCTTGGACCCAAGATTTACTTCAAGTTCTTTTTTTGCTGCTTCCAAACATTCCTTCCCTCAGAACCTCCATCAGAGTTAAGGCTGGTCCTCGGTAAATTCTGTTCTCTCTTACATATATAATGATTCTGGGATCAAATTAAGTTAATCAGGCTTAATGGCAAGAGCCTTAAGGGTTGAGTTATCTAATTGCCTTGTTATTGTTGTTATTATTATTATTATTATTATTATTACTATTATTATTATTATTACTAATATTATTATCATTATCATCGTTAAATATATCATTTTCATTAGTTTGAGATTTCAAACAATGAATATTTTTTATACTCACAGTTTCTGCCAAAATTAAAAATCACAACTAAATTAAGTGGAAATACATATTCATAATTCAAAAAGTGGATCATTGATCAATTTAAAGTGGTTCTGTACCTGAAACATGTGTAGGCAAATCATATTTACAATGAGTTGAGTTACATATGTTATTTAGACATTTCCTTGTATAATAAATGTGGTTACTTGCCACATTCAATTATATAAATTAACATCATTAAAATAAATTAAAATTAGAATTTGAATCCCTTACGTATACCTGCTAATTTTTTTCTAGTGAAGGGTATAGGCAATCATCATTAATTGTGTGTGTGTGTGTGTGTGTGTGTGTGTGTGTGTGTGTATGGGTGGGAGGCTGAATGCAAAAGAAGATAAAAGTTCTGAAATTAGGGCTTGTGCATAGATAGTTGAAGTTCAACTAAACTCTAGACAGTTTATATACATAATTATGACATTGTTAGGAATCAGAAAATCTCCAGCCATATAACAATGTATTTGCTTTTATCACCTATTGAGAAAAGTCTGTTTCATTTCTCAGGATCATATCTTATACCCAGTTGAATTTCAATGAGTTGAAATCCTTGAAACTCAATGTGTCAAACGGAGCTGTTTTAAATCCTCTGTCATCTGCTGCAGCCAAATAGACTTTTCCATTCAGAGTGTCAGTATAAATAAATAAATTTATTGCAGATAAGACCAAAAAGGGTAAAAGAGTTAAGAAATGGAATTTGTAAAAATAAATTTTGTTAATATTCTAAAACCTAAAGTAAGCTCTTTAGCAAATATTGAAATTCAAAAACTTTTGTGTCAAATACTGGTTTTCAACTGCAACAACAAAGCATTGCCCAGTGTAATAGTATTTATTGAAGGCTTTCCAACTATGTGTTCAATTTTGAAGGATTAGATCATATACTTTGATTTTAAACTCTGTACACCTATTTTTATGGTCACATTCGGTCAGGCTGAACACTACAGTGTTTGCCGAGCAAGGTACAAGTTGTTTTGAGTTAGCAGTAAGAGATGAAGCATAAAATTAAATAAATGTCAAAGAAAGTGTTTTCTGGAACCTTCAAGAGCTTGGCCTCATGAGAACATATGAACACTAACTTAAGGCAGGAAACATTTCTTTCTGAAAGCAACATGGGGTTGAATGGCAAGCATTAAATGGAGCAGTAACTGTGTATTCCTTTATAGATATTCTGAGACATTATATTGTACAGATATTTCTATATTATTACTGATTTGTGGGCTGTATTGTTCTCAGTTTTCATCTTTCCCAATGTGCTGCCAACAATACGTAGAGTATTTACAAGTACCCAGAACAATAAAAGTAGTTGTCTACAGGAACACACATATGACCATAAAATGAGTTTTAAGGACACATTAGAAAAATGGATGATGCTGTAATTTGAAGCTCCAGAGGAAGAAGCATGAAAAAAATAGCATCAAAGTGTTCAAAGACAGATAAAATTCTAGAAGATAGAAATTTCTTGCAAAAGAGTTGGTAACAAATTGGTGTAACAAGCAACATTGCTCCCAGGCAAAAGCCTCTTAGAATACAGAGGTGCTATAATCCGGAGAAATGAGACTGTGGGAATAAGGAGAAAGTGGGTTGTTGGAAACCTTGGCTATCATGTCAATAAATTCTTTGGATCAAAAGACCTGATCATCACTGCTGAGGAATTTTTCAGTGAGTAAAGCACTTACTAACCATGTATGAAAACCTGAGCTTCAACCTCCAAACCTCACACAAACCCAGAAATGATAGCACTGAGCTGAGATCCAAGTTTCTTGTGCTGAAATTAGAAGTAGAAAGAAAAGATTCCCCTTAGGACTTAACCACATGAATCCTTCCTCCAACAAAGTAGTGGCCCACTTCAACAGATACTCATGCATGCACACAAACACACACACACACACACACACACACACACACACACACACACACTAAGCTCACCACCTACATACACTTGTACATTCAGATCATGTACACATAAAGATTTTTATTTGATATTTTATCTAAAATATATGTGATTGAGAATTCAAGATCACAGGTTTAAGGACTCAAATGAGGAGTTTGAAATGGGAATTTTAAGATGGATTATGTAATAAGTATACATTACTTTTGCTTTGTAGAAAATATATTTACATAATAAACATTGTTTAGGAAAGATTCTAAATATAACAGTAGAAAAGTTTTAACTCACTCATGACATTGTATTATTAAATATTTTCAATTATGACATTATTTTAATAGTGAAAACCAAGAATTATAGTTGTGTCAAAGAGAATACTCAGTTGTGGACTTTAGTTCAGTTTTAGTTCTCAGTGCTCATAACTGGCTATCCAAAATTCATAGTACTAATTTTATTCACATTTTTCCAAACAATATATACTAAAGATTGTAAAATACACTATAGAGAGAATGATCAAAACATTCTTTCCATAAAAAGTAATTGTTTCAAGCAGTTGTTAGTTCTTGCAAATAGTGTATGCTACTTATAGGTGGTCTATAATAATCACTGTTTGCTAAGTTTCATGAAAAAAAACATTCTGGGAGCTCCTTTTCTTTTTTGACCTAAATCAGGCAGAACATGTATGCTCTTTGAGTGTTGTTTAAGGAATGCAGAGGTTTAAAAATCTGTCCAAAATATATCTTAAATTGTTCAAATGTCATTTATGAAAATGATACCTTGATGTTGCTCAAACAAATTTTAGAATAGGGATATATATATATATCAAAACCTAGGACGCTATGTGCATAAAATTGGCTAAATGGAAATTGTCTGCAAACATATCCAACTTCTATGTAAGATGATTGCTAGTCAGCTGGACAAACTTCAATCTCCTAGGAAAGCTTCTAGAATATCCTTTTGTTGTGAATAGAAAGAGACTCCTCTACATTATTTTTATATATTTGGAAGTTTGTGAGCCATCATTCAGGAACTAGAAACTGAATGAGACAGTCTTCTGCCTGGAATAACAAGATTCTCAACTGCTGACCCACCTCTCCAGCCCTGAGCAGCTACTAGTACTACACACAATCTTAAAAGTATCTATGTCATTTAACCAGGAAACAAACTACTCAAAAATAAATTGTGTGTTGAAAAGTAAGGCAAGTGTCTTCTGGAAAACATAGTTCTACCCCTTAATTTTATTATATGTTTAGTTAATAAAGCAAACAAAAAGGAGCTCCAGATTATAGATGTTGCATACATTAAAAACTATGATTTAGCATTGACCACGAAATGACAGGAATAGAGGTCTTATCAACAGCATAGAGTATTCAACTAGCTGCAGAATATAGCTAGAAAGATTAAAAAAAAAATGAGAGTAAGGACTAATATAAAGTGCATGATGTCTCACATACTTTCAAGTGATGATAACTTCAGTGCTTTCTCTGACTCCAACATGTTTATGTCACACACATAGAATGTATACTCACGTACAGATGAATTATTTCTACAAATAAAATTAAAACAAGAATGAATTTAGAAATCACATATTTTTAAAGAAGTAAAAATTAATTTTGAAAGATTAAAAGTGCAATATTCCACTAATGCACCCTTGAAAGAAGAGACCAACTGTAGGGTACTGTAAAATAGAAATGCATTGTGTTTCTATAAGAAATAAAAGCATCACATAGTGAAGTTGGCTTTGTTGAATTGTGATAATATTTTCAAAGATGAGCAGAAGTCTAAGAAACTCAAAGAATAAATACATATCTATGCTTCAATAAGTAGACAATGTGAAATTTTGAAATATTTTCTTATAAAAACTGACCAAATTGGCTGTTCAGTAAAGCAATGAGTAAACATGAAAATTTCTCTAAAATTCTTAGTGCCTCAGAACTTCTAATGAAATAAATAAGAAAACAACAACAACAACAAAAAAACCCACAAAACTTGCCACCCACTATGTCATTTAACAAAAATTGAACTGATATTCTATTAATTAAAACAGAATATTAAGTATTTGGTTTCTGTTATTGTTGTTGATGATATTGTTTTTAAGATAAGCAGCATTATGCTAATATTTCTGTTTAAATTTCATACACTGTGCAAATATTCTATAAGCAATATTTTTATCTTTGTGAAAAATCTTTGAGTTGAGGGCAACTTTTTTATTTATTTTCTTTTATATGTGTTTGTATGACTATTTTCCTTGAATGTGTGTATGTACACAACATTCATGTCTATTGCCAATAAAGGTCAGAAGAGGACACCAGATACCCTGAATCTGGGGTTAAAATGATTGTGAGCCATCCTGTAGTGGATGAGAAAGGACCCAGGCCCTATTCAGTTATTTTATCAACTGAGTTACCTAAATGTAGCTTTTATTTCCTCAGAGGAAGGTATAAGATGATAGTTATCACACAGCTCTGGATGAGCACAAAACATTTTTATGTAACTCTAGATTCCAAGTTCTTGAATCTTCTAGACTCTGTACATTCCAATCTAAGCCTAGAATGTGAAATTCTGAGACTTACTGCTGAATAAGCTCACCTTTTCTAGTTCTTTCTGATCTCTTGTTGGCTGCTTTAACTCAGCTATTTAGGCTCAAAACTGCTCTCCAAGCTTGGTAATTCATACTGACATCTTTAAGCTACTTACTGAGTTATTCAGCTAATAAAAAATGCCTCTGAATCCATGAACTGAACTATGTTGTACTCAACTGCTCTGAACTGACCTTGACTCTATTGCACTGCCTCCACCTGTCACTCAACTAACCTGTACTCACTGAACTGGCCTCCATTCCTGAATCACATTGTGATGCTCTTAAATAGTCTCTATTTCCTGTCTCATGAGAGTTCTCCTGTTCTTTTCTCATGAGAGTTGGACCTATCCTATCTCTGAGTCATTCTGTCAAATCTTGGTGATTTGTCACTTTGCCCCTCATTTAGGCATGACTTTCAAACATGGTTGCTTTCTTCTACAAACTAACCTTAGCTTCATTGTGAGGAATTAAAATTGTGTAATAAGAGCATGTCTATATTCCAGCCAAATCTTATGGCAACCCATGGCATGTCTGCATTCTGCAGGATCATACAGTTCTTTGGATGTGTTCCTGTTGGATCAAATGGCATAGTGGAGTGAAGTCCTGCATGTCTTCCCCAGGAGTTCCTGGAGGAGTTCCCTGGGAGAGGCAGGATGCTCAGGCAAGCATATCCCCACACCCATGGGCCACCCAGCTTGTGTCCAGCTGTGAGAAGCCTCTGCAGAGACACAGCCCAGGGGTGGGGAGGTGGCTTCAAGCCCCTGGGATGTAGAGATCTGGCTCTGTAGGGTTCCCATGTTCTTGGGTACCTCTGGATACCACTAAAGAGCTGAGAATGAAGTGGGAGCCCACATGTGGGGCCCTGAAAGGGGAGAAGCACAGAAGGGAAGAAGTGCAGCCATATCCCTTGGGGAGACCTAGGTTTCAAGGCTTGGGTGCCGGCTAGCTGCATTGGTTGGTTGGGTGGCTACTGTGGCTGAAAATACTGGGATGCCTTCAGTGGAAGGCTAGATGGAGTCTCTTTTGGTGAAGACTGTTTCCATCGTTTCCCACAGAGAATGAAGCGAGGCAGTCCAGGGTTTCAGAGTGTTTATTGTCATGTCATGGCGGAGAGTGGTATTGGTGAGACCATATCCCCCCAACCTCAGGGAGGGGCGGTTGAAATAGTAACTATGAAGGGGTGTGGCTAAGCCTCTAGGTGCTTCATTAACATGGGGATATTTTGAGGCTACATGACCATGCCTCTACCTGTGGCAGGGTTTGGGGGAGTGACCATGCCCCTACCTGAGGAGGGGCTTGAGGGGCATTTCCTTTTTACGTGACAAATGTCACAGACCTATGGAGAGATATAATCATGTGTCAGGAGCTGTTTCTAGGGCCCTGGCAAATGCCTGTTGTTGCTCCTTATAGGGTTTTAACCCCCCCCCCCCATTGGGCTCATGGGGTTTGAACCTTGGCTCTACCAGAAAACAGACTGCCTTTTATGATTCCACATGTTCCCTTGTCAGGTTAGCCATGTTGCTGGATTAAAGTTCCTTTACAAAGAATTGTCTCCTGACCCTAAGAGGGCATTATAAAAATAAGATCTGTTTGGGAAAAGTTTTCCGAAGATTCTTTCATTCCATAGATACTTTGACTTTATTGATTTTTGGCTGAGATAAAGGGATAATAGATCAGCAACTAATTGCTCAGCTGACCAAGCCAGGTCAGTCATTCAACCAGGTCTCAAGGGAGGGAGCAATGATTAAAGAAAAATAAAAGACAATTACAAAACATTATAGTATGACCCCAGCAGTTGCTGAAGCAGACTTAATTTTTTCCAGTTTGCTTTTATACCATTTTTGGTAAATGCTAAGAATATGGCCAGTTTTAAGGCATAAACAAAGTAGTCAAAGAATAAACAAGGCATAAACAAAGTAGTCAAGAAAAAAGCAAGTCAGAAACAAAGGTCCCATGGTATTCAGGGACTTATGAAAATGATCAAAATCTTAAGCTTACTTTTTTGTCCTAGCCCAATGTCAAATTCTTGTCATTATTCTTCTTGCCACTATTCTTGAAGCGCCATCAAGAGCTTTCCACATTCAGCCATCCTTCAAGTGATGAAATGTATTTAGTTTACTGTCTACTACCTAAATCTTATATAAATGTCAAAGTTGTACTACCACTTAGGGGTCAACTTATCAAAACATGAGCATGTGAACATCATTCCTCCACTTACTTCCAAAGACTCATGGTCACTGTGAAATATAAACTTCATTTTATTGATTTACTGTAGTTAGTTTAGTCCAACACTATTGAAACATATAAGTCCCAATTCTTTTCTGAGGCTTAAAGTGAACTCATAGAGTATGCTCAGGTAATAGAAGAGAAAGAAAAATCTGTTTAATGTAACAATGAAACAGAGTAAACAAGTTCCAAGAAAAAGTGTGGGACAAAAGCAAAACTGAAACTCAGCATTACAAATGTTCAAAAGTAGCTACCGGCACAATCTCTGGAGCACCTAGTGATTTCATGTGTGATTCAACGAGGTGAGACAGCAACAATCACAGAGTCTTGCCTTGAGTATCTCATATGGTCTCTCACTTGGCTAGTTATAAATGTACTCTGCAACTTTCCTTCTCAGCCATTCTTAATCCTTGGTGTCAAATCATTTCTTGGCTATCCATTCCAACTAGTATTGTACCTACTTAGAGACTATAAGTTAGGGCTCAACCTTCTATGCATTGCCAAGATCCCTAGAATTTTCTTTGAAAAGGGGGAAAACTCTTGATGGCCTGAACATCTTTCCCTCTATAACTGAGGAGACAGAATTTTGTGAATAATGTCAAGGCCATGGCCACTGAAATCAACAGAATATCCCTCTCCAAGTACCTCAGAGGTTATTTTACCAGGCATTCTTGTGAAATTACAGACCCTCAGGGTCTTCTCGCCAAGTGAGTTTCTAAATTTGCAGAACTGATCATTGAATGAGTAAGTTCTGCTTAATTCCCAGTATGTCCTCAATTCATTCTTTCTATTGAACTGGAACAAGGAGTTCAACTTCTTTTAACAGAGGAGTTTCTTTGAACAGTTATGCTACAATTGTCCACAATTTTTTTATGTGAAACTTTTCTTACAAAAATATGTTGTGGTTAGGAAAATCTCACAATGTCTTAGTCCTAAACAAAGAGCTAGTAGGATTTTTTTTTTTGTAATGGATAAGGCTCCTGAGTGATTACCAAATCCCAAGCAATAATCTCTAAACATAAATGTATACGAGTTATAAATGGGCTCACAAAGTTGTATTTATACATATTTTACACATACTTATGTACTATACATACACTTTATATTTAGCAGAGTGTATATATATATATATATATATATATGTATATGTGTATGTATATGTATATGAATAATTAAATACGAAGAGGTCATGAATTAGAGACTGGATCAGGAGGACAAATTGAGGGCTTAGAGTTAGAGCAAGAGACTTGGAGATGATGGAACCATAGTACTCGTCTATTAAATTCTCAAAGAAATAACTTTGAGGAGATGAATAAACTATTTACAAATGCTGTATTTCAAGTGTTTCTGTTCTGCTTTATGGTACTGATTCTCACTGGCTAAGATTAAAAGTATGCATAGAAATTATTTTCATTGGAATTCTTAACAGCATTGCTTAACAGCATTGTATGCTTTAAGACAACTGAGTATATGTGCATTCTTATTCAAAATTTCCTATGAGAATCACTGCTAAGATTTGCTAATAATTTTCTCTGATTCTTATGTTGCCTTTCTGTAAACTGTATGAAACTCTTCCCTTACACCAATTCTAAAAGCTTTTCAGGCTATACCAGAAGGCAAGGTCACAGTGTTGAACCAAATCCTATGGTGCCATTTTCTGTATTAAATTTTTTCAACATTGTGATATATATCTTAAAGAATAACTTCAGAGAGAAAAATGATTCATTTTTCTCACAAAGTTTTAAAAGTTTCAAAAATGTTTATTTTTCTTTGTTGTTTCTGAATCCACAATAAGGCTAAGCAATCTGGAAGGACTATGTATCAGAATAAACCATACCATCTCTTTGTACACTGAAAGTGAGAGAAACAAAGAGGGATAGGGAGGGAGGGATGCAGACAGGGAAAGATAAAGAGAGAGAGAGAGAGAGAGAGAGAGAGAGAGAGAGAGAGAGAGAGAGACTATGACTGGGAATAAGTCCAGGTTAAAGGACCAAATGCTCCATCTTCTTCCATTCATTCAATTATTATGTATAGGGTTTAAACACAGTTTTTTAGATATGGCCATGATGTGGCTTCAGTTGGTAGGGTTTTGAAGATCAGAGACATTAATGTGATGGTCAGATGATAACTGCTGAACCTTTTTCTATAAAGTAGAATTTATGTGACGATGATCTACTTTATGAAACAAATCTTAGGAAAGCTTTACAGTTTAACTCATCTCTAGGGACCCAGGAGACAATGGATTCAGTTTCAACAGAAAACCTTTAGGATGTAGCATAGTTTCAAGGTCGATTTTTGTCCTACTCCAGAGTATAGAACACATCATTTCTTACTGCTGGTTTGTCATTGACGTTGAATTCTTATGGGGATTAAATATTGAAAAACTTTTCTAGCAAAAAGAAAAATAGTTCTCAGGGTCATACGTTACCCTGAGAGAGATTCTAATTCTCAAGAGGAAATGTTTGAAGAAATATCTGAGTTTTCCTTTCCTCTAATAGGAAGAATGTAATAGTTGTTTAGGTAAAGGGACTGCCTGGATTGACATGTCCTCTTTATTGTGAGGTAGGATAAAGAAAAAGCCAGGATGAACATCTCATTTACAGCCACTTCTATGCAGATGTGCCTAAGAAGCCCCAAGCACCTCTCTGGAGCATTAGTCCTCATTTCTTTTTCTGAAATTTCACATAGTAAATCGGGATTGAAAAGAAAATGAGTCTCTTATAGTTAAGGAAAAATGCAGTATATGGAATTCTACTGAAATCAAAAGTAATTATTTTAATTAATGGTATCTGACAGAATAGATAATGCCATAATCAGATCCAAAACATACGTTTTGTTTGTCAGGAGCCTAGAAATACATGGTAGTTAATAACATACTTTTAAACAATAACACAAATCATTGCAATCTATACATTTCATGGTAAATAAAAAGCTATGATTAATGTCTTGTATTCCAGTGATAGGATAGTTATGATGTTCTCAGGTCAGCAGTATAACTAATTTCCTGCAGAGATACCTTAAATGACCACCCCACTCTTTATAGATAAAAGCCAGTCTCCATAGGAAGGCATAGAAGTTCTTAAGCTTCTGATGCCTGTTCATTTTCTCAGACTCATTTCTTCCTCCAGTTTTATTAAATGTCTTAGCCTTTCCAGCATCCCTCAAGAATCAGGTCAGTGTCTCTCCTTTAAGAACATGCCTTACCCTTCTCATCCTCAATTTAATTTAAATACTCCCCTGGTAGATGCTCATAGCACTTATTGTATTAAATTGAAAACATTTGTCTACTTCTCTGTCTTCTTCAGTAGTCTTAGTTCCTTGAGGACCAGAATCTTAAAATTCATTTGCACTCTCTTTACATCATGCTGCTCAGCACACACTCAGGAGCCACTGAGCAAACACCTTGGAAATAATAGCTACCTGATGTTGTCTTGCCTAAATCACCAGGTTAATTTCTGTAGGAAACATTGAGAGCAGAAAGAGATGAAGTCTTGAAATGGTACTGCTGGTATGTATTGATTGGAAATATGCATTATTAAAAATCTTAATGTGATTTTTGTTATACAAGAGAGAACCTCCCCTCTAATTTTCTTCTCTCCCTGCCTCCTCTGTCACTGTCTATCTCTGCTGTCTCTGTCTTCTCTCTCTCTCTCTTTCTCTCTCTCTCTCTCTCTTTCAGGTTTATTGGAGCTTCCTAGTATCTTAGTACAGGCACTAGGACTAGCCTATAGTGGTGTTTTTTATGTAAAAAGCCTGGATGTTTTGCCAGTTCTTCTTAAACAAGGACAACAAGAAATCGACAATCAGGTGGTGGACATTACAAACTAGCTCAGAGATTTGATCAGACTGAATCTTCCAGATTAGACATCTAGTATTACAATAATAATATAACACATTAAATATTTGAATTATTATGCTCTTTATGAAGTTGATTTTTCTAGACAATAAAAATTATCTCTCTAAGTGTATATTATGGTTCTTTAGTTGATAGAACTTTTCTAGTCACTATGCAAACATAAATCCTGCTCTGACTAAAAAGGGAACTTTATATCTACATCCCTTCTAAAATGATTATTTCCATATCAAACAGTAGGATTTCTTAGCACTTTAATTTTTTCAGAAACATGTTTAAGGAACAGGGATTACAACTACAAGTAAAAAGAACAAGGACAGTAGCAATTATGTTACCATCTAATGTGATGCATTACCAACACAATGTTGCATAATTGATTTAAATGTTAGTACAATAAGGAAAACAAACTATTTACATGTAGTGTCCTAAAGCATATATACATATATATGTGTATACATACATATATTTACATATACATACATATACAAATTATACATACACATATACATACATCTGGTTTTTGTGTTTCAACAATCAAAAAAATTAATATAATTTGAAAGGCATATTTAGTATACATTTACATTTTATTTTGTATTCTTCTTCCCTTATAATTTCTTCTCTATAAACTCTATGAACCAAAACTATGACACTATTAGTACCATGTCATATGAAGCCACAAATCATGGTTGAAAGCATGTTGGGCAATTTGCTTTATCTTCAATAATTTGCTTAATGTTCTCATAAAAACATCTTCTGCAGAGATTATTGGGGATTGAATGAAGGTGTTATCTCTTCTTCTGCAATACAACAATTTAAATGTCATTTTAGTGCATTTAAAATTATTATTTAAAGCATAAAAGCCCAAGCTTTCATATATTGTCTAGGGCTGAGGATATAGCTCATTTGTGGAATAGTTTCTTAACTTCTCTGAGGCTCTACACATTAGCATGATGAAACACACACAGAGAGAACAAAGAAAGGTTGGTTCTATAGACTATCACTGATGATCCATGGAAGAAATATTTAATAAAAAAATTCTAAAGACATGTTAAAAGTTAGACTACAGAGGGAGAGGAAGGATTGCAATAGCAGAATGGTTAAGGGAACCATGAGAATCAACTAAGCAGTGAGCATAGGAGCTAAAAGAGGTTTAAGTGGAAACCACAGAGACTGCATGGGTCGGCACAGGCTCTACATACATGCTGTGGATATTTAATTTGGAGATTTCGTTGGATTTTGAACAATAAGAGTAGGGGTGTCTATGATTCTTTTGCCTGCTTGTGTGAACTATTTCCTCCTAGTGGCTTCCCCCATCCAACCTTGATATAAGATTATATATATAATTAAGGGAATGGAAGAATGAAAAGAACAGGTAGAGCTGTTGAAATAATTCTTGAAAATATTTAGAATTTATGCCCAAGGTGTATGAAGATCTCTTAACAGTCAATAAACAGAAATATTGAAATTTCCAATATGAGACTGTATTTCAACAGACATCACATTAACAGAAATATGTTGATGTAAAATAATCATTTGAAAATATTTAGTCAATAGTTATATTCTTATATGAAATTTAAGAAATATTTTCAAGTGAATGATCATAATACACTTCTTTTGCAGCTCAACCTGTAAAATAAAATTGATTACATTAATAATTTTTCAAGACTTATGAAAATTAGATACTGAATTTAGTAGTATAAAAGGGAATGTTTTCAAAATATACTATTGTTTTTCAAAAACATGTATGTGTGAGTGTGTGACATGATGCATTTATCCCAAGAGGTCAGAGAGCTTGCTTAGACAAAGACTCCAGAAAATATTTGTATAGCAGCTGTATTTATTGTAACACCAAGCTAGAATTTTTCCATTTTGTCTATAAATAAATAAATAAATTGGCAAAATGTGGAATATTTGTACAGTAAGATTTTACTTATCAAATGTTGTACTTGCAACAGCAAGTACTGTCAGTGTTAAACACCAAGAAGCAGTAATACATGTGTGTTTTTAATTAATTCTAGGAAGATACAAATTAGTCTACTATGACAGAAGTTTATAGAGTCTCTGGAAAGAGTTACATAGGTGGACAAGTGAAAGGAGGAGGAACTAAAGGAAACTTGGTATCTTGGGAGTAGGAAAAATACATACGAATTAAGTGTGATAATGAGGTAGTTAATAACGATATATTTGTATTGTGAATTATACTCAGCCAGTTTTTCAACAATAAAGCACTGTATAAAATTAAAAGAAAACATTTGAGAGATTAAGTTTTTTACCTTTGGAAATTTTTAATGTGAAGTAAAGGTCCTACATTTTAAAAATTAAATAAACCTTATGTGTCCCATAATTCAAAACGGTTTTCCCAAACTCATCCTATTATATTAAATTTACTACTTTCGAATCGCACAATTAGTTCTGCTTCTTTTAAAATATTACATTAAACTTGGAAAACATATCAAAACTTCTTTATTAAGAAGCTCAGAGTTTGTTCATGACCTCTAAATTAGTTGTATAACCTCTGAACTCATTAAATTAGAAAAATTTAAATTATAAATTGAGATATGCCTCTGTTTTAACTATTTTATTAATAAAAATCTTTCTTGAATCAAAGTTATTTTTGTGAGTTAAAAGTAGGTAGGTTATGTTTATAGTCTACAAGTTTACTCATAATGTTATAGATACATTTTAGGACCTGTAAAAATTAAAACTTTTATATTTTATGCAACTAAAATATTAAACTGCATGTGTTCTAGTGAATATTCAAATGTGCTTTAATTTTTCCCCTGATGGCATATGTGCGACCAAACAAAATCTGCTAAGTGAATAATGTACCTATACCTGATTAATCTTATGTTTTCTTCATTTTTGGAAAGGGGACCCCCAAATATTTTCAACAGTCAGAGTTTTGTTGAATCATTTAAAGATTGTTATGTTATTTTTCATGCTCAACTGAATTTGGAAGTATGGAAAAATGAAACCATCTGTCTTAGCCATGGTTTCTATTCCTGCACAAACATCATGACCAAGAAGCAAGTCAGGGAGGAAAGGGTTTATTCAGCTTACTCTTCCACACTGCTGTTCATCACAAAAGGAAGTCAGGACTGAAACTCAAACAGGTCAGGAAGCAGGAGCTGATGCAGAGGACATGGAGGGATGTTATTTACTGGCTTGCTTCCCCTGACTTGCTCAGCTTGCTTTCTTATAGAACTCAAGACTACCAGCCCAGGGATGGCACCACCCACAATGGGACTGCCCCCCTTGATCACTAATTGACAAAATGCTTTTCAGCTGGATCTCATGGAGACATTTCCTCACCTGAAGTTCCTTCTCTGTGATAACTGCAGTTTGTGTCAAATAGACACACAAAACCAGCCAGTACAATTGTCCCCTTATCAACTTGACACATGAACACATCACTATTAAGCCTCAACCTTTAATTTCTTATTCATCCCCAAGATCTAAATAACTTTTAAAAGAATACCACAGTCTTTACATATTAAAAGTTCAATCCCTTTAAAATATCCAATATCTTTTAAAATTCAAAGTCTTCTAAAAATTCAAATTTTCTTAACTCTGGGCACCACTAAAATACCATCATATTTCAAGAGGGAAAAATACCAGGGGACAATCACAATAAAAAGCAAAATCAAACTCCAACAGTCCAATGTCTGGGATCCACTCATGATCTTCTAGGCGCCTCCAAAGGATTGGGTCACTTCTCCAGCTCTGCCCTTTGCAGCACACACCTTGTCTTCTAGGCTCCAGCTGCCTGTACTCCACTGCTGCTGCTGTTCTTGGTGGTCATCTTGTGATACTGGCATCTCCAAAACACTGCTGTCTTCAGTTGTAACTAGGCCTCACCAATAGCCTCTCATAGGCTCTCTTCTTGCCAAGCCTCAACTCCTTTTCTCTTTCACTACTGGACCATCAATTACAACTGAGGCTGCTCCTTCATCAATGGCCTTCCAAGTGCCAAGCCTCAGTTGCCCTTCATGACCTTTTCATGCCTTCAAAACCAGTACCACCTGGGTGACTCTTACAGATTACCAAGTCCAGCCACAGCACAAGGTAAAACCTTGATACCAAGGAGGGAAGACCAGTGTGGGTGGGAGGGAGAATACCCCCATAGTGGCAGGGGGAGGGGGAAGGAAATGGGGAGGTTTCAAAGGGGAGATCTGGAAAGGAGGAAACATTTGAAATGTAAATAAATAAATAAATAAATAAATAAACAAACAAACCTTGACTATCTCTGTGCTCTCAGAAAACACTTCCCAGAAGATTTCACCTAAATGATGCTGGTCTCTTCTTAATCTCCGCTAATTTCTTAGCTCCAGATAATCAGCATCAATAGTCCCAGTAATGCAAAGTTTAGTCCCAGTAATGCAATGGGTTTGCTTTAGTAGTTCTAGTATCTGGTTAATTATGGCTAATTCTTCAGCCCCAGCTAACCAAAACCACAGAATTTTCACAATCAAAATTTCAATGACTCTGATAAGATTCTTTAATCTTCCCTCTGAAATTTCACAAGCGAGGCCTCCATCTTTTGCACTGTTCTCACCATTATCTTCCAAGTTCCTAAACAACATCCCACGGAACTTTTAACACCAAATGGCTCTTCTAGACCAAAGTTCCAAAGTCCTCCCACTTTCATCCTCAAAACATTGTCAGATTGTCACAAAAATACCCCAGTATGCTGGTATCAGTTTGTCTTCCTCAGGGTTTCTATTCTTGCACAAACATCATGACCAAGAAGCAAGTTGGGGAGGAAAGGGTTTATTCAGCTTACACTTCCACATTGCTATTCATAACCAAAGGAAATCAGGACTGGAACTCAAGCAGGTTAAGAAGCAGGAGCTGATGCAGAGGCCATGGAGGGATGTTACTTACTGGTTCTTATAGAACCCAAGACTACCATCCCAGGGATGGCACCACCCACAATGGGACTTCCCCCCACACCTTGATCACTAATTGAGAAAATGCCTTACCGCTGGATCTCATAGAGGCATTTCCTCACCTGAAGCTCCTTTCTCTATGATAACTCCAGTTTGTGTCAAGTTGACACACAAAATCTGCCAGTACACCTTCGTTCATTGTTAGTGGGATTCAAAACTGATACAACCATTATTAAAATTAGTATGGAGAATTCTCGAGAAGTAAGTAATAAATTTATCCAGATATTCCATTCTTTGGAATATGCATATATTAACATCATATTTCACAGATACTTTCTCAGCAAGGTTCATTGCTGCTGTATTCATAGTGAATAAGAAAACAGCCTAAATATTCTACAACTTACTAATAGATAATTAAAGCATGGTACATGTACATTATGGAATACTATTCAACTATAAAGAATAAAACCATGAAATTTGCTGGTAAATGGGTGGAACTAGAGAAGATCATATTGGTTTAGCTAGCTTAGATTCTGCTTTCCTTTGGAAGCTCCTTGCTACAAACAGTCAGATGTGAGTGCATAGCATGTAGCAACTGTAGGAATCACGAAAGTAAAATAGGATCATTACTATGATGAAGTGAAAAGTTTCTGGATATTTTATGTGAAGGCTCGATTGATGTTTTGCTGAGGCCAGACCCATGAGTGGGCCCATGCTGTGTGTAGAGAGTATAAATAGGAATCAATGGACGGTGAAATCATGCTTGCATAGCTAGATGTGCAATGCTTTGTTGGTCTTGCATCTCCACTTATCTTTGCTTCATTGAGAGACACACAGCAAAATATTTCTCTTGGTATAGCAGCTGATTCTGGTAGCTCCCATTGACTCATGCCAATTTGCTTGAGGCCTCGCTATTTCTGCTAAATTATACCACTACCCCTGATTTGTGTTTAGTACCCTGAAACTACTAAGCTGGACTGCTGGTATCATGACAAACAAAGATTGAAATTGCCTCCAAGAACTACTTCTAAACAGGCCCACATCCTCTTGTCCTATGTACCAAATAGGTAGTCTTCCCTACCTTTGGGGAGTGGCCTAGAAGGGAGGGGTTGATGCATTTGAAAACCCTTATTAAAAGTAGTTTTTTAAAAAATGTATGCCTACGCCACGATATAGGTTTGAAGAAGACTAGAGAGGTGAATAGTGAAATAGAATACTGGTGATCTAAATAGGGAGATGGGGAAAAGGAGGGTTTCTTTAGGGTTGGCAGATAAAATCAGTAAGCAGGGAGGGGGGTAGAAGGGAGCAGTAGGACAGGAGATCAGATAGGGACAAACAGGGAAGGAATGGGAAGCATACCTGAGAGGGGTGGGAATGAAAAGCAAGAGTGTTTGCCAAAGGCACAAATAATATTTACCTCAAATTGCTGTGATGCCTGTAAATCAAGTTCATAAATACAGTTTTAATTAATTTTTCTCATATAGGCCAAAAGTGCCCCCTCCAAGAGACAAAGATTACTTAACAAAACAAAAAACAAACATAGAAACAAAAAACCAAAACACAGAAACAATTTTAAAAGGAAGCTTTAAGTGAGGTATTGGCTGGTGTTCAATTTATTCTGCCCACTTGGTATCATAAAGCATCAGGTGGGAAGGAGTACTCATGGAAAGATTGCCCAGAATTGGTTAACCTGTAGGTAGCTTTATTGTAGTAACTGGGTTGAAAAGACCCACCTATTGTACTTTGGACCACACCTTGAGCAGGGTCTTGTAGGTTGAAGGAGTGAAGAAAGTGAGCTGCATAGAAGTATCTGAAGAATGTGTTGATTCATGGCTGTCTGCTCTTGACTGAAGAAGTGGTATCACTAGTTCTTTCAAGCTTCTGCAAATTTTACTTTTCTGCAATGATGAGACTGTCACTTAGAATTGTGAGCCTTTAACTTTCTTTGATATGGTATTTTATTAGAGAAACAAGAAACCAAATGACAAGGAGGAGGGGTGGCTGGGTACTTAAATTAGCGCCTTGCACATGTTAGACGAGGCATTTCCATTGAGCTATAGTTTCAGTTATGGAACACTTCTTTTATTTAGCATCAAATCTAAAATATAATTACATACTGCTTTTCAAAATATACATGCAGTTTGTAAATATGCTGCATCCTAGACTTATGACAATAGGAAATAAGATGTGCTACAAACCAAAAGGGATACATTCATACAAATTCTCAGAGCTTTCCAGAATTATAGATAAAACATCGAGAGTTGCTAAGCTTTCTGATTATTGGGTGGCTGCTTGTCATTATGAAATAAGGGACATTTATTATCTGTATGAGGATCAACTAGTGTCTGCCTTGTGTTCTTCACATGACTCATTATTATATACATGGGATATACTGATATCTTAAATGATAGTACCCATGAGTTGAATCATTCCATGTGAGAAAAAGTTTTAGGAATTTTAAATTAGATCTAATAACTTACAATTATTTCTAATTTTAATTTTAAAGTACTTTATATAAAACTTAGACTGCCATTGTTTGGATTGTTAATTAAGAAAAAGGAATAAAACACAGGTTTAGATGATCTTTTTGCTGGTTTACAATATTCATTATGTCTGTAAAGAAACTGTCCTTTCTCAAATGTGTCTACTTTCTGTATATTTCCCAGGTATTTCTGGAACATAAACGTTATTTCTTCCAAGGAGAAATTAACTAAAAAGCAACGTTAACTGTCATTTAGGCATTG
The DNA here is from genome assembly GCA_019843965.1 of Rhynchomys soricoides. Lineage (NCBI taxonomy): Eukaryota > Metazoa > Chordata > Mammalia > Rodentia > Muridae > Rhynchomys > Rhynchomys soricoides. The sequence goes on along the minus strand of JADRCH010000004.1, from coordinate 14,019,975 downwards.
ATGGGGTTTATAATATAAAAAGGTTTTATTTTGGTGCATGTTTGATGTATTTGTGTTTACTTTCTCTCCTCAAAGGAATGTGTCAAGAGAAGACAAGTGAAATGCAATTATTCGGCTTCTGTTGTTTATATGACAAGCAATTAACATGATCTTTATTGGTCTAATGCTTCAAACACTGAACCAAGAAAAATAGCTTCATTATTAAAACATCAATACTACACAGAATTTAACAGTTGCAGAATTCGAACAAAATATTGTGTGTGTGTGTTTGTATGTATTTCTATACCATAGACATTTCTATATGTAGTTACAACATCTACATTACAGAAAACATTAAAATCTCTAGTGTTCTAATTATTACTCTAAAGAACTACAGAATTTAAGTTTCCTTTTCCTCTAAATGTCAAATCAGCTTCAAAGTTTACCATGGGGCAAACACTCCATAATCATTTGAGCATCCCTTCTAAGAAATTAACAAATATATGACCTTAATCGCTTACAGCACTCATCAACACTCTCAGTCATGTCACTTGCTGATATAGTCCTTACTCAAATCCTATTCATAGTCTGCTTTTTCCTAAAGACTGGAATATGGTCTCGTTTTCTCCATGTAGTTTAGCCATCCATTCATATGCTAACCACATTTTACTTCTGAAAGTATACTTTTTTTTGCTCTTTTTTATATTTAAGGCATTATATTTACTTTATTTTCATAGAAGTTATGTCGTGTCAGTATCTTCTCTGTGCCTACTACTAATTATGCTGACCTGAATATAAGGACATATAAGCCCTATCTAAATACCTTTATCCAAAGTAGTTTTATGTTAATAATGATGAAAATACCCACCAATTTTCATTAACTTTGATGCTTTTGCTTTCCTGGTCAATGCAAATTTACTTAGCCAATAGCCAATTAGAGCACAGTGATCAATATAGATTTAATTGAAGTCAGAAAAGAAACTAGGGAAACAAAAATAACAGCACTTAATATTAAGTTATTTTTAAATATTCTTAAGAGTTCTTCATCATCAATTCCTTTTTACTTCAATAAGCAAAGATACCTTCGTGACAGCAAATTGCACAGTATCCACAAACATTCAGAAACATGCACTTTCATTTGATCCTAAAATTAGGCTAAACTCTTCTGTGTTTTGTAAATAATACCAATATACTGGCCTCATGAAAATTAGTAACAAAAACTGATTTTACAGAGAATGATCTGAATTTTATACATGTCACTCTAACTGGACTAATGAAACTGCTTTGGTTGCCAGGAGCATTTTGGTCTGGCTATCTGGAATGCAGCATTTTACATGAGTTTCCAGAAATAAAAGCATTCATTTGCACTTCTAGACAGAAAATGTGGGTGTCTACAGACTGCCATCCAGAGCTCAAGAAACCCAGTTGGACAATACGAACCTGTAAAGTAGCTCTCCAGATGGCTAAGCTGCTGTTCCTTCACGTGGAGCTGCAACACCCTACTTTTAGGTGATGACACGTCTGCCTATTTACGAAAATTTACAAGGAAAGTTTAGAATCCAAAGAACTGTGTGCAGCTCTGCCAGTGAATGGTATTTGTCACAAGATTTTTGAACAGTGATATCTATCATACACTTGATGTTAGATGTATATGGTTTTTTTTTTCCCAATTAACAGAGTAAGTAAACCTAAATACACTTTTGTCCAGGCAGTCACACATAATTGATGGCACATGAACAAAAAATTCCAAAGGATCCTATGATTCAAAGGCTTAGTAATCTATTGGGAGTCAATAGCTCATTTTTCTTCTTTTTTCCTTTAAAAAGGAATGAATTGAAAAAACGCCCCTTGCATTTGGCATGATAAAATTATTTGAATGTCCTTACAGTTTTTATAAAAAAATGAATAATTATCATACAAATGTTCTTCTCTGAACCTGATGTGCTATAACAGCAAAAGCTTCTGGATATATATGACTGGGTTGTAGTCGCACAGATGTGTACAATTACTGCTTTGTTTTGCTTGAATACAAGTTATCTGTTTATTTTAGGATGACTAGAACATTTAACAAGTTCAGCTCTTTATAACTTCATTAACTTATTTACTCATTTATTTATTTTCTGTCTAACAGATTTAAAAGATTTCTACAAGAATCTCTTAAATAATTCAACTCCAAAATCCTGTGAACTCTGACTAGTTTTGACATTGACAGATGTGAATATTTTTGTACAAATGACTACATTAACCCTGTTTTTTTTTAAAAAAAAAAAAAACGCTATATCAAATGTAGATTTATTTTATTAACAAGATTGATAGATTCAATACTGTGCCTTAAAGATCAACTTGATTTATTATGATACTATATCTTTGGTGGTGAAGAACAAAAACAGGGCCTCCTTCAATTTAAAAGTCATAAACTACTGAAATATTCAATCTGAATTGATTTTTAAGGTGTTCAGGGAATGGTTCCATAAATAACCTGTTAATAATGATTATATGTAGATACACAGTATTTCTTTCAGCTATTGTCAATGTTAAAATAGCCAATCAGTTTAAATATGAGATTTTAATGTGTCTGAAAGTTTTGCACGTCAAGAATGCAAGAAATGTTCTTACGAGTAGGTCTTGCTCTCACTGGGTACGTGCAGGGCACTCTGTTGTATGAAGTTAGTGGAAGGTTGTCCTGTTATGCTAAGTAATATTTTATTTCCTTTGAGGAGATTGCTACAGACTTAAAGCTACTGTGGACTTTCATGGGCTCTGGTTTCTCCAAGCCCTATCACTAAGGGGGTTAATTTGTGTGTGTGTGTGTGTGTGTTGTATGTGGTGTGTGTGTGTGTGTGTGTGTGTGTGTGTGTAGTATGTGGTGTGTGTGTGTTTGTGTGTATGTGTGGTATGTGGTGTGTATGTGTGTGTGTGTGGTATGTGGTGTGTGTGTGTTTGTGTGGTATGTGGTGTGTGTGTGTGTGTGTGTGTGTGGTATGTGGTGTGTGTGTGTTTGTGTGTCTGTGTGTATGTGTGTCTGTGTGTATGTTTGGGGAGGTATCTTCTTATATACTGATTTATTGTTTCTTTAATTTTTAAAAATTATAATTACATAATTGTTCCTTCCAGTTTTCTCCTTCCCATTTACTCCTCTTTTTTCTCCTTCGCTACAGGCTCTGTATTCATTAACTGCTATTACATGCATGCATGCTTACATATGTGTCTAAGCAAATATGCAGATTGCAAATCAAACCACAAAGAGTAATAATAATTGTTTCTAATATACTTAAAGATGAACAATCTTTAACTTCATTTAAATAGGTTACAATATTTAACTTTAATATTTAATGTCTTTCAGTCTTTGTCCAATATTGCCAAAATAGTCTACCAATAATGAACACATTTTTTCAATATTTATTATTTTATTTATTTACATCCTATTCATTGCCTCCTACTCAGTTCTCCCTCCCACAGTTCCTCATCCTATTTCCCCTCCTTCCTTGCCCCTGAATGTGTGCTCCCCTCACACTAGGCCTCCCTCTTCCCTGGGAGTTCAAGTCTCTCAAGAATTATTCAACCCTCTCCTTCTAAGTCCTGACCAGGCAGACCTCTGCCAGGAGCCTAGGACTGGCCTGTGTATGCTCCTGGTTGGTGGCTCAGTCTGGGAGCTCCCTAGGGTTTATGTAAATTGAGACTGCTGGCCTTCCTATGGGGTTGCCTTCCCCCTCAGCTTCTTCAGCCCTTCCCCTAATTCACCCATAGGGGTCTCTGACTTCAGTCCAATGCTTGGGTGTAAGTATCTGCTTCTGTCTCAGACAGTTGTAGGAACTCTCACAGGACATCCATGCTGGGCTCACATCTATAAGCACATCGTAGCCTCAGTAATAGTGTCAGGCCTTAGTGCCCTCCATGATATTGATCTCAAGTTGGGCAGGTATTTAGACCACCTTTTCTTTAGTCTCTTCTCCATTTTTGTCCCTGCCATTCTTTTAGAAAGTTGAGTGCTCTTCCATATTTATAGCAGCCTTATTTGTAATAGTCAGAAGCTGGAAACAACCCAGATGTCCCTCAACTGAACAATGGATACAGAAAATGTGGTTTATTTACACAATGGAATACTACTCAGCTATTAAAAATGAGGACATCATGAATTTTGCCTGCAAATGGATAGAACTGGAAAATACTATCATGAGAGAGGTAACTCAGACCTAAAGGACACATTTGATAATAACTCACTGATTAGTGAATATTTGACAAAAATTACAGAATACCTAAGATAACAACCAACAGATCATAAGAAGTGTAACAAGCTGAAAGGCCCAAGTGAGGATGCTTCAGTTCCACTTAGAAGAAAGGAAATAATCTCAGGAAGCAGAGCAAGGGACAGATCTGGGAGGAGAGAGGGGAGGAGAAGGTAAAAACAAATAGGAACAGGATCAGATCACAGGAGGACTGAAGAGAAGCCCAGGGGACCAAGAGAATGAATGGAGATAAGGAGCATGGTGAGGGGTGTGTGGGGTTCCCTCAAAAAAGCACCAGAGACCTGTGAGGTGAGAGACTCTAAGGACTCAAAGGGGTGACCTTAGCCAAAATGCCCAACACTGGGGGGAGGGAAGAGTCCACCAACAGTAAATAGACAGAGCCTCAAGCAAAAGGACAGATTACTATCACACAGTCAAGATTTCTAACTCAGAACAAACACATTTTAGCTTCTTCCTTTACATTTCACTCTTTCTTTTTAATCAACTTACATTTTGATACAGTATTTAGTATGGGTCTATATACCCGGGAAAATTTGCATTTAATAAGAAATGTTAATTTTCCTCCATTTTAATCTCTAAATTCAACACTTTCTTCATGTTTAAGGTAATTTTAATGACATGTTGACATTCTATATTTATTGTTGCTTAAATTTATTTATCACTAATGCAGAAAATATTTCTTCATATGCATTTAGTGTTGGGTGATGTGTCAATACATACACCCATTATATAAGTTAAACAGAGTAAACATTTAGGTCCTTCAGTATTTACTATGTACTTAAGGAAAAAAAAATCTTCAACCACATTTCTTCTACATTTTAGAAATATGACATGAATTATCATCAGCTATAATTACCATATTATGAAATTACACAGCAGAATTTCTTGCTACTACCTACAGATAATGAACACAAATACACACACACACACCACACACATACACACTTGTGCATGCACGCCCACACAGAGAGAGACAGAGACACAGAGTTTCCATTTCTTCTCTCATCTTCTATGAAATTAACTTCCTTCATTTCAACTATGAAAAAGAATACATTGTATTCGTCTTATTAGATCAGGCATCGTCACTTTTCATAATAAACGTTTGTCTAGGTTATCCCAGCTGCAAAATTGTTTTCTCATAATCTGCACTGTTTTAAACTGCTCCACCGGTCCTTGTCTTTGTGTGAGATAAGAGTCTTGCTATGTACATCAAGTTGTTCTTTCATTGATGTCAACCATCCAGCCTTTGCCTCTAAAGTGCTGGAAGTATATGGCTGTGACTCCACACACTGCCACTACAGATTTCAAAATCAATTGAGATTCCATTATTCTCTGGGAAATTTTGTACCCTTTGTATATTTTCCTTGTTTTATTTTTGCTGGCTAATAAGATATATTTAATATTTTATGCTATAGATGCTACTAAAGGAAATGGTATCTTTTATGTCTAGGTTATAATAAACTTTTATTATTTGCATTGAACTAGAAATCACTTTTAGCACCCAAATTATCAATATTCTGTGGTACCATTTCTAAAACATGTTATATCTTTACTAAATAGACTTTATATATCATTCATATTGTTTACTTGATTTTTCATTCATTGAAGTTTAATCTTTTCTGTCTTATGTATTAATCTATTGTCTCAATGTCAAATTATTGCCATTTGAAACAATTTAATATTTGTTAACAGTAGAGAAAATAATTTAAAACAATATTTACCTTTTTGTAAGAAATAATTTGTTATTTTTGTTACTGTACACATTTCTTTTTAAAACATTACTAGGAAATGTACAATATGCTTTTCATTTGAAAAATATGTATAATATAAACATTTACTCTGCATTTTATGGTCACCTTTCAAACTTCAATTGTTTCATATATTATGCACTATTGGATTTCTTCACAAGCAAATGCGTTTGGATCATCCATTTCAACCATTTGGTATGTTTCCATTATCTTTTTCTTTAAGCATATTCATATTTCTGTTCAGCATTTTTGTTTTTATCTTTTATATTAGGCCTTAGTTGAGTCTTCCAATTCAAAATCAATCTTTAGTTTTTGTTTGAGCTGAACTTTTGTCTTTGTTTAGGAGGTGTAAAAAATCTATTCTTCCAAACAGCAGGTAATTTTAATTTCCTCAATCCAAAAGCTTTGACTGTAAGCTCAAGGTCAATAAAAGAAGTGTTTCCTTTATAAGATTCTACTTTTGAAGAAACCAGATAAAATGAAATATACACTACACTTGATCTCTTGGTTTTTATTCATGATCTTCATTCTAATCGTTATCCAGTTTTGAATGAAGTGCTCCTTTGATTGCTTAGGAGAAATAATACTGCTGGGAACTCTCATCTACTTCCTGAGCAAGGATATTTTTTTTTTTAGTTTCGGTTTGAGTCTCCAAGATCTTGTTCTGCATGATCACTTTTATATTTTAATTTCATATTTTGTCTATTTTTAGGGCTTTGGACAGAATTTATTTACTTCTAAAATAAAATATTATAATGACTAGAGGTTGAAACATAAAATGTTAGTTGTACATATTTATTGAAAAATATATTCCCAGTTACTACAATTTGATGGAGGAAATGTCTATGGAAGACTATGATTTAATTTAATGAATCCAAAACACATTTCAGATTTTCATCAGTGTTCTGTATTTCTGACTGAAATGTATACATTTTATATATCAACTTTAAATATTTTCACATATGTCTGCATATATAGCACCAAAACCCACTACCCTCTGAAAAAATAATATAACAAGACACTTAACTATGTGTAGGCTTCTATCTACATTTATGTAACATAGTTGCTTAGACTAAGTGAAAAAGGAGACAGCAGATGTTGAGTCTGGACACTAGAAAGTGCACATAGTGATTTGTGTATTTATGAACATGAAAATGGAAGATCTTAGGAAAATAAACATTACACATGAATGAATATGGTAAAGATAGTTTTGGATGAGAGATGCATGATACAATTCATACTCTTCTTTGGACCTCTAAATCTAAGAAATCATGACATATTGGGAAATTTGCCTAAAATGATAAGCCTTTTCAAACAGATACCTACCTTCTAGGTATTCGCATGCAGAAATAAAATGTTCTTTGTGATATTTTAGAATTTTTGCCATTCATTGTGGGAGGTTAGCTTGTTAAGTAATACTTTACTCTGTGCTCAATTGCAATTTGTAAAATACAATGTAGTTTATTTGTCCCAGCTAGTAGTTACATGTAATCTTATTAAAGTTAAGTAGTTATATAATATTTAATTAAAATATTCTCAATTAAAATCAGCTTAGCAGCTACTCGTTTTGTAATTGATCTACCCTAAAGTCCAGCTATATCACACTTGTGCTTATATGTAAATAATGCCTCATCATACCAGGACACTTGCTCAACCACATTCACTACTGATGTATTCATAATAGCCAGAAAATGGAAAAATCCTTTTAAAAGAATGAATGATTAAAATATGATATATTTTCACAGTGGAGTATCACTCATCCATTAAATACACGACACCATAACATTTACAGGCAAATGGAAGAAATTAAATGAGGTAACACAGACCCAGAATAATAAATATGCATGTATTTGATTGTATCTGGATATTAAACATTAAATAAATGATAGCCTAGCTATAAGGCATAGACCCCAAGATATTAGGTATAGAAGACAGGACAAGGGGGACACATGTTTCTCTCTGGCAAAGGTAAATAAAAGATACTTGATGTGTGAACTGGGTGTAGGTGGAACTGGAACAGGAGGATCAGGTGGAGAGGGGGGATGGAGAAGGTGTTGACGGTAGGAATACAATCTAGGGTTACACAGCTAGAAGAGAGGTGCATTTTAGAAGTTCTGCTAAAGCCTAGTGAATTGGAAACTTCGTAAAAATATGAATTCAATCATGTGGAAGTCTCTGAGTACTGAAGGAGACAAAGTAACAGCTGGCCATCTCTTGTCACCAAACTAATCTTCCATTACAAGGAATTGGGTACATCCAAATGTTTTGTTGGTCAAAGGAGTCCCATGGAAATCCCCACAAAACACAATCTATTGGCAAGTTAATAAGCGTCTCTTAGCAAACTGACAGCAGGACCCCATTGCTGAATGTAAAACCTACACAACTCTTTGAGCAATCAGAAGAGCTTGTGACTTCATAAAACCTTCACCCCTAAATTATAGTGTTTTTGGTATGGGAAGGTACTCTGTAGGTTAACAAAAGAGAAAAGAAAATACACAACCACAAAACCTTTGAATTTCAACCAGTCCTCCCTGTTAAATGTAGTAAGGCAATCATGTCACAAAATGTGTAGGAATAACCATCCAATCGCTAATTTAAATTATATCACACAGCATGAGATGGAATTCATATCCAACATAGATTGAGTCACAAAGAACCAGAGATGAGATGTCACAGATGCCACTGTAAAACCAAATACTACTACTCAAGAAATGAAAAAAAGTTAACAAAAATATTTGTAATGATATTCTGCTATACACATAAATTATTCAGTCAACAACAGAGAAGCTTCATCCTACAGCAGACAGAAATATTGCAGAGACCAACAGTAGACATTATAATCATACACAGAGAGAGAGGGAATAGAAGAAGGGAGGAGAGAGAGAGAGAGGAGAGAGAGAGAGAGACTTCCTTGGTACACACAACTCTAGAAAGTATGTCTCCATTAAATACTTCCCCTCAGAACTCAGGGAACCCCATGGAAGAGGAGACAGAAGGAATGTCAGAGCCACATGCCATGAAGGACACCAGGAGAACAAGGTCCTCTAAACCAACTGAGCAAAGTAAATATGAACTCACAGGGATTAAAGCAGAAAGCACAGGACCTGAATAGATCTACTCCAGGTTCCTTGCATATATATATTTTAACTTCCAAATTAGTATTTTTATGGAACTCATGAATTGCTTGAAAATTATTGGTTCTATTGTCCTTCTGCCCTCACTTAGGACTCTTTTCCTCCTGGTATTTTGCATTGTTGACCATTGATGCAAAGGGTTTTGTTTTATCTTACTATACTTATTTCAGTTACATTTTGTTGTTATGTCTGAGAAGCCAGTTCCTTTCTAATGATGCACAGAAGGGGGTTGGATCTGGATGGAATGGGAGTTGTGATAGAAATGGGAGGAACAGAAGGAGAAGAAGCTCAAATCAACATATACTTTAGGAAAAAGAAAACTTTTTTAATAAATGGAAAAATGGATACAATGCTTTCAATTATTCATTCCTCAATAAATTGTGAATCATAAAATTAGATAAAATTACTCCATGTTCATTACTGTACTGTAATAATATGAGGAGTTGGAATTAACCCAACATGTGATATTTATCTGAATAACTGTTCGCTGGGAGATTAAATGAAGAGGAGGTTTTCATGAGGGTTAAAAGTGCTTTCTGTGTTTTTTTTCTACAAAACAATTACTATAAAACTGACATTTGAACAAGTTATTATAATTAAATGCAATAGCCAAGGTATTTTAGGTTACTTAAAGAATAGAAAACTTAAAAAGGGTAATGTTTAGTGAGGAATGAAAAATAGAAAGTATTTTCGTAGTTGAGGTGTGGGAGTATTTATTTCCTTATCTACATATGCAATAGTTGTATTAACAGCTATTAAAAATGAATATCTGTAAGAATATAAAAATGATCTATGATATTTAAGGGCATTCTACAAAATGCCATACCTAGTAGGTAATTTATAAAAGTTTATTAGTTTGAGTGACATGAATCATATCATCACACAGCCTTGGACATTTGAATAATCACTTTCCAGGTGGTGGTGATATTTGCATAAGTTTGTATTTGGGTATTTTGTTGTAGGTTGAATGAAAATGGCCACATAGGCTCATATACTTGAATGTTTGAATCAAGCATTGAGGAGCAGTTCATGGGGAGTTAGGAGTTTGGGTTTTTTGGAGAAGACCTATCACTGATGGTTCCAATTATTCAAATCTCTCTCTCTGTCTCTCTGTCTCTGTCTCTGTCTATGTCTCTGTCTCTGTCTCTGTCTCTGTCTCTGTCTCTCTCTCTCTCTTTTTCTTTCTCATTCTCTTTATGTTGTGGATCAATTGTAAAAGCTTTCAGCTACTGTTCTAGCACTGTATTTACTTGCTACCATGCTTCCCATCATGATCATGGACTAACCTTTTATAACTACAAAAAATTGCCCATTGATGTTGGTTTCCTTCAGAAGCTGCATTTGTCATGGTGCCTCTTCGCAGTAAAAATAAATACATAAATAAAAATTAAAAAGGTAACTAAGGCACTTAATCGTGCTTCAAGAACCATAGTATAGCACATGCTTAGAAATTTTGTTCTCATCCATTTCTTCATTGTTCTCTCTGTTTCATGCTTATGGTTCTACATGTGAGCCCTCATCATCCCGATCCTACCATCAGGACTTTGCTTAATCATCATATATTTTAACCCCTAAGAATCATAAGCACATGTAACTCAGCAACCAACCAGTGAGTTTTGCTGGAGCAATCTCTTGCGGACATCTCACACCATTATATTCTTGAATGGTTAATAAATAAGAACACAGTAAAGGGGCAGAATTGGTTGAATTACTGTAATGAATATTTTTAAATGGTTTTGAAAATGTAGTACTCAAGATATACTAATATAATATCTTACCTCTATATTAGTTCTAATAGCAAATGTATTAGAAAATTATCAACTTTTATTATATTTGTAAATTTTTATAACCTCATTAATAAACCTTATAATAATAAATATTATATAGAAATAAAGGCATTAACTCCTGGTTATTCACCTTACCTTATTTTCACTATTTCAGTTGTTGGGGGTTCTATGCTTTATATTCTTATGAGCTAATGCTTTCTTCTGCTCCTTTGTCTCATACTAACAGTGGTTCACAGTAATTAATTACCCTTTGGAGAAATAGTCTTTTGTTATGGGAGCTAATACGGAGATCTCTGTCCCTGGTTGCTGCCAAAAAAGTGATCATTTCTGTTGTGGTGGTTGTTGTGTGTTTGTCTGTTTTTTACATATATTAAATATTCTCTTTCAATTATAGCATCCCTAGAAATAACCAACATTTCTGGGGAGTACAGTTATTTGGTCCAACAAGAGCTGATCTGTATGTTGTGGTCTGATTGAAGAAGGAAATAAACTAGTAGGAGGATTGGGTTCTAGGCGCTGTCAAGGAATAATCTACATGTATTGAATGAATGAATATCCTGTTTTAATATCAATATTCCTGAACTTTCAAATGATAGGTGAAATGAGTTTTATGTTAAAAATTGTTCAACATCATAAAAGTTAATCTCGACTGAAAGTTCTGCTCTCAACCTTCTTTTTCCCTTATTTCTCTTGTTAATAAGATGGGCCTTTAACACTCTTTTTACTGCTATTTATGCTCTAAAGTAAATACATGTACTAAGATATCTGAAGGTGCCATACATATATATGAAAAATAATACATGGCCTTAATATTTCTGAGTCAAGGTCACCTCATTCAGAATGATTATCTGAAACTCTATCTATTGTCTTTCAAATTTCCAATTTTTTTTACAGCTGAATATTACACTGTGTATATGCAGTATGTTTCCATTATTTATTCATTAACTGATACAATTCAAGACTTCATACATTTTTTTTGTCTTTTCTGGTTATTGTGAAAAAAAGCATTAACAAACCTGGGTGAATATGTACTTCTGTAGAAATATATACAAATACTTGAATCTATGACCAGAAGTGGTGTAAGTAGATCATATAGTAAACCTCTTCCTAGTCTTTTCAGGAACGTCATTCATTCAATAGTAGCTATAGCAATTTACATCCCTTCCAACATCCCTAACCCTAACCATAACCATAACCCTAACCCTAACCCTAACCCTAACCCTAACCCTAATTCCTAAGGAGGAATGTTCCTCCTTACCCATATCCATGGCAGGATTTATTCTTTTGGAGCAGAGTCTTTCTGACTGGGATAAGATAAAAAGTCAAAGTAGCTTCAATTTTTACTTCCTTAGTTTCTTAATGTTTTGAACAAATAAACAGAAATATTTATCACCCATTTCAGTTTCTTTATTAGAGGTCTTTCAGTTCAGTTTCAATACCTCAAATTTTAATTGGATAATATTTTTCCTTTAGTTGTCCAAATGTCTTTGTACATTGTATATAAGCATACTTACTCTCAGACACAGAGCAAGTAGAGAATCTTTGCCATCTACATGGAATCTATTCACTTAGATGATGGTGTCCTTTACTATATAGAAACTTGTTTAGTTTATCACTTGTCATTTTGATGGGTAGATTACTGATTATAATTATACTAAGTAATTTAATACTTATATTTGAAAATATGAATTTTAGGTATGCCATCTGGAATATAAAAATGGGGAAGATAGAGCAGTATAATTATACTATTATGGTTATATAGTATATACTATTAGTAGTATAGTTATAAAATAATTACTTTATTATATTAAGGTACTTATTATTTTGTGTGTTTTCTACTCACATTTTTGTCTTCAATCTATCATTTATATATATTGTCTTAGAAAACACTACTGACTTCCTAAGTTTTGATTTTATATCAAACATGATACTAAATAGATGTCCTATTCAGAATGTCCTTTTCTGTGTCCACATGTTTATTTTCTCATTTCTTGTCCTACATATTTAGTAAAGGAATTGAAAGAGAGGGAGTGGCAACAGATTTGATCAGAACATATACAAGTATATGACATTCCCATTTAAAATATATGTAAAAGTTCTACCCATGGCTCTATTGAGGATGTAATTACATACTGTACCTTTTAATTATAAAGTATTTGAGTAGACAGAAGTGACATTTTAGATTGCCTTGTCCATTGTCACCTTGTTATATTCCAACATTCCAAAACAAATGCACCACTGAAGTATTTCCAAATATAATTGACTGGATATAACTGTACTGCTTTGAAGACAAGTGGTTAAAATGTATTCAAGTAGTTCCTTGAAAGTTTACCTAAGAACTCTGCTGAAAAGAGCAGCTACTGATATTTTTAACTATTTTCCCCATTTTTATATTCCAGATGGCATGCCTAAAATTCATATTTTTACATTCAGATGTACTAAAGAATGCCAAAATTGTACATCCCAAATCTCACCATATAACTCCTCCAAAAAAATAAAACTTTAAGGTTATCATCTACCACAAGGATTTATGGATCAGTACAATAACAGTAGGTTTTAGACAGCTTCTCTTAAAGATGCTTGGTTAAATATACTAAGGTACATATTATTGTGTGTGTTTTCTAACTCTCTCCTTTTTTGTCTTCAATCTGTCAATTTTTAGATATTACCTTAGAAAACACTACTGTCTTTCTAAGTTTTGATTTTGTATCAAACAACACTACACTATATAGATGTAGGGTGATACCAATTTAAAAAGGAAAAATGGTTTGGAGGATGTTTCAAATATTTAGCTAATATATTGTTCATATGAGTGTTCATGGCTCCTGCAGCTGTCTGAACCAATATTCCAAAACATTAATTTCTAATCATTCTGACTTTCATCCAACAAATTTCTTGTCCTAAAATGATCATGACTTCAAAATATCTTTGGTTCTACATAAACCTGAATTGATCCAAAGCAAACCTTCTGTATCACTAGGATGTGAAATAGTACCATATTTACTAATTACATTTGGTACAAGTTGAGTGTCATTACCATTGTTCAGAGATGAATGGAGCTCAAACATTTTACAGTTAGATAACTGTTTGTAAATTTGGGCTCTTGGTTTTCATTATCATATTTCTCTAAAGTTATTTCAGTTTGCCTTAGATTACAACTGATCACTTTCAGCCAATTTTCCCAAATTCTAAATATAACTCAAAATAACAAAATAAATAAATAAATAAATAAATAAATAAAAAAGAAGCAGGCAACATTTCATTCTTCTAAAGGCTTACATTATAGCAGCTTCTTTCCTATTCATGTGAGTCCATAATACATGAATAATCAAATTGCCTTCTGCATGAGGAGTTTCAGCTGTAGTTTTACTGAGTGTCTTCTGTGTTGTTATTTGACAAATTGTATCTGAACTAAATTAGTCGCTAAACTCAATTTCTACTAATATGTAATAAAAGGTAGAGTTAGCAGCTGAGTGACATCAGATAAGTAATAAATCAGAAAGTATGCTTAAGACAGTTGATGTAGCAACTGCAACAAGTATTATTAGAATGTAAAAGACAGAGAGAGACACAGAGAGAGACAGAGAGAGACAGAGAGAGAAGGAACAAGAGGAGGAGGAGGAGGCAGAGGCGGAGGCAGCAGCAGCAGCAGCAGCAGCAGCAGCAGCAGCAGCAGCAGCAGCAGCAGCAGAAGAAGAAGAAGAAGAAGAAGAAGACGAACAACAACAACAAAAAAAACCTAACACTATCTAAAACTTAGTCTACAAAAAAACCTTTGTTATGCTGGACAACCTCATCTCAGATTAATAATCTCCATACAGATCCTACCTGTTCGGAATTATGAGTGTGTGCAAACTCCAAGCTGAGCTTTGACTCATAAGATAACTAAGTATATGAATATTGTAGAACTCTTTCTAATTAGAGCAATAAAGTCATTTTTGAGTCTATTGAGGATATCTACTCACGTTTTAGTGATTAAATGTTATTTTTTTCTTCTTAATTACATAGGTATTTCTCCAAGTTAGTACTTGTTAATACTGTTTTTCAAATTATTCTTATAATTTGAGGTTATAACTTGAAGTTATGTAGAGTTTTATAATGTGATTTATAAGGTTGCAGCTAACAGAATATATGATAATGCTACATATGACAGAAAATTTGAAACTATCGTGAATAAACTAAAGAATCAATGAGTCTCTTAGGAGATAGAGTAGAAAGGAAAAGATGTGTAGGATTTAACCATTGTTTCTGATAAGTTAATTTTCAGTAAGGAAACTGGCAATTACTAAATTATTTTATATATACCTCTGCAAGTAATAGCTAGCTGCATATTTATAATCATAAATAGCACTACCCTGACTTTAAAAACTAACTAATGTTTGACATATCTGATTGCATAAGATGTTGAAAAATAGTGATTAGTATGTATTCATTCCTGTTCTCTATCTCAAAGGCTCTGCTAATGGGGACATCTTTTGTTTCGTAAATTATTCCCTTGAGAAGTGAGAATATACAATCGAAATATGGTCTTGATCACCTATTGTATTCTCAAGTACCTCTCTACACACCTACCAATGGGGATTTAATAAACTTAGGGCCTATTGGAACAGCACTTCACTTTATCCATAGTGAGTGACAGGTTGCATAACTTGAACAATAAATTCTTTACTCATAACTACCTGAAAAGAAGTTGCAGAACTTAATTAAAGACAGAAATTAAATTTCAACTGTTCATATATCCATCATATAATTTGGGCCATTTACCAAAATTGTTTATGGTATCTCTCAGAGGATCTTCAAAAATTTTTAACTTTGGTGGTTCAACTGAGCATGGCCTCATAGATTCACATATGCTTGGTCTCCAGTTGGTGGAACTGTTTGGGTTAGATTGGAAGCTGTGACTTATAGAGGAGGTGCAACTGTTGTGGGCTTTGAAAGGGTTTCAAACGCATACACCATTCCTAGTTGGCTCTCTTTCTATTTCCTGATTGAAGATGGGAACGTTAGCCCTCAACTGCTGCTCCACTGTCATGATTGCCTCTTGTTCCATGCTCCCTGCCATGCTAGCTAGGAACTCACCCTTTAAAACTGTAATTTCTAATAAACTATTTCCTCTACAAGTTGCCTTGGGCTTGTTGTTGAAATACAGAATTTGAAAAATAATTTAAACAACTTTTATTGTAGTTAAGAGCCAGAGAAGAAAGAGGAAACCATAAGAGCAATGCCTTATGGATCAACTGAGCAAAGGATCATATAAACACAGGTCCTAGATGGAACTTCACCAAGTCCTGCATAAATATAGTAGTGTCCTATTTATTCAATTTAGTAATTTTCTGGGAATCCTGATTGTATGAATGGATTGGTTTCTGATTCTTGTTTCATATCTTGGAGCTCTTTTCCTTCTGTTGATTTGGCTTATCTAACTTAAATGCTATGGGTTTTGTTTCATCTTCTAACATTTTATTTTGTTACGTCTTTGTTGTCTCTTAAAAGCCATTTGTTTTCTAATGAGAAACAGGAAAGGAATGGATCGAAGTACCAGGGCAAGGTAGAGAAACTAGGAAGACTGGAGGAAAGTGGACCAGTACCACCCAGTGGACCAGTACCACCCAGTGGACCAGTACTCAGGGTGTACTATATGAGCAAATCTATCTTCAATAAAGGGAAAATAAAAATACAAAGAGTATGGAAAATTACTGTCTTAATTAATTTATAACAAGCATAAGAAATGCAAGCTAATAACGTAAAGGCATTGTACTTGGGATTTCAAAACAGTTATTGGAATGGACTGAGAAAGGTATGAGGAACATAAATAACTCACTCAAGGAATGAATGGTGGAACTGGGTCTCAGATCTAGTATTCATATTCTATATAGGTTGTTTCTGAATTTCAATTTACAGAATTTTTCTTCATAATAGCCAAAGAATTCAGAAAACTTAATGAAGTACTTTTCTTCAAAATTATACTGAAAAATCCTCAGTCAGGATTACAAATTAATGCCATAAATATTAACATCTTCTCAAGTGACTAAGATACCCAACTTAAATGTTCTCCTTCTTTTGGTTCAAATTATATTCTGAAACAAACATGTAACTTAAATACCACATGGCAATTTTAAAATTCATCTTATACTTATATTTAGATTACTGTAATATTTTATCTGTTTTATTTGTTTTGTTGACTTATAGGGAGTTTTATACTTTTGAATTTGAGTTGTTCATTACAGCACTCATAGTGACCTTAAATAGAAGTTGTTCTCCTGCCTCAACCTTCCCACTGGTGCTGTTATAGGTTTAAAGCATCTTTGCCTATCATAAATTTTTGAATCATTAAAAGATACTTATTATTCACTCAGATACATAATATATTCTATTCATCTTTCAACCCTGCCTTAACTTTTTATTACTACCACATCCAATTACTACTTTCTCTCACCATGTCTCCATGTCGCCATCCCCAACATGCTTTCATGATATTCTTTACTTTTCTTTTTGCTTTTTTCTTTTTGCTTTTGATTTATCCCCCATTGAGTTCAACCAGAGTCATTGCTCTCATGAATCATGAATATCTAACTAGTTGCTACACAACTGAAGAGAAGGGTACATAGTGTCTTCTGTGATAACAAAAATGAATGCTACCATGAGGTACAGTGTAACTCATCCTCTTGAAAGTTGAGTTGGAGCTTTAGAAAACATTCAAGATGAAACTAGAAACTTATAATAACAGAATCTGAAACACTTTAAGGACTAAACAAATTACTTCTTCCTTACATTAATTTGAGGATGTGAAGAGTAAATTCTGGTTCCTCTTTCTCATATCTATTAAATTTTACATTCATATTTATTCAATATACCTTTCTTTTATCATCTTCTATATTTAACTAACAGTTTTAAATGTATAAAGAATTCTGTTAAAACAAGGTTAATTATACACAAATCTGTGAGATAGAATCCCTCTCTTCTTGTTCAGAATCATCGGAACTCTATGGCAACACTATAGAAAACTAATAGATGCATTTACTCCTATAGGGTAAATAACTTAAATAAGTCAAAAATAATGCTAAGTAATGATCAGCAACATACTTGCTAGAAAGGAAAGACATCTTGAATTTCTTTATCCTTTTCACCTTGAAGCTGTTTTCTAACAGTTTTTAAAAGGCAAAAAAGAAAAGAAAAAAGAAATCCAATCATTATAAAGAAATTCAAAACTAAATCAAACCCTGCTCAATACCAACTGTTTGTATTCTAAGACCAAGGCAAATATCTTTTGTGCTCACTCATAAAAAGATAAGGTGGTATGCTGTGAAAAATGACCTTCAAAACATCACAGTCAATTTAATGACAAATTTCATTAAGTGGTTTTTTTTAAGTACCCTTCAAATAAGCAAGTGACATAATGTATTATGAGAGTTTAATAGTTGTAATTCTGTGTTGAACTAGTCTTTGACCTTAGGTAAATTACTTTCTCCTATGTGATTCATTCTTCTATCAATAAAAGGAAGAAGCTAGAATAGATAATTTCTTTGGCCTTTTCATCTCAAAATATATTTAATACATTTTATATAATTAACTTTCCCAAACTATGAACAGCTAACCTATGCCAACATGTATTCAGTCCTAAGGGACTGAAGCAGCAGTACACTGAGGAACATTTCCAAGCCACTCTTATTCATAGAGAATCATTTCTTCTAAAGCAAATTTCACAGAAATAAAATGAAAGAGAAACAAAGAATGGGTATGAGACACAAAGAGACATACATACATACATATATACATACATACACACACAGAGAGAGAGAGAAAGAGAGAGAGAGAGAAACAGAGACAGAGAAAGATACAGAGACAAAGAGGCAGAGAGACAGAGACAGAGAGGTACACAGAGAGGAACAAAAGGTTCATTTGTAATCCTTCCTGTGGAAAGACATAGAACTTTACCTAGGCTCATCTTTGTCCTGTTTCTTTCATGGCAGAGAGAGAGAGAGAGAGAGAGAGAGAGAGAGAGAGAGAGAGCCTGAGAGAGAGAGAGAGAGAGAAAGAGAGAGAGAGAATGAATATGAGAGAAACATGATGCCCATGGATGTAGTTAGATAGTTAGATATCAGAGCTAGTCCTTCAATTTAGTTTTTCTATTACCCAAAATTATACCTAATTCTCCTAAAGAATCGGTTTCTCAGGAAGAAATATAGAAAATTATTCAACCTCAAAAGAACATACTCTCGTCATGTTCAAGCTCTAATCAAGTGCATGAAGGCAGATCAATATTAGGTTATACATTATGCAAAACCTAGAGGTTCTTTAAAAAAATATAACTCAAGAGCATACATATAAAAATAAGTACCCATCTCAAAAGTGTTGGGTAAGAGAGGGATGCTTTACTTAACTGACTCTCATAATCTTTGACTTAATATGCCACAACACCGCTTAATCAGTTATACAGTGGGGTTAGATCATCTGACTGAAAGACAGTGTGGTAAGAAGGGTATGATTTTTAATATGATTAACACTATTAAAGAAAAGTCACCTGTTTTGCATAGGAAGGGTAGGAATCTTCAAGGCAGGAACTCACTCAGAACTTCAATTTGTGAAAATAAAAACCTTAAGGAGTATCTTCCTCCTAAAATCGACTGTAAATGAAAGATTCTGTTGGTATGCTTGAAGGCGACATGAGTGAATGCATGCTGTTAGTCTTGGTCCCTGTAAGCCTCCTAGGTATGGATTTTGGTTGCGAGAAAGAATCAAGATTTAAATGGTTTCAAAAAGTCATCAAGGGCATGAAATTCATGTCAGAGTCCAAGTCCCTGCTAGGAGTTTTAAGACAATTGAAAGTATCAAAGAAACCTAGTTAATTTTTTTTAAAAAAAACTAACATTATAAGATTTAACTGTATCATTTCTTGTTTTCTAGATGTTCTCTGCTAGGGTTGAAGAGGTGGCTTCATGGATTCACTTGCCAGCACTCACATGATAGCCCACCACTGTATGAGAGATATCCTTCTAGTTCTAAGTCATCCTGTGTGGTCTTTTGTTTTGTTGGGCACCAAGTAAGTGTGTACTACACATATATTCATGCAAGCAAAACAAGAAAACACATAAGGTAAAAAAAAAAAAAAATGATGCTTTAAATTTCATGGTCTATTTGAGACCCAGAGATTTTTACTTGGTATTAGAGTAAAGTTTGATAAAATAGAATTATCAAAAAATTTAAATGTTTTGGAACTAATGGAAAACAAAAAATGTGCCTAAAATTAAGATATAGCTTTCCATTTAGCCAAAGTGGTGGTACAAAATTTAAAAGAAAAATAATTTATTCACATGAAAAAAAATGATTTATTAAATCATGGGATTTCATGTCCAGGACAAAGTAAGTAAATAACAGAGTTCTCTTTTTTTTCTAATTTAATTAATTTTTTTCACTTTACATCCTGATCTTTATCCCTCTTCTGCCCCACTGCAATCTCCCCCTCACACAATCCCTCAGCCTATCCTCTCTCCCCTTCTCTAGGAAGAGAGAGTGACCACCCAGGTACCAAATCATGCAAATGTATATCAAATCACTGCAGGAATGGCACATCCTGTCCCACTGAGCCCAAACAAGGAGCCCAGTTAGGTGAAGAGGATCCACAGAACAGCAACAGAATCAGAACAATCAAAGTTCTACATTTTGTAAGACTAAGCTGAATATCAACTACATATGTGCAGAGGGTTGGTTCGCACTAGATTCCTCCCATATATGCTATTTGCTTGGTGGTTTAGTCTATGAAGGCCCACAAATGCCCACATCATTGACAATGTAGGTCTTCCTATGAAGTTCCTATCCCTTCAAGGTTCCTCAGTCCTTTCCACAACTAGTCCACAAAAGTCTGTAGTTCTGTCTAATGTTTGGCTGTAGGACACTGATTGCTAGTGGATCCTCTCAAAGGATAGGTATGCTAGGCTCCTGTCTGCAAGCTTAAAACGGTATCATCAATCATGTCAGCTATTTGTTCTTATCCATGGAATGAATCCCAAGTTGGGCTGGTTATTGGTTGGCTTTTCTCTCAGTCTCTGTTCTATCTTTTCCGTGAACTCTTGAAGGCAGGGCAAATAATGGGTCAAAGGCTTTGGGGTACATTGGTGTTCTTATCCCTCAATTGGGTGTCCTGCCTGGCTACAGAAGGTGGTCACTTCAGGATCCATATCTCTCACTGCTAGGAATCTTAGTTTGAGTCAGTCTCATAAACTCCTTGGAACATCCCCAATTCCAGGTCTCTGGTATGTCCCCTCAACACCAAAAAACAATTACATTCACTCTCCTGACTCTCTCTCAGGCTCTCTCCACACTTGATCTCTCTCTCTCTCTCTCTCTCTCTCTCTCTCTCTCTCTCTCTCTCT
>JADRCH010000004.1:13981294-13998700 GCA_019843965.1 Rhynchomys soricoides | reverse complement strand
CTCTCTCTCTCTCTCTCTCTCTCTCTCTCTCTCTCTCTCTCTCTCTCACACACACACACATACACACACACACACATACCACACACCATTCTGTTCCTCTTCCCCTCTCCCATTCAGTTTCATCTCTCTACCCACCTCCCATGACTATTTTATTTCACTTCTGAGTAAGATTCAAACATTGTCTCTTAAATCTTTCTTGTCCTCCTTGTTATTTAGGTTCCATGAGTTCTAAATTGTACTGTGGGTATCCTGTACTGTATAGCTAATATCCACTTATAGACGAGTATACTCTAGGCAGGTATGTTTGGTCTGGGTTACCTCACTCAGGATCATATCTTCTAGTTCCATCCATTTGCCTGCAAATTTCATGATGTCCTTGTTTTCAATACCTGGGTAGTAATTCATTGTATAAATGAACCACAGATTTTTTATCCAGTTTTTAGCTGAGGGACATCTGTCTTGTTTCCAGGTTCTGGCTATTATGAGTAGAGATTCTATGAATATAGTAGAGAAAGTATCCTTGTGGTATGGTGGAACATCATTTGGTTATATTCCCAGGAGTGTTATAGCTGAGTTGTGAGGTAAAAGTATCCTGTTTTCTGAGAAAGCACCAGATTGATTTCCAGAGTCATTGTACAAGTTTGTACTCCTACTAGCAATGGTACAGTGTTCTCCTTGCCCAAATCCTTACCAGAATGTGTTTGTTAATTGAGATTTTTATCTTAGCCATTCTGATTGATTTGAGGTGGAATCACAGTGACATTTTTATTTTCACTTCCCAGTTGACTCAGGACATTGAACATTTCTGTAAGTATTTCTTGGCCATTAGAGATCACTCTGTTGAGGATACTGTTTCAATCTGTACTCCATTTTAAAAATTGGATTATCTAGATTACTCTTGTCTAACTTCTTCAGTTCTTTATATATTTTGGATATTATTCCTTTGTCAGATGTAGGATTTGTAAAAATCTTTTTTCCATCCTGTCAGCTGCTGTTTTTCATATTGTTGGTGTCCTTTGCTTACAGAGCATTTCATTTTCACAAGGTCCCATTTATTAATTGTTGATCTGAGAGCCTAAGCTATTGCTATTCTATTCAGAAAATTTTCCAGTGTGCCAATGTGTCCAAGGATATTTTCTATTTTATCTTTTATTAGACTTAGCTTGTCCAGTTTTATGTTGATGTTTTTGATCCATTTCAATTTCAGTTTTATTCAAGGTAATAAATATGGATCTATTTTTATTATTTTATGCAGATATCCTGTTAACCAGCACAATATGTTGAAGATTTCTAATCTATAGTTTAGGCTTCACTGTAAGAATTCAAGTATCCATAAGTATGTGTTTATTTCTGGGTTTTTTATTTGTATCTATTAATTAATCTCTATTGCTATACCAATACCAACCAGATTTTATTACTATTGTTCTGTAGTACAGCTTGAAATAATGGATGGTGATACCTCCAGAAGTTTTTTTTATTGTATAGGATTGTTTTTGCTATACTATTTTTTGATTATCCATATGAAGTTGAGAATTGCTCTTTCAAGTTTTGTAAAGAATTGTGTTGGAATTTTGATGGAAATTGCACTCAATCTGTAGACTGTTTTTTTTGAGATAGCCATTTTACCTATGTTAATCATACCAATCCAGGAGCATGGAAGGCCTTCAGAGACGTTAAGTTCTTGTCATACATGTCTTCCACTCTGTTGGTTAAAGTTACACCTTAACATTTTATATTATTTGTGGCTATTTTGGAGGGTGTTGTTTTCCCAATTTCACACAAAAACACACAAAAAATATACCTTCCCAGCATCTCATGGAACTGTCTCTAAAACTGACCATATACTTGGTTATAAAGCAAACCTAAATAGACACAAGAAGATTGAAATAACCTCTTGAATCATATCAAATCACCATGCATTATACAAGGACTTCAACAATAACAGAAACAACAGAAAAATGACAAAGTCATGGATACTGAGTAACTCTCTACTCAATGACCACTGAGAAAAAAAAAAAAAGAAGAGAAAAATTTAAAGATTTTCGAGATTTCAATGAAAATAAGAGCACTTTATACCCAAACTTATGCAACACAGTGAATGCAGTGGTAAGAGGAAAGTTCATAGCACTAAGTTCCTCTAAAACCCACCAACCAAAGAGTGTACATAGATGGGTCTATGGCTCCAACTATATATGCAGCAGAGCATTGCCTTACCCGGCATCAATGGGAGGGGAGGCCTGTGGTCCTGTGGAGACTTATTGCTTCAGCATAAAGGAATGCTAGAGGAGTAGGTAAGAGTGGTAGGGTGGGGCAGCACCCTCTTTGAGACAAAAGAATGGGGGATGGGATAGGGTATTTGTGGAGGAGAGACTGGGAAGGGGGACACCATTTTATATATATACATATACATATATATATATATATATATATATATATATATATATATATATCGACTAATCCTCTTAATCAGAGAATTTACATTTTAGTTGACTTACTCTGAAAGAATAGTAGTATACAAGCATCTTTCTAATATTTTATTATTAAAATTAGACCAGTTATCTAAAAAAAAAAGCTCTATAATATTAACACCCCCCCATACACAAATAAACTGTCCCACTGAATTAATACACTTTTAATTCAGGAAACTGTGGAAAATCCTGAGATATTAAGAGCACTTGTTGGTCTTGCAGCACACTCAAACTCACTTTCTATCACCTACACCAAACTCCTCACACCACTCGTAACTGTGCCTCTAAAGGGACCTGACAGCCTTTTATATCCTCTGTTAGCACATTCACATCCAATCCCACACACAAACTTATAAACAAACTTAAAAATTAAAAAAAAAAAAAAATTCTTTCAATACAACTGACACTAAGGGACATAAAAATAATAAAGCCACGTAACTTAACTTGATTGAAAGGGAGAGAAGTTAATCATGCATGGATTTCTGTGTCTTCTCATGCCTCCTATACTTTTGTGTCCATTTTTCTCCTTTTTTGTGAAACCTGTACTGTTTTGTTTTAAAACGAATCACATGTCCTGTAACAAAACACATCTTGTAAAATAATTCTTTGTATACTTTAGTAAAAGACAGCTATACTATGTTCCTCTATGTTCATAGCAGCCATATTTATAATAGCTAGAAACTGGCAACAAACCAGATGTCCCTCAACAGAGAAATGGATACAGAAAATGTGGTACATTTACACAATGGAATACTACTCGGCTATTAAAAACAAGGACTTCATGAAATTCACAGGCAAATGGATGGAACTTGAAAGTGTCATCCTGAGTGAGGAAACACAGTCACAAAAGAATGA
Source organism: Rhynchomys soricoides (assembly GCA_019843965.1). Taxonomy (NCBI): domain Eukaryota; kingdom Metazoa; phylum Chordata; class Mammalia; order Rodentia; family Muridae; genus Rhynchomys; species Rhynchomys soricoides. Next base: position 13,995,377 of record JADRCH010000004.1, on the reverse strand, counting down.
ACATGGTGTGTACTCACTGATAAGTGGTTATTAGCCCAAAAGTTTGAAATACCCAAGAGTCACTTCACAGCAACAGTAGGGCTGAGTGTGAGGTCCCAGATGGAGGACTTGGAGAAGGAACTGAAGGAGCTGAGGGAGTTTGCAGCCCCAGGAAGGGAGCAACAATGGCAGCTGGCCTGACCCCTCCATGCTCCCGGAGACTGAATCACCAACCAAAGACAATACATGGAGGGACCCATGGTGCAGGCTACATATGAGGCAGAGGATGGTCTTGTTAGCCATCAGAGGGAGGAGAGTCCCTTGGGCCTGAAAGTGTTAGATACCCCAGTAGAGGAGAATGCCAAGGAGGGAAGACAAGAGTGGGTGGGTGGTTGGGTGGGGGAATACCCCCATAGAGGCAGGAGGAGGGGGAGGAAATAGGGAGGTTCCAAAGGGGAGATCTGGAAAGGGGGAAACATTTGAAATGTAAATAAAGTATCAAGAAAAAAATAAAGCAGCTATATCCTATTCTTAATTCATCATAGTTTTGGTTACTTACATTGACTATAATGTTTAAGTATTGATGTATTTTACAAATTACTAAATAAATAATAATGAATTGTTGTATACCAGAATTCTGAAGATCACTGATTTTATATATATATATATATATATATAAACCTTATGAAAGTAAATGTAGTACAACATTTACCAGTTCCTGTGAGGACCCAGAATGCCTGTCTCCCTTAGCATGTGAGATATGTGAAAAGTTATCACAAATTCTGAGGTACGAAAGATTTTACAGAAACCCAGCTACTAAGACATGAATGCAGTTTATTCAAATAAGTCATGTCTCCCAGGTAGGCAAAAACAGCCATCAGAAGACTGGGACCCATATTAAGCTAACTACTAACTGCTAACTACAGGAAGTTGTTAGGTAAAAGAAAGAGTCTTTCCTGATCTTCAGTATATTACACACACACACACACAGTGACTCTTTATATATATATATATATATATATATATATATATATATATATATATCCTTTTTATTTAATCTGTTCTGATTTTTTTTACACTCTAGATTTTATTCCCCTCTGGTCCAATGTTCCATATCCCATAACTACTCCCTGCCACCCCTCTCTCCATGAGGATTTCTCCACTCCCCCACCCCACCAAACCTCTAAATTTCCTGGGGCCTCCAATCTCTTGAGGGTTAAATGCGTCTTCTTTGACTCATTCTAGGCCTTGCAGTCCTCAGCTATAAAGTGTTGGGGCCTCATATCAGCTGGTGTATGTTACCTGGTTGGTGTTCCAATGTCTGAGAGAGATCTCGGGGGCCCAGGTTAATTGAGACTGCTGGTCCTCCTACAGGGTTGCCCTCCTCCTCAGCTTCTTTCAGTTGCTCTAATTCAACCACAGGGGCCATCAGCTCCTGTCCATTGTTTGGGTGCAAATATCTGCATCTGACCCTTTCAGCTGCTTGTTGGGTCTTTTGGAGGGCAGACATGATAAGTCCATTTTTTTGAGCACTCCATAGCCTCTGTAATAGTGTCAGGCCTTGGGACCTCCCTTGAGCCAGATCCCATTTTGAGCTTGTTGCTGGACCTTCATTTCCTCAGACTTCTTTCCATTTCCATCCCTGCAGTTCTTTCAAACAGGAACAATTATGGGTCAGAGTCATTTCAGGGATCTAGTAGACATTCTGTCTACTAGACAGAATATCAATATCTGTCACTAGACAGGATATTTTCAATCCTTGCTGTTTTATTATCTTGGAGAGATTTGGTTCATGAAACCAAAGCACTACAGAATTTTATCATAGGATGGAAGAGGACAAACCCTAGGCTACACTACCAACATATCCATAACTTGGGGCAGTACAATTTTAGCTTACCCCAAGTTTTGCTTGAGAACTACAAATAGAGTTGATAAAAGGTGTGCAGCCAAGCTTGTTTTGGGGTTGCCCTCCTGACTACCTATGGCAAAAATGTAGTTGATTGAACGATGGTAGAATTAGCCTATCTCTATCATGAAATAACTCACTCATAGAAGCTGAAATGTCTGCTTTTAAAGTGTCTAAACCATACTTGGAAATTATCTAAATGTTTAATAAATAACTATAAATTGACAATCCATCACAAGACTAAGATTGTAGGATGTCTCAACTATTTGAAAGCTGTTATCAAAAGACATATGGGACACAGTTATTATTGGATATTCATATTTTTATAATCTTATATAATACTCTCCTGTAATAATATACTAATACCTGAATAATATCTCAAATAAAATCAGGAAGTATACTTTTGTTACACTATATTATTAAAGTTGGAAGATATAGATGTTTACTACTTTTTATTTAAAAACTCTTAAATATATTTTGATCATATTCTTTTCTTTCCTCCAACTCTTCTCAGATCATCCCACTTCCCTTCCTACTCTATTTCATGTTCTTCCTTTCTAAAACCAAACCTATATACAAACCAAGAAATAAAACAGAAAAAAAATCATGCATTGACTATGCATATTAATAACTAACTCTAATTATTGAGAACACATTGTTAATGGATTAAATAAAGAAAGAAAAGTAGTTTCTCACAGAATCATTTATCCTAGAGAAAGCACATATGTGTCTCCCATTGTCTGTATGTTGGTGAGTTTGAATCTGCCATGCCTGAAGTAGGCTGTCTTATTAATTTATAGGTGTCTGTGTCTGCCCAGTTTTTTGACTGTCTTTGGGTGTGTCTTCCTGTGACTGTGTGTCTGTCATGTGACTGTGTGTCTGTCCCTTTCATAGGATTTTGCATTTTAAAAATACAGGGATCATCAGATGGGAAAGGAATGGAATAATTTATAGAAATGTTTAATAGAATTTTATAACAGATTAAGTGACCAGCCCCAACTAATTTCTACTCACCTTAATAGCAAAGAGGACTACAATTATCACAGTATAATAGCTGATATTCATAATTGGATATTTTCAATCCTTGCTGTATATTTTAAAAAGTTACTTTCCACCTAAGTATTTGCTATTTTTTAGAGAATGATTTATATGTTTTCGGGGCCAGGGTCATGGAAGAGTACATAATTTAGAATTACACATATGCACCAGCATAGGTTGTGAAAGTTGATTGCATGGGAAATCTAAAGCAAGTAATATCTGTTAAAGGTAGTTATTTAAATAAACTGAGAATACAGTAGGATACAACTCTTAAGTCCTAAATGACCTCAAGCTGCTCTAATCACTCTAGGTATGAGGTCAAACACAAGGTTCCATCTCTTATAAGATATATTTTCATAGTACCGTATCACCATAGAAATCAGTAAAACAACAAAAATAAAACATACAATGCATACAATGATACACTTGTTTTTATGAAAGCAACAATATAAAATAAGTCTAATTTGACATTTATTTGTAAAATCTTGACCTTTTAAACTTTTGATGCTCTTACAATATTATTTTAATAATATCCTAGTAATATTAAATATTTAGCATAAGAGAGTGAAGAATGAGGAATTTACATAGAATCCTTAATTTACATGTGAACTTCCATTGTTCTAAATCTTACTTATGCAGATGGATCACAATGTAGAAAGCTATCTAACAAATAAAAAACTAAAATTCAGCAGTCAGATATAATTTCCTGTGAGAATATTTTGAATAAATTAGCTGACTTCTTGTAACATCCCCATGTACAGTAACCTACAGTACTGTATGGGGCCTCAGAATGTCATGATTCCTTGAATCCATCAGTTCGTTTGGAAGAATGAGTCATTAAGGAAATTGATTGGATACTCAGAGATTTAGTGTTGAATCCAGGCTTAAGGGATAGAATAAAAACTCTCAAGCTGAAATTGCAAATACCCATACAGAGAATGAAATAGAGGAAAGAGAGTGAACTTAATTGCCTGATATAAATACAAAAATATTTCTTAAACATGAATTTGTAAATGTCAGTGTGCATGTTAGTGAAGAAAATGGCTGCTTCTCTTATTTTTAATTGGATCTTGTTGCAGTTTCATTTCTGTCTTTGTTAGGGTTTTGTTTTTGAGAATAAACACCATGTCCAAGGCAACTCTTATAATGGAAAACATTTAATTGGGGCTGGATTACAGTTTTAGCGGTTCAGTCCATTTTCATCATGGCAGGAAGCATGGGAGGATGTAGGCAGACATAATGCTGGAGGAGTCAGAGAGTTTTCTACATCTTGATCAGCAAGCAACAGGGAACTGTCATCCATAGGCTGCCAAGAGGAAGCTCTAATTCCACCCTGGCACAGCTTGAGCATTAAGAGACTTTAACGACTGCCCACACAGTAACTCCAATAAGGCCATACCTACTCTAAATAATGCCACATTCCATGGGCCAATAATTAAAACAAATAAGTCTATGGGAGCCAAATCTATTCAAACCACCACATGCCTATCTGTCTAGAACAGACATAGGGAGCCAAAATGTTCCTTAGATAACATTTACCAATATGACTCCAGCTCTCAAGAAATGTTTCTGTGTTAAAAAAACTGATAAGAGGTTATGAAAATGAATATACATTTTAATATACATTTAATAATCATAAAATAATTTTAATTATAAATTTACTAATGTAAATTCTTTTAGAAAATAGGTATCTTTTAGTTAGATTCAAGACGATATTTGTTTAAAGGTTAGTCATTCCATAGGTATCTTAATGATGTTTTAGTGAGCTATTAAATACAACTTGAAGTCATCTGTTTACAATCATCAACAATGCAAAACATATGAATAAACTCAACCTCATCCTATGCATCATGTATAAACAATATTATTTTATAGGGTAAAAGGTAAATCAATAGAAAACAATATTAAATTATTAGAAATCAGAAATGGGCTTCTCATATTAAAAAGATTAAGAAAATTAAAGAACTGAAGGCTATAAGTTCAAAATATTATGAAATAAAGATTTAAAGAAAGTCAAAAAGGAAATGAAACAGAAGGGTTCAAATATTCATAGTTAAACAATTTATCAGAGCCAGAAGCTAAGATAACACAAGAAATAATGCTTCAGTAACTTGTGACTTAGGTTAAACTTTTATTGCAACTTCTAAAATACTGGTAAAAAGATTGGTTACTGGCAAGAGTATATTCTGTAACTACACAAGACCCAAGATACACACAGATACATAGTGCTTAATATATATATGCATATATATATGCATATGTGTATATGTGTGCATATGTGTATGTTATATTAATGACATACATACCACATGTTATATACTATCAATATATATATGCAATTCTTATTGGGAAACATATATACACATATATACACATATATTCTATACATTATATGTGATATATGTACATACGTAGAATTCTAATTCCTGTTCAACTTCTTTAAATGTGCTAAGAATTTTTCTTATGGATTCTAGTTATATTCTTGATTGTTGATAATTTTGGCTTTTAAACATCACCTGAAACATGAATGTTTTCATTTTCTTGCATTTATTTACCTATTGCTTTTAAAGTATCTAAATAACTTTAGTAAAATAAATTCTTCATTTTTCTAAATATTTTATTCATTTTTTTCATAAGGGTACATCTGAATTTCTGTTATTGGCTCACAATGCCAAAGACACAAATGATGTATCAAACATTGCTTATTAATGTCTACCTAGAAATGTTTCCATATATACACAAATGATGTCATGTATTGCATTTAGCTGATTACCATTATTATGATGAAATATGTTTAAATGTTTAATCTTTCATAAGTATGACAAGACAAAAAATCCTGACAGGAGGTGATATGTTGAATTTTATTTATGTCTAAGGCTTATAAAATATTTCTAGATTAAAACTTTTTTAATATCAAGAAACTATGTCATCTACTATGTATAAGTAATGAGTAGAGTTCATCTTGCCTTTGATTTACTTTTGAAAATCTTAGAGAAATACTTATAAGCTATCCTATAACACAACATGTTCAAAATATGTCACAAATTTAAAAGCAACATGAAAAATTTAGTGATCTGAAATTAATGATGGGCAAAAGGTGTCAAAAATGTCCAATTTAGCAATATTTGAATTCTTTAGATGTTTTTTTATGAACATACAGTAACACCTGAAGAGAATCTGTCAATCATTATGAAAGTGACTGGTAAAGCATTCCATTCATAGGATAAGGGGAACATTATTATTTCGATATGTACAATGAAGTAATCCAACAGAAAGATGAAAAACTTCAGACTTCCTATGGGAATATGTGATGCTATTTATGCCTTAAATTCAGAACACATACTTCATAGCCTGAAAGAAAGCATTACCAAAGATTTTTAAGGAATATGAGTGTACATCTCTAAAGATTTTAAAACATTTTTTCTTTACTTTAATATCTATATAATTGCTGTAATATAGAATAACATGAATGTTCTTTAAAATTAGCTTTGTTTGCATGCTTATAGATGAATATACATAGTTCATATAATTTGAAAATTTTTGCTATAAATCATTATTTCAATTTGATATTTTCCCATGTTTTGTTTTGTTTTGTTGTTTTGTTTTGATTTGTTTTGTTTTGTTTTCTTCTTCTTTTTTCTATTTTTTTACTTTTCTTTTTTTTGCACAATATTATCACGGACTAAAATGTGAGCATAACAAGTTTAGTTTGACAACCAGGTAAGACATTGAGGTCTATTATGTCAGACATTACGATAACAACAACTGCTTGCTTTTGGTCCTTCTTGAGAGCAGTACATTGTTCACTAGTTTACTCTAGAGAAGTACCAATTTCTAAAAATAAGATGTGCTTCTTATAGTTTAAATATAGTCAGAGCTTATTTCTCGATCCATACATCCAGTCTATGTGATTGAAATATTGAGGGTGTTAAAACTGAAAGTTATCATTGAAAGTGTGCATTAATGCAATCATTCTTTCAATGAATTTTGGTGATGATATTTGTCTTCTCAGTGGTACTTTGTGTTTTGTTTATTAAAGTTTCATATTTCTTTCTACAGTTTCCTGACTGTGCTCATGGCTCTTTCTAACACATGTATTGCATCCTATGTTTTCTTGAGGCTTGGTTGTTAGATTTAATTATTTTATTTAGTTTATGCCAAGGAAAGTTTTCCTTTCTCTTTCAATTGTGGCAGAGAGCTTTGCTGAAATTGTTAGTCCTGATTAGAAATCAAAATGTATTACTAAGGTTTCTCTATATTTCAACGTTTCCGATGAGTCATCAACGTTAATGTGACAGAGTTTCCTTGTTTTTTTATTTGTGTTCATACTCTTGTAGATTTCATTATTCTTACTTTGTTCTGTATACTTAACATGTTAACTATGATACACCTTGGGGACTTGATTTTTATTGTCAATTATTTGGTCTTCTTTCCATCTGTTCAGGTGTGAATTTTTTTCTGGTATTATTGAAGATTTGCTTTATACTTTTACTGCCATTCTTACACACCTATTTTTGTAATTTTGAAAATTGGTCTTTTCACAAAATTTTACATTTGCTCTATGTTGCTTTAAAGTATCTAGTTGGGTTAACTGGATTTTTCATTTTGATCTCTACATCAGCTTGAATTTTTCTGCATGTTTCTGCCTCTTTATTGAATTTTGTTTTCAAAACCAGAATTGTCTTAATTATTTCCATCAATGTTCTGTTTGTGTTTTCTTGGGTATCACCTATTCATTTATTCTTTTGAAACTCTTTGAGCTTTTACTCTATTTTCTTTGAACTCTTTGACTCCTTGATACTGTTTATTTTTTTTTTTTAATTTTAAATACTGTGTTCATCATCTCAGTAGTTCTTTTTTCAGGCATTTCTACAGGACTTCTTTTGAGTGGCTGGATGCTGGCATAGTCTTTCACATTGTATATTTCCAGTGAGATCATGGAATGTGTACTTTTTTTGCAATTATTGTGTCTGATATGGATGGAAAGCTTAGGTGTAGTTGTGATGAGGTTATATGTGAGGCTCCAGACAGGAAAGGGAACCAGAGGATGGCTCGAGTTTGATGTTAGGGGAGGCAGGGGTGGCCAGTCTGGGCCAATGCATTGGATTTGGGAACCAAGCTATTTATGGGGCTAAGGGATGGTATGTGGAAGAAAAGATCAGGTAGAGTCCTGTGTAGACCCTGCAGATGTTACCTCAAGTGCAAGATAAGAAAGATGCTTCTATCCTATGAATCTCAATGACACAATGACTTACTTGCAATAACTCCTGACCTCTTGATATTTTGTTTTATTCAAAGTACTGACAACTCTTTACAATGTTAATAATGGAACAAATCAGCTGTAAGAGCAGAGCTGAGCATGAACTTAAACTCAAAGACACTATCTTCCACTTTTATTTTGATTTAAATTCTATGTGTGAGAGTATAAGTGTCAGACAAACATGTGTGACTAGTGATACTGTTGTGATATCACTGTATCGTCAGAGTACCAAATTAACATCTCTTATCTTGAAAGACAAGGTGATAACACCTACTGGAAAACACAATTTCTGAACATAATAGGAATCTGAATCTTCATCTATGGATGAATAAATTAAATGAAAGCAATGTTCACTGACTTTGATATAGCCGCTCAATCATTTTTCAGATTTTGCTTACAGCTGTCATATAATGTTGGTGTAGACATTTATGGAATATTCCATAAATTTCCACCTCAAATTGACATATGAAGGTGACAACAGTGTTCCAGAAAAATAATTTTATATTTCTAACCTCTAATAAACCATCCAGTATATTCTTACATTGTATACTTTTAATATTAGTTTTCTTTTAATATCACAGTGCTTGCTTGTTCAATTACAAAAGTTCTCCTTTAATATAGAAAATATTTTATTTCCCTGGATATTGTAATACAGAGGTTTAAATAATTTCGACATTAATACAAAACATTTATTGAACCACACTATGGGCAATACTTATATGTGACAGGTACTTAACAGTGATGGATTTGATCCTACAGGAAGTTAATTAAGTTATTCAAGGCACTCACTTTCTATTTAGAAAGTTTCCCTAAATGCTCTCTTGTAATAGCTAATTGTACTCCTATTTTATATTACTTGACAGCCATGGTTGATGTTTATTCCACACCTGGTTTCCCACTGCGTGTATCACAATGATAATTCTTCTGACTTGCAGCAAATATATCTTTATAATTGTTCGTAGACTGAGGGAACATTCTGATGACGGAAACACATGCTTTTCAGAGAAATAAATTCCAGTATTTCTACATTAATAGCTTGTGAAATACAATAAGATGACATAGGTTTTTGCAAGAATGCTGAGTTATGGTAAGGAAAATCCAACTGCAAACAAAGGAGCAACAATAAAGGAACCCACTACCCACTGTGCAAGCAAGCAAATGATTTCTGGGTGCTTTTCTTATATTTTTGATTCCAGTGACTACACATTATCTCTTCTTTCTGTTCAGTCTTTCTATGATATTACATATATAGGATTTAAATAGCATAACCTTTGAGGACAGTAGCTGCTTCTTAAAAAAAAAAAATAGTAAGTTCCTTCACTTAGTGCTAGTACCACCTGCAACATTAAATTCAGTTCTTATAGGTACTCTATTCCTTGGTGACCTAATGCAGATGAAGAGCTCTCTACAGCTATCCTCATTAATTTTTTTGGTCAAACTTCTATTTGAGAAATATACCAAGTAGCAATTTTGATTGATGATCATTGTTGCTATGGAGCTGGATTTTACATTTACTATGTCTGTAATACTTTGAGTTATGTCAAGTTCTGGCAATGAATGTCCCTTATAAGTTTTCAACATTTCAATTTATGAGTTTAAGTCTTACACCCAAAATCCTTGTATATTACAGACAACATACTACATACTCTTTACCCACGTGCTTATTTCCACACAGTGATGGATCCGGAACCCTAACTTTCTGTTCTAACTTCTTATCACCTATGATCTGACTCATGTTTGGCCATGGCAATAGTGTTGTTCTTCTGTAGGAATTGGAGTCAACTTGTTCTTTTGCATCTTGAGTTGTATATCAAAGCCTAGTAAAATTGGGTCATTATGACATCAAACTTGATCATTTTCAGCCTTGATTGCTATTACTATACTATAGCATGTATTACATCTCCAGCATCAGATAAATGTTATTAATTTATTCATTTTATATCTCGATTAACTGCTCAAAGTCAAGAAAAGCAGGTAACTTATGATTATACATGTTAATCTCATTTTACCTACCAAAACTTCCAGGTGCGTTTCCAAATATTTAGTAACCTAAGGGTGAATAGTGGATATTTGTTGAAAGAACAAGTGAAATAATTTCAATTCTCCTCTGATTGTACCATACGACCTCAACCTGTGAATACTTTTTGAAAATTTGTTCCTGATAATAAATTGCTATTTTTTATTCATGGTTTGTACAAAGGTTAAGAATGACTTACATAATCTGGAAATTCATATTCTGTATGTGTCTAACACTTCACTCAAATTAAACATTCTTATTCTTTGCTGCAAATGGAAACACTTAATTAACACTTATTTATTGCTATCATAACTTAACTTCATTCATATTTGGGTCTTTTTCAAAAGGATTTTCCCCTAATCTTCAAGTCTTTGGATATACTACTTCAGATGTTACTTGTCTTAGTTCCTCTAGTTAACTGTTCAGCTTAGTGCTGTATTAATTGTATCAGTTTGCATTCTACCTTAAACTTTCTGTCAGGAATGATTTATATGTTCCTAACTTCCTATTTTATTTAGCTATGCTAATTTACAATTCAATACAAACATATAGTTCATAAGTGTGAGTTCCTCCTTTCAATAAATTATTCTATATTATGATTGAAGAGACATCTGGATAGAACTCAAAGGTATCAATTTTCAGCATTATATTCTCTAAATTATGAGCTTGATTTTTTTTAACTCACTCTGTGTTAAAAATATGCCCCTGAGTGCTATTGAGGAAGAAAACACAGCAGTGCCAGTGCCACTGCTGTAGAACATCATTATAGGCAGCAGCTATGACACAGTGAAAGGGTATTTGGCAAATAAAGCATCAGCCGCATTAATTACAGTTAAAAGTAAAGCATTCCTGTAATACCTGTTAATTTGTAATGAAAGGCATTTAAACCTTTGGGAGAGGAGATTCTTTGAGTGATATGCATATCAGAATGTTTCAAAATTATATAACCATAACTAAATGTGCCTTTGATATTTTCTTCTTGAAAGTTCTGGCTGTATTAACAGTTTGCTAGTCTACCTTTGTGGAGACAAAGTGTGGAGCAGAGACTGAAGGAAAGGCCTTCCAGACAATGCTCCACCTGGGGATCCATCCCATATACAGTCACCAAACCTGAAGGCTATTGTGGATGCTGAGAAGTGCTTGCTGATGGAGCCTGATATGGCTTTCTCCTGAGAGGCTCTGCCAGAGCCTGACAAATACAGAGGCAGATGCTCACAGCCAACCATTAGACTGAGCATGGGGTCCCCAATGGAGGAGTTGGAGAAGGGATTGAAGGACCTGAGGGGGTTTGCAGCACTATGGTAGGAGCAACAGGGTCAATAGGCCAGACCTCCAGAGTTCCCTTGGACCATCAACCAAAGAATACACATAGAGGGCCCATGGCACTGGCTGCATATGTGGCAGAGGATGGCCTTATTGGACATCAGTGGGAGGTGAGGCCCTTGGACCTGAGGGTGTTCGATGCCCCAGTGTAGGAGAATGCCAGGGCAGGAAGACAGGCAGTGGGGTGTGTGTGTGGTTTAGGGAGCACCCTCATAGAGGCAGGGGGAGGGGATAGAGGGTTTCTGAAGGGGAGACCTAAAAAAGGGAAAACATTTTAAATGTAAATAAAAAAACTTATGTGATAAAAAAAAATCTCAGATAATGGGTGTGAAGTCCTACATCAAAGAAAAGACAAGATATTAAGCATCCACAACAAAGCCAAAAGGAGAAAATTTCAAGCACATAAAGCCACCTACAAAAACAAACATATGAGAAACAAACATTCATCTTTATTTAATATCTCTCAATATTAATGGATACAACTCAACCATAAAAAGCCATAAGCTAACAGACTGGATGGACAAACAAGATCCACCATTTTGCTGCATACAGAAACACACTTTTAACTAATATCTTAAAGTAACATTTTATTTGTGATAAATATTGTAACAAAGAGCTGTAAGATATGAGTTTCGTATGACACTCATATTGACTATAGCTCAAAAAACAGCAAAACAAATTCCATCTTAATCTGAAAACAAGTTTAATATCTCCAAGAAATTATAGGTTATATTATATGGCAAAGGAAGTTTTCTTTTGTTTTGTTTTTGTTTGGTTTGGTTCTTTTGTTTTTGATTTTTTTTGCATTTGTATAAATCTCTACACCCTGAATCCCATATAATAGCATAGTAGAAAATCAATGGCTTTTTCATCACAATAATTATAAGGAGTTGTGCCAGGGCCATACATTCCAAGCAGAACATGTGCTTTTGATAGTGAGTTAACTATAATAACAAATTTTAAAAAATTAACTTAGTATATTACTAAGTAAATAGCATTATCAAATGTTTTTACTATTTTGCTTATGTTAATGTTGAAATAAATTCAGTCCTCTCAAATATGGTAAGCTTCAGACAATTCAACAGTTTGCCCTTTATATTGGTACATTGTCAATTGGTACATTGTGTTGTTTGATTCTACTGATACTGACTCTATAAGTAGGATTACCCATGTCTATGATAGTAGTTAAAATACCATCTAAAATAGACTCAAGGAAAGGTGGTCCAAGATGGGCCCAACTTGGGATCCATCTCATCGGGGGGACACCAAGGCCTGACACTATTACTGATGCTATGATGTGCTTACAGACAGGACGCTAGCATAGCTGTCCTCTGAAAGGTCCTACCAGCAGCTGACTGAGAATAATGCAGATAGTTACTCCCAACCATTGGACTGAAATCTGGGCCCCATATGCTTGAATTAGGGGAAGGATTGAAGAAGCTGAAAGGGTGAGGGACCCCATAGGAAGACCAGAAGTCTCACCTAACTCAGACCCCAGGGAGCTCTCAGAGACTGAGCCACCAACCAAGAGCATACAGAGGCTAGCCCAGGCCCCTGGAACATATGTAGCAGAGATCTGCTTGATCTTGCCTCAATGGGAGAAGATGTGATTAATCCTTGAGAGACTTGAGGCCCCAGGGAACTGGGAGGCCTGGTGTGTGGGGAGCACCCTCTCAGAGGCAAGGGGGAGGAGGAATGAGATGAGGAACTGTGGGAGGGGAGACTGGGGACAATGATAGAACCTGAATAAATACAATAATTAAAATAAAAAAAATAAATAAAAGCATTCTGAGGAGGTTTCTTAGGGTATCTATTCCTGCACAAACATCGTGAACAAAATACAAGTTGGGGAGGAAGGGTTTATTGAGCTTACACTTCCATGCAGCTGTTCATCACCAAAGGAAGTCAGGACTGGAACTCAAGCAGGTCAGGAACCAGGAGCTGATAAAGAAGCCATGGGGAAATGTAACTTACTAGCTTGCTTCTTCTGACTTTCTCATTTGGCTTTCTTATAGAGCCCAAGACTACCAGCCCACAGATGGTACCACCAACAAGGTGCCCTCCCTCCTTGATTACTAACTAAGAAAATGACTTACAGCTGGACCTCATGGAGGCATTTTCTCAACTGAAACTCCTTTCTCTGTGATAACTCCAGCTTGTGTCAAGTTGACACACAAAACTAGCCAGTACAGGGGGAAAAGGGTTCTCCAAGACCTCTTGTTAAGAGTGAGCTGTGCCTCCAGCTTTGTCATAGTAGAGAATAGACTTGCAAATGAGTACATAGGTAAAACATTGTGCTCTTGTGGTCAGATAGTGGTTAAACCATTTCTAAGAGAAGTTACTAGAGTTACTCACATATTATAACTTGGTTAAGGAAGAAATGGGAAGCTGGAATTTTAGCTATGAGCAAGCCATCCATGTAGAAATATATATATTTCCATTCTCCTTCAAATTCATGACCTCTTTTTTTTTTTTTTTACTAATTGTCATTGCTTGCATGCAATATGCATATATGTAAGCATATATAGTCACAAATGTAACCTGTTCAGTGGGAATGATT
>JADRCH010000004.1:13935231-13974265 GCA_019843965.1 Rhynchomys soricoides | reverse complement strand
GAAATGAATAGTCAAGACAAACAAAAGAGTATGTACAAAGAGTTTTGAATGTGGTATTCCATAGGACAACCTGTGAAATAGAATAAAAAGCAAATGGTATAAAAAGCTGATATCTGGTAAGTAAGGAAGATTATATTCAGAATTGACAGATGGAAATATATTGTAAGTATAAAATGAAACTTTGAGATTATGTAGGAAATCAGCATGATGTAGTGCATGCATAGATACTGGAAACAGACAAAACTAGGAGACTTATCAGACAGATACAGAGGACTCCTGCTGAAACTGGATTCTGAAGAAGTGACAAATGTAATGAGTAAAGTCTCTTGATAAAACCAGTTTGAATGCTACAAATAAAACTTTACTTAACTCACTACTCAGAACGAGACATTAAAAATATCATTTACTGTGTATTCATAGAATATCACAACCATAGTGTGACTGAGGCATTGCATTTTCAGAGAAATCATACAAGATGAGAATGATCAGTTTATGCTGTATAATTTACCACTATGTTCACATAACACATTGATGTAGACATGCTTGAACAGGCTACTTGCATGCGGCTTCCTACTGGTAAGAAATACCAGGAGGAAACATGGTAAAATGCAGAGTTTCTGGAATCCAGTTAATAATCACCTATCTGTATTCACACATTTGACTGAAGTAGCATGGTTCTGGTGGTAAACAGAACAAGAATTCTCCAAAAATGTGTGGTAAGCAGAACAAAAACTCTCCAAAAATGTTTGAGTCCTACTACCTACTATTTGTGCCTATGTTTTGTTTCATAGAAAAATTATTTAAATCAGCACAAAGTAAAAATAAAGTAGTATCTTTGATTCCAGGAGAAAATTCTGAACAGTAAGTGTTCCAATAGTAAATATAACTTCATTAAATGTGGAAAAAGAAGGCATAGGACAATACTTCATATTAACAAGGTGGGACACTCAACTGGATATTTCCATCTTTAAAGATGAGGGCCAAGGTATTTATATATTTCTTTCAAAGCTTGAACAGATAATAGACCTCATTTCCCTCCAGGTTCACCAGAAAGAAGGGCCACACATTACATGTGAAATAGAGCCAATAGGATAGTTTTCACATTTAATGTTGAGAATTGGATATTAATAAATCTGTTTATGTTTTATGATTTTCTATAATTTATCATTGTGAACTTTGTACTTAAGTAATACATTTAGATCATATATACCCCTCCTTTTTCCCTAATCAACTCTCATTTAATATTGCTCAAATAGAAATCTATAGCAGGCTGACTACTTAGCTGCTATTTGAAACATGTTTGAGATCTATTATCCTAGACAGTTTTAACATAAACATACAATTGAAAACTGATTATCTAAGAAATTTATGCCAATTATGTTTTATTGATTTTTAATTCTCTTCTATCTATTTGTATAGATTCTTGGGCCAGTTACTTGAAATTTATATGGTCTGAGAGAACTTTGATTACTTTTAATCATTTTAATACTTATTCCTATTCTCATAGCTGTAATGGTCTATTATGCTATTCCACTATCACTATACCATGACATGTTGTACTTCACAATGTATATTTTATTTCTTTCTGTCTTTCCCATACAATGCTGCAGGTACATTGATTTCTACATATTCTATTTGCTATACTACATGTTTACATCTTCTAGAATATTTCACCTTTAGTTGTCTTAAAAGCTATCATAGCCAAAGTAAACTTTCCTTTGGTGTTTGATGGCTTGTGTGAATCCAACCACAGTAAATTGGGTTTTCTGCTGTTGGGTAAAGGTACCTGGAGAAGTACACAGTACTTGTCACATGGTATGTGTGAATGATGCCATCATCTCTAAAACCTTTTAAACCACAGACCTAGGTTTCCACTCAGTGTCCAATGAAGGTGTTTGCATTTCATTTTCGAGTATGTGAAATCAGGTGGAGAAACAAAGGCCCAAAGAACACATTTTAGAGTGGTTACATATTTATTATTTCCTATATTTGCATATATTATAGCTTCCTGTTTATATAACATTTTAGGACATGACTGCATACTTCTGCAGTTAAACAATCTTTAGATATGGAGTAAAAACATAGAGAAGATATGTTCTTTTTATAATAACCATGGATCTATGCCTTAGATATCTTTGAATGAAGTGAAAATTTTTCATTTGATTATGGAGAAATATTTTCCATGCAGGTATTCACAGCAGAATACATTTGAAAGCAAGATAGCCACTGGGAAGCCTTTTCTTCTAAATAGGCTAAACCTTCCAGAAACAGAATTCACATTCCTGTTTTAAAACGGCATCTGTAACAATTTCACATTTCTAACTGTTTGTGTCAGAAGCAAAATAAAAGCTTAAGTAAGGACATGGGAATTAAAGAGCAGAATT
This sequence comes from Rhynchomys soricoides, assembly GCA_019843965.1. Classification (NCBI taxonomy): domain Eukaryota; kingdom Metazoa; phylum Chordata; class Mammalia; order Rodentia; family Muridae; genus Rhynchomys; species Rhynchomys soricoides. Next base: position 13,971,881 of record JADRCH010000004.1, on the reverse strand, counting down.
GAAGGGATGATGTTGGTGGTGTAATTGGAAAGAAGCTGAAGAGAAATAGTGTGAATTTGAAAGGAAAAAATTCTGCCAGAAATGGCTAGCAGAATATAGCTATTAGTACTGAAAATATCAGTCGTTCATATTCTCAAAATTCCTAGTTTCTGCTAATATGAAATCCTGCATGATTGTAAAAGCTATAAGCCAACTCATATTCTCGTAGATTAGATGAGGTGTAATGATGTAAGACATATCCTGAAAACAGTGTAGGCAAGGGAGAAAAGACACATTTAATTTAATTTTCAATTACTATCTGCATAAACTGTAGGAAGTATTTTGCTTCATATATAATAGGAAATATATTATATGAGGTGAAAATTACTCTGTGTGTCAATACCAAGAATATCAGTTCATATTTATATAATAACATTGCATTTTTTATGTAAAAAAAACTGAGTCTTCAGACAGAATTGTCTTCAAAATGGAAGAGAGAAAACAAAATGAAGGTCGAGGGCAACAGAAGGAGATTTGACAATACAAATAAAAAAAAACAGTGTTAAAAAGTACACAGACTTCCAAGGAGTAATTTAGTTTTGAGAGCGTAACTGATATGATCTGGCTTCACCTACTCACTTTAGAAATGAGGTATTTAGATTATAAGAATGCAGATCCATTCTAACTTTAATGTTCCTAATTCTACACCTTTATATCATCCTTCTGAAAATAAGACTTCATAATGCTCCTATCCCTCCTTTGGAACAGATATATAAAGTACTTTAGAGCTCTCTGGTACACATTACCCAGTTTTTCTATGTTCAGATATTTTTCCACTTGGAAATACTGAGTTGTATAGGGTGAATTGTTTCATCACTACCACAGAAATGTTAGTCTTTATTTAGACTTAGATTTTGGTTCATTTCTGTGGTTATCTTTAATTTTCCCATTACATTTTATTAATACTTTTCAAATTTCAAACAAAAAAAAATGCCTTTCAAACTTATTCCATTCCCCATGGCCAACTCCTTTAAGAGTTACTCTCTTTTTCACCCACACAAACTTTTTCATGCTTTTCTTAAAACCAATCCAGTCTGACATCTGCTGACCATGTATTTCTGGATGTGTGTCTAGAGATGAGACACACTGTAGGCCATACCCTTAAAGGGAACTGTGGTGCTCATTTACAGCAGTTGCCAACTGCCAATAGCTCCAGACCAGAGGGGGAACTTCTTTTGTCTTACTTGAACTTTCATAGCCATATGGCTGATGTCAAAACCACTTCCTTTGATTGTCTCTTGATGTCTTTTTTTTTTCTTGTTCCTGAAAATAGTGTGTGGCTTATAGTTGCTACAGATAATGTCTTCTTGGCACGGTGATAGTATTGATTCTGAATATCTAAGACAAATTTTAGCATTTCAAACATTAGACAAGAACAGAACAAGAGTGATCTGAATGCTTATTCTACACGAGTAAACTTACCCTCCTCTCACAACTAAAATGGTTGAGACAGGAAGGTTTAAGATATGTGCCTAATGGTCCTAAAAATTATAACTAGTAACAATGATAACAATAAGAGTAACAAGAGCAGCAAATACAAAACGGAAAGAAGTTGCATTTTCTTTTACTTCTCTTCTTTTCTATTTATTTATTTTTTTTCTTTATTTCTTTTTTTACAATCCTCTCCTGGTCCACCCTCCAACTGTTCCACATCCCATACCTACTCCCTGCCCTCTGTCCCCATGAGGATGGCCCCACCTCCCACCCCCACCCCACCAGAGCTCTAAACTCCCTGAGGCCTCCAGTCTCTTGAGGGTTAGGTGCATCATTTCTGATTGAACCCAGACCCAGAAGTCTTCTGCTGTATATGTGTTGGGGGCCTCATATCAGCTGGTGTAGGCTGTCTTGTTGGTGATCCGGTATCTGAGAAATCTTGGGCATCCAGGTTAATTGAGACTGCTGGTTCTCTTCCTCGCCATTCCCGAATTCAACCACAGAGGGCAGCAGCTTCTGTCCATTGGTTGGGTTCCAATATCTGCATCTAACTCTTTTAGCTGCTTCTTAGGTCTTTCAGAGAGATGCCATCATAGGTCCCTTTTGGTGAGTGTTCCATAGCCTCAGTAATAGTGTCTGGCCTTGGGGCCTCCCATTAAGCTGGATCCCACTTTGGGCCTGTCACTGGACCTTCCTTTCCTCAAGATCCTCTCTATTTCCATCCCTGCAGTTCTCTCAGACAGGAACAATTATGGGTCAGAGTTTTGACTGTGAGATGACAACCTCTCCCTCATTTGATGCCCTGTCTTTCTGCTGGAAGTTGGCTTTCCAAGTTCCCTATTCCCACTGTAGGGCATTTCATCTAAGATCCCTCCTTTAGATTCTTGAGAGTCTCTCACCTCCCAAATCTCTGGTACATTCTGGAGGGTCCCCCCAACCTCCTACCTCTCACGGTTGGCTGTATCCATTCTTTTTGCTGGCCTTCAGTGCTTCAGTACTTTTCACCCACCCAATTCCACATCATATTCCCCTCTTCCCTCTTCCCCAGTCCACGTTCCCTCCTAGGTACCTCCCTCCCCACTTGTAATTGCTTTCTTCTCCCACCCAATTGGGATTGACTTGTCCTCACTTGGGCCCTTCAGCATGTTGACCATTTAGAGTTCTATGGCCTAAGAATTTCAAAAAATAATTAAGGCTAATTCAACTTACAAATCAAGACTGTAATTTAACCAGACTGTCATTTATTTGAGGTGTGTCAGTGGATATCTAGGTACATAGGCATAAATACCTATGTGCATTGGCATAGATACTTATGTGTACAGGGCTAGAGCAAAGACAATGTAAAACCAGAGAAAGAAAACAAACAGACATAGCCAGAAGAAGCCTTATAGCATAAGGATTCTGACATACTAATCCTGTACTTTCCATAGTTAAACATATGAAATGACAAAATATTTCCTGGAACAGTCATTCACTTTCTGGCATTATGCTAAGGCAGTTTGCTGAGATTAAGGCAGCACTGTTAATTAAATCATAAAGTAATGAGTGTTAAAATACCTGGAAACTTTTAGTAAGCCCTCTCTTTGTCTGTTCTGAAATGCTTCTGCCTTTAGAGGCCACATTCCAGGGGAAATAGTTCACTTAGATGTGAGAAAATAGACAACTTGTGTTTCCTACTAATATACGAAAATAAACTCTATTCCTAGAAGCATTTGTGAAAATGTTGAATGTTTACTCCTGCAGTTCCTTACGATCTTTTATCATGACTGTGAAAGCTGACAACCAAAGCAATTTAGTTTGAAGTCTGGTCATTGGGTTACTAAAGATAACTCATCCCTATTGTAGCTACTATTTCTCCTTCAGAACATAAACTCATAACATATTTTCACTTCACAAGCATGGAAAAGGTAACAGCTACGATAATATTTAGAGAGGATCCTGTCATCAAGTTCATGTTCTGCTCCTGGGAATATACAACTGTTGGGATTAAACCTAAGGTATGTCCTAAAAAATTTGCTAATTCCAAACGTTCGCAAAGAGCACAGTTTCCCTAGCACACACAGGAAATGGAGGATTCACTTTGATGAAAGATAACATTTGCAGTAAAGATGGTTAATCTAATGCCTTGTGTTTAATTTGTAGACTACTTTGGGAGGCTGTTTTAAAAACATGTAAGCAGGAAATCTTGTTACATTTGTTATAATTTTAAAATGTCTGTCTTGACTTTCTGAGAAGAGAATAATCATTTCCACTCAAATCTGCATTATATGGTACCTATTGGCTTGATTTTATCCTGTTAGTTATGAGATAATTCTTTTACTCATTAAATTAAAGGGTTTTCTGTACTTAATATCCACACCCATGATTCCAACAAGCACTCCATTTCAGAAACATTAGATAGCATCATAGAGGCTTCTTAATGTAGTTTTAAAATATACTACATAGTGTGATGTGCATTTTCAGGAAGACTTTCATCTTTAGAAGAAATTTTATATCCTGATGTAATAAATGCATCACAACATTACTATAAAATATCTCTAATGTAGAATATATTTATTGATGCTTTGAAGAAACCCATAACATATTTCCCAAAACAGCCTTGGTAAAATTGTCTTTATATGTTCGTCTTTATTCAAGTACAGAGTCTCAAAGATGCAGTATGGCTTTTCACCAAGGCCTCCATAAATAAACACAGGAGAAAAATCATGGCAAAATCTTCCTAGAGTCTAAGATGAGCTGAGACGAGGTTGCTCAACAAAGCATGGCTTAGACAAAGGATCCTGGCATGTTCCTTATCTCTCTGAACTCTTTCTCCTTGTTCCTGTATGTGGCTTACACCTGACTCATTCCTTCACTCTCTGTGGACGAAGCAGGCTTGAAAAGTTACATTTATTTAATTTAGTTAGGAATATTTTTTCAAATTGATTTAATGAACACTTCTGGATAGTTTGATGAAATTATCACTCCATTCACTGCCCTTATTTCTATATCTGACCTGACTGTAAAAATGCAAAGGAAACTGGAAGGAAAGCTGATATTGCTTTGTAAAAATCAGTATACAAACACACACACACACACACACACACACACACACATATACACACACACACATACACACATACACACATACACACACACACACACACACACACACACATATGGGTTACAGATCCAGGGAGACTTTCTGAGAACTACAAATTATTTTTTTCTGTACTTAACCCTATAATAAAGAAACCAGCAGATCAGCAATGCTTCTAATTAATAAAATTTCTAAGTAATTTGAAATCAAATATATTAGTTCCAAAACATACTTCTGCTGTAACTTCCAGGACTAACGATATACATCAAGGATAAAGAATATATCTTGATATCTGAAAGTATCAGTATGTAGAATATATTCGACTTAGCTATATATACCAGGCACATACGTATATGCATATGTTTAGTTTAGATAAAGATAAATGATTATTTGGAGGAAGGAAATTGAGGTTGCTACAATGCCAAACAAGAGAAATTGTGAGATAATTTTACTGAAATAATCATACAAATTTTGATGTGATAGAATCCAGTTTCTCTTTTTATGATACAATGAGTTTGATTGGTTTTCTCTCTTCAGTTTGAACCAATCACTTGTGGTAAACATTGGTCATTTAGACTTATACTTTTTGTTAACTTCCTCTGTTTTAATATAAAGGCCAAAGGTTTATTATGATATGAGGTAGTGTCTAGAAAAGTACTTTTAAAACATGAGTGTTTTGAAATCACTCAAGATATTTTTCAGAATCATTGGGTCAGAATAGATAGTAGAACCCTACTTTTAAGGGAAGCTAATAGAGCAGAAGAATGTTTATAAACAGATGTTATTCTGATGTCCATAGAATAGTAGTAGAATTTACTTTAAAAGTCACACCTGGAAAATTGTGCTGTTATGTCTAGTCTAGACCATCATCTGCTGCAAGATTCCTACAAAACAACTTTCTTACTGTTGCCAAAAATGAAAAAAAAAATCTTATCTCAGTACACCCAGTCCCTCGCTCTGGAATATATAGTTATTTAAGAAAGAGTTAGCCTGCCCAGATTCCCTCTCTGAGATGGTGTTCTTCTACATGGAAATGCTATTAAGAAACCATAATATTTCTTAAAACCAAATCAATATGTAGGTTAGTAAGCATGGAGCAGAACTACTTGGCAAAAGCTCCACCTAGTTCAGAATTTTGTTTAGTTTCTTTCTTTATTTTTTAAATTTTTTAGTACTTTATTTACATTTCAAATGTTTTCCCATTTTCAGATCTCCCCTATGGAACCTCCCTATTCCCTCCCCTCTCCTCCTGCCTCTATGGGGGTATTCCCCCGCCCACCCACCCACTCTTGTCTTCCCTCCTTGGCATTCTCCTCTACTGGGGCATCTAATACCCTCAGGCCCAAGGGTCTCTTCTCCCTTGGATAGCTAACAAGACCCTCCTCTGCCACATATGTGGCCAGCAACATGGGTCCCTCCATGTGTATTCTTTGGTTGGTGATCCAGTCTCCAGGAGCATCTGGAGGTCAGGCCAGTGGACACAGTTGCTTCCTTCATGAGGCTGCCAACTCCCTCAGCTCCTTCAGTCCCTTCTCCAACTCCTCCATCTGGGACATCATGCTCAGCCCAATGTCTGCTGTGATGTGACTCTTGGTTATTCTTAACTTTTGGGCTAATAACCACTTATCAGTGAGTACATACCATGTTCATTCTTTTGTGACTGCATTACCTCACTCAGGATGATATTTTTAAGTTCCATCCATTCGCCTAAGAATTTCATGAAGTCATTGTTTTTAATATATTATATTATATTATAATATAATTTAATATATTATATTATAATATGTTATATTGTTTTACTGACAATATATAAATGATACTAAAATGCTCTTTGTGAACAAACTTTAAATCTTTACAATTTCAAAGAAAACGTTGACATTTTTTCCTTAATATATACTGTTTTCCTCTTTATCTTATTTTTCTTTTACTTTTTCTTACTTAGCAACATGAATTATGAGTACATTTTGGATATCAAATCTCATAACATCCATGGTTTAAAAACATCTTCTGGAAATAACCAACCAAGAATAGCCAATCTCCATCACCTTTACCTGTTTTTCTACTTAGGTATTCTTAATAATTAAGAACAACAGGGAATTGGCCTTAGGAAAAACAGTCCTAATTGTATTCTTTTATGAATATACACCTAGGTCTTCTGCCATTATTTCTCTAAGAGACTCTAATGCTCTGCCATACTTTTGAAAGATCAGTAACAATAAATCAGTCGATGTGTATACTTATTTCTTGGCTATGCATGTTGGCTCCTGGATCTGTATCCTTTTGTGGACAGTGAAATACTTTCTTGGTTACTGTATTCAATATAATTAGAATAACCAAAATTATTGCTTATAGTTCAGTTTTTCTTATTCTAAATTTCTTTGGATTTTTGAAATTATGTTATTTACTCTATTTTCTTTCTGTTCTGTTAGGATCATCACTTGGATTTTGGCAAAAATACACTGTGTAATTCAGGTAATTGTGGGTATTGTGAGTATATTAACTTTACAAAACAAAAGGGAAAACCTGTAACACTACAATCAAGAATGTGTTATGAATGTCAGGAAAAATCAGTCCATGAAGATATTCTAAGTATTGGTTGGGTCATGGAGAAGACGGTTATCAGTTGAGGTGAAAAGAAGAGGAACAATTCCAAGTGCATGTTAGTGTGACAGAACACAAAATGTTCTACAGTATTAGAAATGAGGGCCACAGAGTACAGTGAAGCATAAGAATGGTTATGCATTTTTAAGGACAGATATTTTCACTTATCCCTAAGGACAACATGACATGTTAAAAGAGTTAAAGATAAAAATAATTTTGAGTATTATGTTGCTCATGCCAAACAACTTTAACAAAATCAAAACAACAACAATACAGAATGGCTTGAAGAAGTGTAGAACTTTTGGGCAAAGTATTGGAGGCTCACTGTTTAGTTCCAAGGTGATAGAAGTGTGCAATTCATTATGAGACCCCTTGACCTGCCTTGTACCAGACTATTTTCAGTGGACATGTGCCAACTCATCTATGTCCATATTCTACTTGTTGCTGGAAAAACCAACTATAGCGTGTGGTGGTATATAAGGGATATAGGCAGTACAATGCCTGAGATTGTAATGAGTGGTTGAGGCAGGCAGAGCTCTGTTCTATTTTCATTGTAAAGACAGATAATTTAACAGTTTAACCTAGCATTTTCTCTACTGTGGAGAACTCAGGAGATGCTTCTCTTTATATCATCTTACATATATTGCGCAGATGTCAGTCCATCAAAGGAAGCTAGTCTAAGCCTTAGAGGTACAACTTTTCTTATCATCCTTAGGAGTCTGAATTTCCTTAGTATCTTTCTGTAAATACTAAACCAAAGACATATAGTTGTTTCCACCACTCATGGATGGCCACATTGCATTCTGTCAAGTTGGTCATAATATGAGAGTGAACTTCACTGGAAGCTTACATGTAGACACTAATTCCCTGTGTCCTCAGAAGATTTCTTTGCTGTATAGGGCCAAAAGTAGAGAATCAAATAAGGGGGAAAAAAGCCATGGCTTACATAAAGAGACTTAGAAGAGAAATGAAAGAGAAAAGGACAGAAAGGAGGAAAGGAAGTGAGAGACTAACTAGTATCACACATACAGAAGGTCAGGTATACACTTACTTAATATCAAATTTTTCAAAGAAGCTGACAAGTTAAATATTCTGAAAACTTGTCCTTATCCTAATATTTTTCCTTTCAATTAGTGCGACATGTACATGTTTTAAAGACTAAGTTTGAGACATAGATGATTTGACACTTTGAAGATGGTACTTCAAAGTGTTTTCACACTTCTCATTGATAATACGAAAATCATTTTTTGCTATAACCTTAACTGTTTGGTTGGGAAACTTTTTCCACATATAATTCAGACTTTTTCTCCCCTCCTTTTTTTTGTTTTTTAAAAATTAGGTTTTAATTAAGCATGTTCATAGAATTTCACATTCACCATTTAAGCTCTTTTATATATACTAACTTTTTAAGGATAATTTATCTTTATCTATAGAACAATTTTTATATTTGTACATTATTTTTCCTTTGATGTTATTTCATCTTATGGGGTTTAACGTTATAGGATTTTGTTGTAGAAATTATTTAATCTCAGTCCAGGGCTTCTACCCCATCTTTGAATATTCACTTCCCAGTTAAAAGACACAAACAAAGTTAATAATATAGATTAATCATCAGTAGATCTGGGAAGACATCTACCCACTATGCAGTTAGAATCTACTTTTCTATTGATATCCTCGAGTTATTGTCTATAATGCTCAATCTGGACAGCTTTTAGTTCCAATAGGTTATGATTTTAAGATGCTTACCCCATTGCATCTTCTCCTCACTTCTTCCTCTTCTTCTGTTTGTGATCTCTTCTGCCCCCAAGTCTGGAAACCTTAAACAATCACTATGTGTCTTCTGCCCACCTATTAGCTGTTAGCACTTTTATTGACCAATGAAGGATAACACTGGGGGTAAGGTCATGTAGCAGCATCTGTGTCTATGTATAGTCCCTGGAGCACCAAGTATTTAGTATAGCAAAAGACCAAACCTCAACGGGATATTTCTTATTTCTTTCCTTCAAACTCCCACTACGAAAACAAATTGCTACATTTCCTTGATTTAGCTTTTATTTCCGCTTCATTTATTTCATGCTCGTATCTCCATTTCAATTTGCATTTAAAATATATTAAAATTTTACAATCAACATTTTCAAGGTTTTCTTATACCTTGTTATTAATATTTTTTTGCCCTAGCCAATTAGGAATTATGATGCACTTAATAATACAGCACTCTTCATATGGTTTTAGACTTCTATCTCAATAATTTAGGAACATACTACTCAGAAATGTCCCTTAGCTATACTAAGTACTTTAGTTGACAGTATTTATTTATCGTGACAATTAACTCATTGGCATTGCTGTTTTGAAAGTGATTTATTGGAGGGTATGTATAAAATTCAAGCCTCTAGAAAATAGATTTACATAGACTACAGATATTAGCAATCTAAAGAGCTCTCAGCTAACTATATATATCAGTGCTAGAGGAAAGCTGGAGTAAACATATTAGAATTTGAAAGATCGTTATTTTGGAAATTATTTGTTTTACAGTTGTGATATAATACATTTGTTCTAAAACTTTACTGAATGACAAGGTGATACTTTTTTCATTCAGTGTACATTTATCAGCATAGATAGTTTTATTGGCTGTCTGACTTATACTTCTATCTGTAGCAACTCTGCTTACTTCCTTCTTCAAAAACTAAAAAATAAATAATTAAGATATGATTTCTATATTTTACAATAAATAATTCAGACCATACTATTGAAATTATAGACTTGCTTTAAAATATTGGTGGTTCTTACTATTCTTTAATGATATCAAGAAACCAAAATATAAATCTTTGGCCATGTGTGCCATACATAACCATGTACGGGTAGAAGAAATACATTTTTATTGTTTTCTTTCTTTGTTTGTTTGTGCGCTTTTCAACTTGGTCATTCATCAATACTATAATGGAATAATATATCACATGCATGAATTAGTGTATATTTATATTTAACTGTAATGCTAATCACTAAAGGGATTCCTTTAGCTATTAACAATGCATTGCCATGTTGAGTTTTCATTAACTAGTGAATGATATTCCTTTATTAGATTCCAGGGATTAATCATGACAAAAATTGTTTTTCCTGTAGAAAGTAAAACTATGATAATAACTGATAATAACTTATTATACACAGACCTTCAGATTTTGTTGTTATTGTTTTTGAGTTAAGATATAACATATGAATTTTTAATTCATTTACATGTACCTTACCAGTTCTGAAATCCTAGACTTGTCTCAACATGTTCAAGTTACACTGTATGGGAAGGAACCCATGGCATTCTTTATTGTAGGCAACAATTCACCAAGTAAGCAGTCAGGGGCTGGAGCAAGCTCAGTCTTAGGAAAGTGGCTACTATTTTTATTGAATGTACATGTTGTCAAAATACACTCTAAATATTTAAGTTTATACTTAGATTTGTGAGTCTCTCAACTTTGTTCAGAAAAGTTTATGGGAGAGAGAGTCGAAGAAATGTGAGAGCCAGAAGAAAGGGAAGAGAGATGAGAGGTGGTGTCTTAGGAACGTGATATGGCTAAGGTAGCACACTCACTCACAGCAGCTGAGCACATCTCCACAAAACAGTCATAAGATCATGACCTATAGAACACATTAAGCAGGGCTCCCAGAGATTGGAGCAGCTGTCATGGAACCTGCATGGGTCTGAGCTAGCTCCTCTGTGTACATTCTCTAGTTGGTTACCTTTTGGTTTTGTAGCACTCCTAGCCAGCAAAAGCGAGGCTGTGTGTGACTCTTTTGCTTGTTTTTGAGATCCTTCCCACTTCATTGGGCTTCATTGATTAGCTTTGATATGAGGGTTTGTGTCTAGACTTGCTACATCTTGCTATGCTGTATTTAGTTGATATCATCATGATACCTGCTCTTTTCTGAAGGGATGTTGAGGAGCAGTGGATCTTGGAGAGGTGGGAGGTGGAAGGGGGCACTGGGAGGAAAGGAAGGAGAGAAGGCTGTAGTTGAGATGTATTGTATGAGAGAATAATATAGAAAAAGAAAAAAGTAGAAAGAAGGAAGAAAGGAAAGAAGAAAGGAAGGAAGAAAAGAAAGAAAGAAAGAAAGAAAGAAGGAAAGAAAGAAGGAAAGAAAGAAGAAAGAGTAAATGATGAGTGTGAAAATATTTGACAATAAAACTTCATCGAGAATAGGGAAAAAACAATAAAAAGCATCTGTTACTAGAACACTCATTCCAGCATGGGTCACAACTCAAGAAGCTTGCAACTTTAGAGCTCCCTGCAGAGTGCACAGACAGTGGCATAGGTCAGTCATGTTTCATGGTAACGGAACCTGTCATTCCCCTCCTTCCACAATCAGTTATTGATTCCATAAGCCCAAGGAGAAGTCCTCATGAAACATGTACCTGTCAGGTTTCCCAGACATGCAATGCTTGTTTAATTCTTGAGTCTCAGAGACTCCCTGGTCATTCGTGCATAAGGTATCAGCGAAGATACTGCACTATGCCTATTGCAATGATCTGTACTTTCCATTTTGTAGTGGAAGTTCCTTATATTTTTGTACTTTGACCACTATATTTTGAGAAGTCATGGGAGATTCTAGAAAGGATGCTGTTCTTTCTGACTTTCCTTGATGTTGGTTATTAACAAGAATTTTATTATTAATTTTGTGAGAAGAATATTGCTCACATTATAACATCAGTGTATTCTATCAGCTGTCCTTAAAACTTCTAAAGTTGAGCTTCATTTTCTTGAACTGGTATACTCTGATTTTTTACTTTAAAATATCTTTTACATACTTTGTCCTATCAAAAAATTTATAGTCTCCTGTTAAAAAATTTGAAGTCTGAGTTTTCCCATTGATCATAAAATGACTGGACTTAGAAAATAAATCTTGCAGAGGCCTGCCAGCATGAGGGACAATCAAGTCTCTCAAGGTTCCCTAACAGCATATCAAACAGCTTCAAACTATGTCCTGTCTCCTGCATTCCATTTTCTACTCCACAACATCTGCACTCCTGGAGGCCTGCTGTCACCAGGGGATAAAAGCAGTAACAACTCTCACAAGGCACAACCAACATTGTAATTATCAACCCCTAACTGGTAAGTCCCCTTAGGGTGCATACAACAGTGGTAAACTGCATCCTGTCTATTTTTCAGCCCATAACTCTGCCTGCTTTCCCAGAGGCCACTCTGGCAGCACAGACCCCAGACCATGTGGTACCAGGAACCCCAGAAGCAATTTGAAGCCCAGCATTCCATAGGCCACACAGGCCAAAAATCCCCTGTGGTGACACCCTAGTGGACCTGAAGACTTGTAAGTCACCAGATCCCCAGTCTACTCAGGCCATAAGACAGAGAAGAATCAAAAACCAAGTGGGGGGTATATAAAAAATAAATGATAAAGAACAAACAAACAAACAAAACAAAGCAAAACTCAGAAATCAGCATTTAACCTATATAACCACAGAACTCAGATGCCTGAAAAACAGCATAAGAAATGAACCAGAGCCAAGGCAATAGCAGACCCCAGATATCCCACTACACGAAGCCCTGGATATCTGAACACAGCTGAAGCACAAGAAAATTAACTTAAATACAAAAAACAAAAACCAAGGAGTTGAATGAAGTGAATAAAACTGTTTAGCACCTGAAAATGGAAATAGAAGCAATAAATAAAACACAAACTGCTACCTGGAGAAGTCTCAGAGATGAAAAACCTAGGAAACAAAACAGAAACTACAGAAGCTAACTTCATGAACACAGTACAAGAGAGGAAAGAGAGAGTCAAAGGCATAGAAGAGAAAGGGGATATCATTTGAAATGTAAATAAAGAAAAATCCAATAAAAAAAGAAGATACAATAGAAGAAATCGATTCATTGCTCAAAGAAAATGTTACATCTGAAAAGTTTCTGACATAAAAAGATTGGGATGATTCTGGAAGGAAAACTCCAACTGAAGAAGATTACCTATATCCAAGAAAACAGAAGAAAGCAGTAATTTCACATTAGAAAAATGAGAGAGAGAGAAACATACACACACACACTACCAACATCAAATTAACAGTAATAAGCAATCATTGCGGTAATAAGCATTCCATATCTCTGTACAATATTAATCCTAATTTAGCAATAAGATGATTCAGACTATCAGAATGAATGCAAAAATGGGATCCATCATTCTGCTGTATACATGAACAAATGCCCCCTCAAAAGTACCCATTACCTTAAAGGGCTGGAAAAACATTTCAAGGCATACAGACCCGAAAGCAATCTGGAGTATACATTCTAGTATCTGACAAAAATAGACTTCCAACCAAAATTACTGAAAAGAGATGGAGAAGGACACTTCATACTAGACAAAGGAAAAATATACCAAATTGACTTCCCAATTAGGGACATCTATACCCCACGTGTAAGAGGACCCACACTTGGAAAATAAACAGTATTAAGCATTATCTCACTCATTAATGGGGAGAGATTCCAATATATCATTCCCAAACATGGACGGGTCATCCAGACAGAAATTAAACAGAGAAATAATGACACACAGATGTTATCTCTCAGAAGGATATCCCTAAAATATATCTATAAAATATTTTACCCAAACACAACAGAGTATACCTCCTTCTCAGCTGCTCATGGGAGTTTCTGGAAATTTGAACATAAACTCTGCCACAAAGCAATTCCCAACAGATACAAGAAAATTGAAATAACCCCCTATTTTTATCAGACCATGAATGATGAAAGCAGGACTTCAACAACAACAGAAATAACAGAAAACCTGTAAATTAATAGAAACTGAAAACCTTGCTACTCAATAACCACAGGGTCAAGAAAGAAAGAAAGGAAGAAAGAAAGAAAGAGTGTGTGTGTGTAAGGGAGAGAGGGAGGGAGGAAGGAAGGAAGGAAGGAAGGAAGGAAGGAAGGAAGGAAAGAAAGTAGGAAGGACTTTCTAGAATTCAATGAAAATGAATGCACAACATATGCATACTTATGATACATGATGAAAATAGTGCTAAGAGGAAAGTTCAGAGCACTGAGTGCTTTCATACAGAACTTAGTGAGCTCTCATACTAGCATCTTAACAGCACACCTGAAATCTCTAGAAGAAAAAAAAAAAAGCTAATTAACGCAGGGCTAAAATCAATAAATTAGAAACAAAGAGAACAATACAAATAATCAGTGAAACAAAGAGTTAGCTCTTTGAGAAAATCAATAAGATAGGCAAACCCTTAGCTAAACTAATTAAAAGGCACAGGGACGTTATCCAAATTAACAAAATCAGAAATGAAGGGGAGACATAAGAAACATGGAGGAAATCCAAAGAATCAATTGGTCTTACTTCAAAAGCATGTACCTCACAAAATGGGAATATCTAAAGGAAATGAATGAATTTTCAGATAAATGTGACTTACCAAAATTAAATCAAGATCAGGTAAACAAATTAAATAGTCCTGTAACCCTTAAAGAAATAGACACAGTAATTAAAAACATTTCAACCCCAAACAACACAGGGACAGAAGGTTTTAGTGTAGAATTCTTCTACACCTTTAAAGAGCTAATAGCAATACTCCTCAAATTATCCCACAAAATATAAGTAGAAGGAAGAATGTCAAATTCATTTCATGAGGCTACAGTCACCCTGGTACATAAACCACACAAAGACTGAACTAAGAAAGAGAACTACAGACCAATCCCCCTTACAGAGCATTAATGCAAAAGTACTTAACAAAATACAAACTGAATCCAAGAATATATCAAAAGCATCTTCATACCAGAGATGCAGGGATTTTTCAACATTAGAAAATCCTTCAATTTATCCTTCAATCCCCTATATAAACAAACTGAAAGAGAAAAGAAAATATACAATCATCTCATTAGATGCTGAAAATTCCTTTGACAAACTCCAACACCCCTCAGGATGAAAGTCTTGAAGAGATCTGGGGTACAAGGAACATACATAAACACAAAAGACAATATACAGCAACCTGATTGTCAACATTAAACTAAATGGAGAGAAAGGTAAAGGAATTCTACTAAGAGCAGGGACAAGGAAAGCCTGTCTCTTCCCTCGCTCTCTATTCAATAAAGTGCTTGAAGCTCTAGCTAGAGCAATAAGATAACTAAAGGAGATCAAGGTGTTACAAATTAGAAAGAAAGAGATCAAAGTGTCTGTATTAGCAGATGACATGATAGTATATAAGAAAATCCAAACATTCTACCTTGAGCAAACTGGCTGTATACAAAATTGACTCAAAAGAAAAAAAATCAGTATCCTTCCTGTATAAAAATGATAAGTGGGCTGAGAAAGAAATTGGAGAAACCGCAGCTTTCACATCAAACACAAATACCTTGATATGATATAACTCTAACCAAGCAAGTGAAAGATTTTTATTGCAAGGACTTCAAATCTTTGAAGAAAGACATTGAAGAAGATAACAGAAGATAGAAAGGACTCCCATGCTCATGGATCGGTAGGATTAACATAGTAAAACTGGCCAATATACATTTAGCAATCTACAGATTCAAAGCAATTCACATAAAAATTCCTACACAATTCTTTACAGATCTTGAAAGAACAATGTTCCATTTTATGTACAGAAACAAAAATCCCAAGATAAATAAAGAATTCTATACCATCAAAGAACTCATGGAGGTGTTGCCATCACTTTCTCTGATTTCAAGCTGTACTACAGAGTAGTAGTAATGGAATCTACAGATTACCAGAATGAAAACAGGCAGGTTGATCAATGGTATCAAATCAAATAACAAGAAGCTAATCCACATACCTATGGACACTTGATTTTTGACAAAGATAGCAAAACTGCACAATGAAAAAAAGAGAGCATTTCAACAAATGGTGTTGGTCTGCATATAGGAAATTCAAGTAGATTCATATCTATCATCCTGCACTAAACTCAAGTCCAAATGGATCAAACGCCTCAACATAAAACTGGATCCAGTAAATCTGAGAGAAGAGAAAGTATAGAATAGTCTTGAAGATATTAGCACAAGAGACAACTTCCTGAACAGAATATGAACGGCTTAGGCACTAAGATCAACAATGAGTAAGTGGTATCTCGTGAAAGTGAAAAGCTTCTATAAAGCAAAGGATACCATTAAATGAACAAAATGGCAGCCTACAGAATGGGGAAAAATTTCGCCAACTCCACATATAACATCCAAAATTTGTAAAGAACTGAAGAAATGAGATATCAGAAAAACAAACTAACCAATAATTCATGTTTTAAAAAGAGGTATAGATCTAAACAAAGGAATTTTGACACTAAAAAAAATATTCAGCATCCTTAATCATAAAGGAAATGCAAAGCGAAATAATTCTAAAATTCTATCTTACAACTGTCAGAATGGTTAAGATCAAAAACTTACGTTATAACATATGCTGGCAAAGATATGGAGCAAGGCAAACACTCCTCCATGAAGTCTACAAGTGTAAACTTGCATAATGACTTTGGAACTTAATTTGGCATTTTCTCAGAAGATTTTGGAGTAGATCTACCTCAAGACCCAGCAATACCACTGCTGGCCATATACCCAAAAGGACCTTCAACATAGCACAAGGACACTTCCTCAGCTATGTTCATAATAGCATTACTCTTAGATAAGATTACCCTAACAGATTCCTGGGAGTTTCCATGTTCCTAGATTTCTAGCTCATCCCAGAGAGCTAGAAATCTCTCTAATCTAGTTGTCTCTTCCAGAACTCTCTCCTTCTGCCCCCCTCATCCCCTGCAGTACTTTTCCATAAATCTACCACCAAATTTTTAATCTATTTCCCTTTATTATAGAGAGTCTAGCATTACCCCCTTATTCACCTTTTGTTATTTAGCTTCTTTGGATTGTAGTTTATAACATGGTTATCCTGTACTTTATGACTGATAACCATTTATACATGAGTACATACCATGTTTGTCTTTCTGGGTCTGAGTTATTTCATGTAAGATGATCTCTTTTAGTTCCATCTGTTTGCCAGCAAATTTCATAATATCGTGAATTTAGTGGCTGTATAATACTCCATTGTGTAAATGCACCATATTTCCTTTAGTTACTTTTTGATTGAGAGATATCTAGGTTGTTTTTGGTTTCTGGTATTAGGAATAAAGCTATTATGATGACTTGAAATTTCCTAATCTATTAGTGTAATAATTCGTTTGCCCATCCTCCTCTCCCTTTATGTGCATAGTTAATTTTCAGTGAACACATGCAGTGTTATCAGAATTATGTCATCATGACTTCATTGCGACCAGCATCATCAAACAGACACGAATGCTTCAAGGATTTTTAATCCTCCAGGTTTTCATCAGTTTCCAAATAAGTGTGTAGCATTATTTTCTAGCTCCTTCAGTTCAGACATTTCATATAATTAAATAAGTTCAATTAATTTTTTATTTTGTTGTGAGGATCCAGTGACTCATGAAAGCATTCCTATAAATTCACAAGCATAAAGTTTGTATTCATTTTGTGTAGGTCTATGATTTTTTTTTGAAAACTTAATAGGTATGTTATCTCCAATAATAATATAGATTTACTCTTAAATCTCCCTGCATTTATTGTGCAAATGGCTGTTTTACTGTAGTTACCACGAGCCAAATATCAGACATTATATAAAACCCAATTTGTATAATAAAAGGACCACAGAATCCAGTAAATGTCAGTAGCATAAATATGTTTATGAAGAGAAGTGCATAGAATATATTTAATAAATACTCAATAGCACAGACCTTAAGAAAAACTTTTTTTAATATTACTTAATATGTTTAAAATAATACTGATCACATAGGTTGGAAGTAATTGACTATGGAAATCAAAACATTGTAAAGAATATCCACATGGATTGGAAGCTTTTAAAAATTATAAAGTAAGGTTAGAATACAAAGCCTTTACCGTATACCTATTCCACTCCCTAAGTATAAAAAGATGCTGATTCACTCTTGTCATGCAATTAAATACTCTGAGGAATCTGGAGTCATATCACTCTGTTAAAAGGATGAGAATGAGTCACTCTCCAATGAGCTTCAAAATTTGTAATTCTGTATAGATAAATATCACCCTTTTCTGGTGTTTTCATTTTAAAATCTGTCAATTAACATTGCTGTAAAGTGCACTAAGTACTCTCCAAGAAACTTGGAAGAGTCACAGTCTCCCCAAATGCCTAATTTGCTACTAGGATTGACAGGGACACTGAAAGAAAAATACCCAAACCATTCAGTAGCATAGAAATAAAGTGAAGTAGGATCTAAGCATTTTCCCTCATCTCTTCAGGGCATTATTTCTGTCTACTGTTCACCTGCTCTAATTATCTTGGCAGCTCACTTAAATTACATTATTTCTGCTACTAACAAGATGAGCCAGATTTTCCCCAGTGCTAAAGACACAACAGCATCAACAAAAACTCTTTATGATACCCCAGTGGCTTTAAAATGTTAATCCATCTCACTGGATGTTTATCTGGTTCTAAGGAATGACATGCTCTAGGGAGAATTTGGCTCAATGTGAAATGGCTTTAGTATACAAGCAACAGTACTGTTCAATTTGTTTTTCCTATATTTACATTAGGTAGGCTTTGGCAGCACAGATTAGATTTTTGAAGCAAACATAGCATCATGCCTGCTGCTCAACGTGGGCTCTTTTCAGGTCAATTAATGCCTATGAAGTTTTTTAAGCAGGTGTTAATCTGGTATTAAACTGCTCTGACACTGGCATGTTTCCCCCATAAAGTGAAGTTGAAAGTAGATTGTGTAACAATCTGAAAGAATAATAAAAATCTGAAAGAATAATAAACATATTATTCAAACATTTACCCTCATCATATACTTGCTTTTTTGTTTTTATTTTTTTTCGAGACAGGGTTTCTCTGTATAGCTCTGGCTGTCCTGGAACTCACTCTGTAGACCAGGCTGACCTCGAACTCAGAAATCCGCCTGTCTCTCCCTCCCAAGTGCTAGGATTAAAGGCGTGCGCCACCACTGCCCGGCATATACTTGCTTTTTATAGTAAGATATTTAAGATTAAATTTTGTTGTTGATCCAGATTAAGTAATTATTCTCTTAAATATCTTACTAGCTTGTTTTAAAATTTGTTTTTCTATGTTAATTCTTTATGTCTAGTTTGATACCATCAAAGAATTACTGGATGAAGCATAGTATCTTCTGTATGGATATTAATTTATAATGCTAAGATGCTGTTTTTAAAGGGTAAGAGGGAGAACATTTTAAAATTAAAACAAAACAAAACAAAACAATACTCCTAGAAAAATAAAATTCCATTTTAGTCAACCATCAATTGTACATCTATACAAAGTCAACTAGAGTCCTGGATATGTTAGGAATTTGTGGAAAACATAAACATAATATAGACCCTGGACTTGGAACATGCAAAGTCTAGGGAAAAAAGATAGAAATGAATTGCAGTGACTTGTGACATGTAAGAGCTCAAGAATGAGTTGTAAGAGACTGTAACAACCATCATCTTTCTTAGAGTCATAATCCACTCTCTGAGATTTTTTAATGAGATAACACTTTATTTGGATTATAATATCTAAAGTTTAAATTTCTAATGATTATAAGAGAGAAAAGTCAGCCTTAGCAAGTGAAGAAAAATAAGTCCAGCTTAACAACATGAAGGAATGATTTGCTTATATAAAACAATAGATGCAGAGCTCTATGGGTGTAAAATGGGTGAAACGGGTCAGCAATATGGGGGTTGAGATTAGACATTTAAAGACCAAACAATAGCATGACTCACATAGCATGTTCACCAGCTTAAAATGTTCCTGTGAGTCAGTGGTTCCCAGAATTCAGAATGCAAAGATAGCCTTGCTTTCTACAGAATCTGTTTGAATGCAAACATTGGGGCTCTAATCTAAGATTCTGATTTAGCAGCTCTTGTTACAATACAATATTTCATAATTCTTCAAAATTCATGCAACACTCAAAAGTAAATTAGGATGGAGGAGGTCATTATTAACTGTTTCATGCATGCAAGAAGCATGATTAGATAGTTTACATTGAGGATGAAAATCAGAAATAATCAGACACCTAAGCTGGTTTATTAGTTCGTTGTAAAGTTGATAAGTATTGAGTGAACCAATTTTCGTGCAAGACCTCACTCCACATGGAGCAAGTAGAATTTTTAAGCTTAATACAATGCAAAAATTTTAAAGTCTATCTAGGTGTTCATTCTCCTCAAAAGGGAATACTTGTAACACTGTTTCATGAATGACTATTAGTGCTCATGAAAAACCATAAAATAGAGAAAAATACCTGAGCTCAACTAAAGTAAGACAAGCAGAATCTTGTTTTCCATTACATGGAAAGGGGAGACAGCATTTGTCTAGAATTGCTGTAAAGATTCTAGCACAGCTGAGCCCAAGTAGATATACAAGAACAGGAGCAATTAGATAAATTGGGTGGGAGTAAGTGAGCTATCAGTATGGATTTCATAATTTCAGCACTTGATTGTTTTATATGAATTTGGAATCATTACCTTGAAAGTTACAGGAGTATCTGCTACTATCAAAAAGTTATAAACACACCATAAATGGCAACTGTCTTTTCAGTTGAGGATATAAGTAAATGGAAATCATAGAATCAGCCTTTTCAGGACTTGAACCATTATTTATTGAAATCCTGAATAAGTATATATGGTATGGTATACGTACTTCAATTTTCTAAACTCTGCAAAATGAAACACTTCCGTTTTCCAAATTTTACTTCTTTGGATACCTTTTGTGTTACTCGATCCATTCAATGGGGTTTGGTTAAACAAATAACAGGTAGAACTTTTACTTATAATCTTATTGGTTTGTTGTCAAGTGACAGAACACTATTTCTTCAAACCTTTGCTGTTAACTTGTTTTTGAGATGGAATTCTGAAGCTTATAACACATTTCCTTCTAATAGTTGATCAATTTCATTATTTTCTCTTGCAGAGGGCCTGGTTGACCAATATGGGATTTGTTATACAATGGAGATATATATATATATATATACAACTATATACAATGGATGATTTCTATTTCTGAGTACCTGGTATAGCTGAATAAATAGAGAAATTAAAGCTGAATTATCCTGAATAAGGTCAGCAGTTTCAGTATGCAAAACAACTCTTTCTGTACATTGGTAGTCAGTAACTATATTAAGAGATTTTGAAAAATCTAATAATACCATATGAATTGCATACAGCTCCAATTTTCACCCCAATTATAAGGGTTCTGAGCCTTCTTACTTATTTTTCTTATTTATAAACTGTATTTCATGAATTATTTGCATCAGAATAAAATATATGGTCTCCAGAAACTGGTTCCAATTAGTGCTCATGAAAACCATAAACTAGAGCAAAATACTGGGTCTATTACTGATAATTGACAGTGTCATTTTTCTTTTCAGAATCAATTCAGAAACATTTTCTACATGGGACTTTAAGTTTTACATTCTGTGCTAAAATTTTCTTTTCTAAATTATCTCTTTCTGCATAAGAATTCCTGTGAGAGAATGAGTAGAAGGCAAAACAATCAAAATACAAGCTATCTTTGGATCAAAATGATCCAGGTATGCATGTTGTAATATATTTTCTATGAGAGTGAATACTTTTTCATCTTCAGCTGATAATTTTCTTGGACTATTTAAGTCCTCATCACCTTGTAAGTCATTACTTGTCTCTTAGACTTGATTAACTAATATAATTAGCCAATTAATCGCTCCAAAACAATTATCGAAAATAATTAAGAATTCTTTAATTGGTCTCTCATAACTTCTAGGGTGTACTTTCTTGGGTTGAATCTTTCATAGACCTATCTTATAATAATAGATAATTAGTAGAGTCTTCCTTTTGTATTTTGTCAGCAGCAATCTGTAGTCCCCAGCAAGGCAAAATTATCTTTACTTTATCAAACATTTCCCCCCAAAGGTGTTATCTCCATTAAGATATCATTCATATATAGGTAAATTACAGACTGATGAAACTACTTTATAAATTATTTCTAGTTACTGTTATATAAATATTGACATGAGGTAGGACTGTTTAACATTCTTTGAGCAAGACCCTCCAATGGTATGTCTTTATTGGACAAATGTTGTAATAAGTAGGTATTGAGAAAAGAAAAATAAAACCCTTTATCATGCTCATGTAAATAGATTGTGAAAAATCAGTCTTTTAAATAAATCAGTATAATAGACCATGACTAAGTTAACAAGGAAGTCAATGTGATTACAGGCTATAAAGAGCCCATTGGCTGAATGATTTTATTGATTGCTTCAGGTCTGATAATGTCTTCCATTTTCTAGTTTTCTTTCTAATGACAAACAGAATTCTAAAGGCTGGACTCTTCTATATCTTGGGCTTCCAACTGGTCTTGGACTAGCTGTTCTAGTGCCTGCAGGTTTTTCTTTTGTCCCAGGCCATTGTTCTATCCAAACAAGTCTGTAAGTTTGCAACTTTAGTGGCAGTGCATCATGTGATCTACTAGCAGTGACTCTACCACATAAAGTTGAAGAGTCATCTGCAGCTGTATCCTGCTCATGGAAAGCTTAGACAGTCTTTAACTGTCTTCAATAACATTTCTGGTTTTTAGGAACTTCTCCTTTTTTATGACCTGTTATGTAAAGTTGGAAGAATGCTAATCTCTACCTCCCACTGTTGCAATAGATCTCTTCCCCATGAATGTACAGCTGTATTAGCCACATTCCGCTTCTATGTATTTAATCCATTTTAAAATTTGTTTTACCTGAGACAATATCCCAATTCCTAGGAGGTTATCATGATTTCAAAGATATTAACCTGGTTAGAAGCTTGTGTCTAGACTTGGATTTCTTCTGCATGTTGTCTGTCCTGCTCCTTATATGCTTCAGTTAGCATCTGGTGGTGTTAGCTGGCTCAGACCCCTCAACCTGATCTAGTAGGCTACCCTACATTTTCACCCTCCTGCCAACTTCTGGCTAGGCCTCTTCAACTTGCCTCACTTGTGCATGGCTTTAGGCCTTCATCTATGGGTACCAGCTAATAGTCTCAGGCCCACATGCCATGGCAGACTGGGCTGGTGAGGCATCTCTCACCAGGTACCAGGCTGGGGATGAACTTCACTGCTGTTTTTCCCATGGGCTAGATCATGAACCACAAGTTCAGCTGAACAATGTGTTGGCTTCCCAGAGCAGCATGCAGCTCTGGAAAATACTTTCCTGTAGGGTAGTGCCCCAAGGCTCCATTTCTGGGCTCTACACTTTACTCACTGATCATAGGCCTCTGCTCTCCCCAGTAGTCAGCCAAACTGCATGGCAGTTGAGGGAGGGTAGTAAGGAGCATGTGCTAAGTCCTGCCTTCTAATCCTGCCTCAGCTTATTGGCCATTACAGTTTTAGGGACAGGTGATTCATTCTCGAAGCACACAGGAAATTATCCCTACATATAAGTACTATATAATTTCACAATATGAGTATCATATATTAACTAAATAGAATAAATTTTTGTCATTTCCTATAAGAAGTACATGATGGCTACAGTAATTGGGGAAAAAATTAAAAGCAAGACCAAAAGTAATACAATGTTTGACCAAAATTATGTATGGTATTAAATAAACTAGAGACCAAACCAGAAAATCCCCAGGAAAACAAGGCTGTGAATCTCCATGAGTGATAGCTACCTCATTTATGAACATGAATATAAATTCACGCAGGCTTTTTGTTATAAATGCTTGAGAAATCAAAATCTACAAATTTAGTCATAATTAAATCATCAGTAATTTACTGTGGAATTTAACATCAATATACTGTAGAAACTAACAGAATATTTTCCTTGCTTCCCTTCTGGTCTTATAATATAATAGGTCTTCTGTATTGTATGTCCTCAGTGGTACAGTAATCAGAACTGGTTTGCAAATAATCTCATTTAAATTTGCTTGGCACATCAAGTCCTGTGCTTAAGAGCAGACTTAGCGGTACTCCAAGTGGCATGGAATCAAATGGTGATCATCAGAGACAGGATGTGGGAAATAGGGAAAAATCCATCAAAGATTCAAATTTACAAGTATCTAGTTAATGCTATATGGTTGGTTATTTGTAATTTGATAAAATAAATAACTTTAGTTTTCTTAACAGTCATGTTAAATAATAGAATGGCTTGAGTTTATAAAGTAGATTCTGGTATGCATCATATTATGTCACTTCAATTTCGTCAGAATTTCAGTATATTCAAAACTAAATTATTCTTATTAAAAATTATTGTTTAACATCCTTTTATAACTACTTAATTAATGTATTTCTGGCATCAATTAATTTTGTAATTTTGTAAGCCACAAAAATCTTTGTAATAAATACATGAGTCTAAAAAAGGAAAATGTATAAAAGAAGTAGTAAAATATTTATTTATGGAAATTTAAAAATTCCTATATATAACATATACATAAATATAGAATATATTTAATAGTATACATTATATACTATGCACTATTCATTATATATTATATACTATTCATTATATACAATCATATATAAAATATATAAAGACATATAATATACATAATTATATATGTATATATATACATTTAAATTGAGAAATTTTTGCAAAACTTTAGGTAAATGGAAAGGAATAAACAATGAAGAATAACTAAGCAGGGTGGCTAAATTAAGGTATTTTACCTAATATTTATGCATATGTACATGGGTATCTATAACAATATCAAGAAATCATTGTTGAATGGAGATAAGATATTTGGCTACACATTAGCAAATATGTTTCCCTGGATAGTCAATGTTCTGTATTCTATGTGCCAACTGTTAGGCTGTAAATTGACTAAAATAACACTTTGTAGCAATACATGCTGAGGCTTGATTCAGGGAGAGTAGGGTAAAAGGATTCACTCAGGCCTTTGTACACAATGCCTCTTCAAATATATTTTACGATTGGAACTGCAGCTTTCTATAAGATAACTACCAATGTATTCAACCCCCCTCAGCATTCAAAATATCAAATCAGTTGTCTCTGCTATGATAATAGGATTGTTATACTATATCCATAGGATTGTGGACAAATAACATGATCACTTTTAGTTTGAAGGATGTTTTGTTTCTCATGCAGAAAACTGTTATCATTTTTTTAAGTACAAGTAGTGATAGTACAACAGAGAAGACAGCCCTTTGAACATCAAAACAGCTTCTAGGTTATTTGTCTACCAATTGCTACTTATAATGTTGATAAATTAACCTAGACTATTTACTCATTTGTATGGTGAAGGTCAGGAAGCCAGCAGTTCTCTCTTTCCACAGTGGGATCTGGGGCTGAACTTAGGCTGTCAATCTTGAGCAGCGAGGGTCTAAAAACAAAACAAACAAACAAAACAAAACCAATAAAGCCCTATAGTTGTTTTACTTTGAGGTAAATACTTACATTCCCAGTATTTTGGTCTTCTCATTTAAAATAAAAGATGAATAGATGTATTTTTGTTCTATTTTAAATGTTTTTCATCGTAAGTCAATAAAGTTTTTAGTAACAACTAACAAAATTCACTGTCACATAAGACCCTGCCCCAATCAATTCCTTGACAGAACATGATATCTACAGTAGAATTTAAGTCAGATACAGAGTTTTAAGTATTACTCACAGATCCTGAGGTCCCCACAGACAACCAGAGACCAAGAGGAATTCAACATGTATGCAAAAGAAAAGTCTTTATTTAAACTAGAGCTGGCACCCTCCAACCTCTCCAACACACTAGATGGTTGTGGAAATTCCTGAGCTGGTGAAGCTTTGCCTTTTTATTGTAGTTACAGCAGGGTAGGGGGCTTTACAGCTTAGCAGGTACATGATTGGTTAGCTTGAGTAAACTATGACAAAACCTCTGGAAAGTTAGGGACTTTGATCTTAGGAGTCAGCTGGCTGTGGCTAATTGTGGAGTGGCTGGTAGGAAGGTTATGGCTGTTGCTAGGGGACAAGTTGTGCTTGTTCCAGTGCCTGAGTTCAGTCTGAAGAGAAGCTTAACATAAAATGGAGTATAAACAAAAACTGGAGTTTGTAATGATAGGTTGGCACCTTCAGTAAGACATATGGGATACAGATCAATTGTGCTTTTGACTCCACCACTATTAGTTTGGTTTGTTTGTTTTAATAACCAACAGTTAGTGATGAAACTTAGTAGAATTAAGGTTTCAAAATCTACAAATACTAAATCTGTGTGGTCAGTCAAACTAAACGTCTATGGTAGATGTTTATTTGTTTCTTTGGAGCATATCTATTATCATCTTTAGAGGTTTCTTCACTCCACTTTGTGTTTTACAATTAGACATCTATATACTGGTCTACCTCACATAGACATTGAGATGATTTTATTGCCAACATAGAGGCAAGAAGAGCTCCGAATCCTATTGACTCCAAATTCCCAGATTTAGAGGCACTTTTAACACATTATAGGTGGCATAAAATGCTTTACTTGCACAAAATCATGCAATTAATTTCTAAAAGAAATATTTTAAAAATAAAAGAAAATTAAAAAACCTATTTCTGTAGAAAATGTATTTCTATAACTTTGTTGAGATTAAATAATTTCATAAATCCTATTCAGGACACACATTGGGTTTCAACCAAGAACATATTTTTACAGGATGATTAAATCACTCTATTTAAAATTGGGTGTCTTGGAAAAATATGTCAAATACAGTTCTTAAATTTTCTATAGCAAGTTCTTTTAAGAGAAAAAGAAAAATCACATATAGCACATAGCTTTAGAGCTTCTACAGCTCTACAAGCACAGGCAGCATTTTCATATTTGCTGAATGAAATTGTAGGGGGAAATGGTGCATTTTGGATATATATATATATATCTCCCAGGCATTTCTGTCTTTGAAACTTCTTACCTTCTCAAATCCTCAGCTCATCAATAGGAACGGTCTCCTTAAAACATTTATGTGATTTTTTTTTCCTCTTGGAAATTACATCTGGTGTGATTAATTCTGTTAGATAAGAAATCCAAATACTAGATTCCTCCAGATCATTTCTCTGAGTGAAGGAATTTTCAGTTTTTGTGAAAACTCCTGTAGAAAACTTTTAAAACACATGCAGCCACCCCAAATTAACTAAATAAGGATGGCATGTACTAAATTTGACTTGATGGTGTAGATAAGAAGTCACATATAAAAAGAAAGTATCCAGTTTCTTTCATGTGACATAAATTCTTCAAAATTTATCAACAATTATTTCATATTCATTATTTTGTTCCACTAAACGTCATTTGCATATTTATTTAGGGAATTATTCAAGAACTACAGTTACTGAGGAAGTAGTCAGGTATTTAGCAATCACCAGGAAGCTCTGCAGATTCATATCCATATTATAACACTGTGGAACTCTAAGACTCAAGTAATTGCACTGCATGTTTGATGATTCCACCCCCAATTGCACTGATGCAGCTGTGCTCTTTGATATGACAATTGCTGAGTTTTACACTGCACCACAGGTTGTGCCGCTTGGTTTTCTAATGTGGTTGCCTGCTTAAATAATCGAAAGTTAAATGTAGTAAAATGTATTAACCATGCCAAGTAGTTACTGATAACACTCTACTACTAATGGTGCCTGCTTTTACTAATGCCATGGTTTTATAGTTTAGTTTCTATTTAAATATTATCTTGAATTCAAAGTGATAAATTAATGAGCTACCTTATTGTCATTAGTTTATGATAGGCATCTAATCACTTCAAAACAATTGATATTTACTTATTTTGTAATATTTTATAAATATCTTTTGGGTTTTGAGAATTCCATACATGTGTACACACAGGTGATAGAAGATAGATAGATGATAGATAGATAGATACATAGATAATAGATGATGGGTACATGCATGGATAAATAGATTCATAGAACCATTGATAGCTAAGTAGTGTCATTAAGCAGAGCAGCATAGACAACCTACAAAGGATTGACAGATTTGAAGAAAATTTACTCTCTTTAATGCTATGAACTACCAATCACTCCTCAGCTGGGTGTAAGGCCTGATGTGCACTTCCCATATTCTTGCTGGAATGTTGATTGGATTTATTTAGTTCTGGCATTGTCCAGCCAGTCACAAATACCATGAGTTCATGAGTGTGCAGGTTTGTCCATTTGAGGAGACACTGTTTTGTAACAGTGTGCCCAACACCTGGCTCTTAAAATATTTCTGACTCCTCTTCTCTGAGGTTCCCTACATTTTGGGGAAAAGGGTATAACTTAAATATGTGTGTGTGTGTGTGTGTGTGTGTGTGTGTGTGTGTGTGTGTGTATACATTTGTCACTCATCTATCACTAGTTCACTATACTATGACAAATTGTGAGGTTTTGTATTAAGTAAACACCAAAACGTGTTTCTCTGATTCAGCTGCACCTTGTGTGGGTGTAGAGATGACTGTTTAGAAGGCAGTGTGATATTATGTCCTTTTCACAAAATAGGACTACTAGCCTCTCCTAAAGGATACACCACCGACCTACTTTGCTCTGAGTTATTCACCAAGTTTAATGTAATAAATATCTGTTTCCTTCTGTATAGCGTGGTTTATATCCAATCTTAAAGTGGTGAGCTACAACCATCATCTTTTACAGATGAGTCTATCTTGCTAGGCCAGTCATTCAAATAACATCATTTACTGCTGAGTGAGACTGTTGAGGACTAATACACTCAAAACCCATTTGTACAATTTGTCACATTATTCAATGTACTGATGAGAACGGAAAACAGAAGTTGTGTGCATGTGCGTTCATACATATATATCTTATGCTTCAAAAATTTTTAGAGCTAAGATTTCTCAAAGCAATGAAACATTATTTATGTGATGTTTCACTTAAAATTATAACTCAAGTTTAATAATGAACAAAAACATTTTAGTCAACTTTCATACTATATTTGATCTCAATGCTTATAGAAATAAATTTATATAAATAATAATACCATTTACCATAAAATGTATGAGTATATAATAATAAAGTCTTCTATAATATAACAAAAAATACTGATACCTTTTACCATAAAATGTATGAATAAGTAGTAATAAAGGATTTTATAATATTAAAAATGAAATGTTTTTTCTCCATCCTGTTTGTGTGTGTATATGTGTGTGTGTGTGCATGTGTGTGTGTGTGTGTGTGTAGGAGAGATATGTGAATATGGTCTCATTTGTTTATTTGTCTCACTCAATAGATTGATCTTGACCTATTGAGTGAGATGGGGTCTAAATGGTGCTGTGTAAGCCAGACTAATTGCACCCAAAGCTTCTAGAGATCCTCCTGTCTCCATTTGCCTTCTCTCCTTTTCTTAGTCCTGGGAATACTAATGCTTGATAGATGGTTTCTAGGGAGCCTCCCAAAGACCATCAGGCTTGCCAGAACCTGGTTTCTTTCTTTGTTTTCCATTAAATAAGCCATCTTCAGCTCCAAACATGTTACTTAATGTAACTATTTTTATCTTTAAATAATCAAGGAACCCTCTCACACACACACATACACACAAATAATCAAAAGAGGAGATTAGCAAAACAGCAGCTTTCTTTTTTGAAGTGACCAGTTAGTTACTTCACTGAAATAAATAACTTAGTAATCTTTCATGTTGATAGCCAAACAAGAAACAGAAACAAGAAACATTACCAAATGTTCATAGTTGCTACAGTTCTGTCATTGGTTTCAAATCTCCTTATTAGCAGCAAGTACTTAGAGAAAATTTTGTGCTTAAAAACATACACAGGATCACAGTATTCAGTGCAATCAGTCTAAATGCAAATTTAGCTACTAATATATTCACTTTAATCAATAAAGTATGCAGAAACTTAACCATTGGAATTTACATTACAGGGAGTAAACAGAACGCAGCTGGATTACAAAAATAGACCATGCCTATGATACAAGTGAACACACGAAATGTTTACATTTCAAACTACTGTCCACTTCTTTTAATACACTTTACTAGGTTATAACTATTTTAACCAGGAACATTTCGGAACAATTAACAGTTCCCAGGTTTAACATCTTAAATTGTCAATGACCTTTCTTACAAATGATACAATATACATTTGTAAATCAGAACCAATGGACACTGACAAAAGAAAGTAAGTGATAATGGCAAATTCTAAAATAATTAAAATTATTAAAATTAGAAGGGTCCTCATTCTATACCACCTACCTAGTATTTTTCACATAACAATGTTATTTGCCGAATAGTAAATTCTAATTTATTAATTAATTTCTGATTTATAGAGGTACATGTTCTAATCCAAATATTGTTTTAACGTGGTACTGCTCACACTGGCTGATAAATTATTAGAGAGATAAAGCTTATCATCTTGGTGTCAAAATCCGGGAGAAATTTAGCCCCCAGACTGGTGGGACCCAAGTTTCTCATGCTTTTCACTCTCTCTCCCTCTCCACCAGATATGATTGACTTTCAACTCAGTGAAGGTCTCCATTTCCCAGGAACAGCCTAAGGGGTACTGGGTGGCTCTTCCAGGTCCAGGACAGCCAGGATCCCAGCCAAGCCAGGGCAAAGCCAGGGCAAGCCCTTCTTCTAATTGAAATGGTCTTCTGTCTGGGGTGCCTTAGGAATTTGGAGATCTCCTTTCCAAGTCGGCCCCAGCCCCAACTCTTCAATTCCAGCCTGATCTGAATGATGCTTTGAAAGTCTCCTATAACTGGCACAGGATCAGAGTTGGACAACACAAAGTCTAAACTGTTCTGTGTCCTGGCCTCAGTAACTTGTCGAAGTGGCTATCAGAGGGCACTTAAGACTTTGACACCCTCCATGATCTTATCATTTTCTGCCAGCACATGGACAGATATCTGAACTTCTATCCAGGTATTTTTGGGAGGCCTGCTTTAGTCCTCCCCTCCACCCCCATCCCTCCCCTAGTAGCAAGTATTTTCTGGTCAAGTCCTACTAGCAAGATGGTCATGCTGCCAGACCTTCTATACACAGATATTTCAGCCTGCTATATGCTCCACATAGCTCTGACTTTTGCAACACCCCCTCCTTTTGGTGATTCGGAGCTTGGGCAATGTTCCAGCAGCCTCCTCTCCTCCTGGTAACCACCCTTTCTCCTTAACCATTGGGCCAGTCCCACACTCACCTCCAGGTCAACCTCGCCCACTTCAACCTGGACTGCCCCATTGCTCATATAGAGAATACATTAGCCTGTCCAACACTCCTTATCAGCTGGTCATGCCTATCCCTCCAGGAGCTACAGCTTCCAAAGGGCTTAGGCTCATGTAAGGCTATGCAAACACATCATCCGCCCCTCGTTCACAAGACCATGAGTCTCAACACTTGAGCTGCACCACTCCAACAGTGCTATCTCCTCCTCCTCGTTTCTATGGCTCATTAAAAAAAAAAAAAAAAAAAAAGGTCTCCTCCTTTCAGCCCTCCTGTGCTCCCCCCACCTTTCCTAAAGATAAATTCTCCACTATTGATAACCAAGTAAGCTATTGGGCAATGTATGACATTGTGATAAGAGCTTCCTCAGCCAATGCCCTTGCCATTTACAAAACTTATTAACTCTCTCCTGTCCTGAAACATCCTTCATCTTAAACGTTATTCAAAACTATTAAAAAAAATTAAAAAATCCTTGAAAAGATAGAAGTTAATTATCAATTACCAGATAAATAACCATATTCTTTAATATGTTCATAACTATTTTTATAGTCATGAATAATAATCAAGATTAGTTTTATTTGCTTCATATGTCTCTCCAGGGGGAGCAAGTCTCCTCTTCAGGATTAGGCATATCCTTTCCCACAGAGGCCAGAAGACAGTCCTCTGCTACACATGTGCCAGGGACCACAGACTAGCACATGTATTCTCTTTGGTTGGTGGTTTAGTCTCTGGGAGCTCTGAGGGGGCCAGGTTAGTTGACACTGTTGTTCTTCCTACGGGGTTACCATCCCCTTCAGGTCCTTCAATCCTTCCCCTAACTCTTCCATAGGGGTCCCTAATCTCAGTCCAATGGTTGACTGTGAGTGTCTGCATCTGTCTCAGTCAGCAGCTGGTAAAACCTCTCAGAGGACAGCCATGCTAGGCTCCGGTCTACAAGCACAACATGGCATCTGTAATAGTGTTAGGGTTTGGTGCCTACCCATGTGCTGGATCCCAATTTGGGCCAATCACTGGATGCCTTTTCCTTCAGTTTCTGCTC
Organism: Rhynchomys soricoides; assembly: GCA_019843965.1. NCBI lineage: Eukaryota > Metazoa > Chordata > Mammalia > Rodentia > Muridae > Rhynchomys > Rhynchomys soricoides. The sequence goes on along the minus strand of JADRCH010000004.1, from coordinate 13,939,576 downwards.
CATTTTTGTCTCTGCATTTCTTTTAGACAGGAACAACTCTGGGTCAAAAACTTTGAAGGTAGATGAGTGGCCCCATCCCTCAACTGGGGGCCCTCTCTAACTACTGGAGGTGGTCTCTTCAGGTTCTGTCTCCCCACTGTTGGGCATTTCAGATAAGGTCATGCCCATTGAGTACTGGGAGCCTTTCACATTCCAGGTCGCTGGAACTTTCTAAAGGTTCTCCATGTCCCCCACCACCCTCAGCTGCATATTTCCTGGCTCTCTGGGCTTCTCTCCTGTTTACCCCCCTTACCTCATCCTACCCACCTTTTCCTCTCCCCCTCTCATCTCCCACCCAAGCCCCTCCGTTCCTCTCCTACCTATGATTATCTTATTCCCACTTCTAATTGGGACTGAGGTTTCCCGTCATGTTCAACTTCATGTGATCTGTGAGTTGTATCCCAGGTATTCTGTACTTATCAATGAGTACATACTGTGCATGTCCTTTTGGGTCATCACTCAGGATGATATTTTCCACTTCCACCCATTTGCCTGCAAAATTCATGATGTCCTAGTTTTTAATAGCTGCATAGTGTAAATTGTGTAATGAACCACATTTTTTGTATCTATTCTTCAGTTGAGAGACATCTGGGTCATTTCCAGCTTTGGGGTATTAAATTAAGGATGCCACGAACTGGGTTCTGAGGAACCTCCAGATTGATTTCTAAAGTGGTTGTACCAGTTTGTAATCTCACAAGCAATGGAAAGTGTTCCACTTTCTTTACATCCTTGGTAGTATGTACTGTCACTTGAGTTTTTGATCTTAGCCATTCTGACTGGTGTGAGGTAGAATCTCCAGGTCATTGTGATTCACATTTCCCTGATGACTAAGGGTTATTGAACATTTCTGTTAGTGCTTCTTGACCATTTGAGATTCTACTACTGAAATTTCTTTATCTCTGTACCCCATTTTGTAATCGGGTTATTTGGTTTTTTGGAGTCTAATTATGTGAGTTCTTTATATATTTTGGATATTAGCACTCCATATTATGTCTATGTTTTATACATATGAAATTCAAATCTTTCTATTTATGTAACTTGATTTAACTCTCTCTGTCTCTTTGTCTCTGTCTCTTTCTGTCTCTCTTTCTTTCTCTGTCTCTCTGTCTCTCTCAGTCTGTCTGTCTCTCTCTCTCTCTCTCTCTATATATATATATAGATATTTCATTTAAAGAAATGTCTCTATTCTTCTCTATAGAAGAAAGGCAAAGAAGAACATCTGCCTGAAACTGGCTTCAACTATGGGGGAGCTGCCCACTAGGTTGTAGAGTACCCTTTGCATAGACAGGTAACAGCATTCTGTCTAGACTGTGGACAAGTGAGACACTGGAGATTTGATTCACTGCCTTACCTAGACAGTTCACCCTAAGTTCCTACTCCATAGGAAAGTCCGTCAAATCTTCTCGGCCTGGTGGCCAATGACTCATGCTCCCCTCCCCTGACCATGGAATAACCTAAGATGACTCTCTAGGTAGCTGATAAGTCTGTGTCATTTTGCTTCGGAAGCTGATTGCTCTGTATTTTCTGCTTACTTCAGGTAAAATGTATCCTTTTCATGTCTCTGACGGGTTTGAAGTCTAGATTAATAAAAGATTTATCAGGTTAACAGCAACCATGAAGGTTTCAGATGCCTTCTTAGTCATCTTCAAATGAAAAAAATCAGGCTTCAAGCCTCACTCTCCAAGGGCTGCTACTACTAGGTCTAGAAACAGGCTACCTTGTTACCTGACTCAGGAACAGAGTTTCAAAGTAACATTTATTATTCTTTTATCTAAAGAAACTCACTTTAAAGGGACTGCTCCCAATAACCAAACACCTGTGTCTCATGACAAATAACTGTATTAAAAAAAAATGTAAAGCTTAATCAGGTCTGAGGATACAAAAGCTTTGTGAAGATGTAAGAACATGTTTTAGCATCTAAGAAGATGTTTTAAAGTTGATAAATGCACGTCATTAAGGTTGGAGTGTCTAAGAAGATGTTTTAAGATTGATAAATGCATGTTGTGAAGGTCAGAAAATGTGAAAGCTTAAATTGTGATTAAAAAAGTGATTTAAGGTTTATAAAAGGAATAAAAATGCTTCAGATGTCTTCTCCTCTCTATGGTACTATTGTATTAAGACTTCAAAAAGTTCAGAGTTTTAACATTAATCAATGGAGTTCTGATATGCTATTAGTTAACACTGATAAAGCCTTCCTCTAAAAGATCCACATCATATAGTCATAAACTCAAGATTTTAAATTTCCTTTGGATTTCTTTTAAGTATAGACATAAAAGTGCTTCTCATTGTGCTATATCTATATACATCCAGCTTTCTGGATAAGGAATAAAAGACCATGTTTCATGGTCTGTAGTTATATTAAAAATCAGGATCAAGTGAGCTTTTGCTCCTTCCACTCCATGGCATGTTCTTGCTTTCTCTGAGCTCATCTTAAAGAATATTCATGCTCTTAACCTGAAGTCATTTTCCAAGCCTCTACTATGCCACAAAGGTATGAGTCTCCTGCATTGTCTACAATGTAGATTTTAGTTTTAGTACAGATTACCAAAAATGGTAATCGTAATATATCTAAATTTTTTCTCTTTTGTAAACTTAAAAATTCTTATAAACTGGGGGAAGTCTTCATACTTTGCAGACAATACATTTCCTTTCCAATACTCTAAGGGCAGTCCTCCATTCTGTCTGACTCACCCCCATTATGGGACCAGTCATTCCCATTTGTCTATTTTTATTTCCTTCTGGCCCCTTGCCTTCATCATCCCCCAGGAATAGATTTGAGAAGTCTCCAGAATAGCAGTTAACCAAATGTTCCTATACCTACATTTGAACACCAACCCACTAGTTCCTTACTCCCCCTCCTCACATTGTCCTACGGCAGCAGGAAGTAGCCAAATCTAAACTGGTAACCTTATACCAAAAGAGGTCAAAATTTGGAGCTGGAACCCCTGATCTCCTCTGCACACGCTGGTAAACATCATCTGCCCTACTTCTCCCTCAAGCCCAGACCATATTAAAAAGTCTCAGAACAAATGAGTGGTTCCATAAGCCCAATTCTGTATCATTGGAAGCTTTTGAAACCTAATTCCATGATACTGCCAGTCACCCACGTCTCCACCTAAGCACTCAGCCCTTGACCATACTTGGGTACAAATACATCTTGTGGTTCAAACATCATCGTCCTTCAACTGCAGTCTATAAAACTTCTCTGCCCTAGCCCAAGTGCTTAATTTCCTCAGCCTCATTCTTTTGGACTAATAAACCCAACTCGCTCAGAAGCAGTGCCTTATAAGCTAGCCTTTATCGATCTTATTCTGGTTTAATCTGATTTATACCTGCATCTCTGAGGGAGAAATACAGTATACAGAGTCAAAATACAAGTCCAAATAATTCCCTGTTATAGTTTGGAAGTCAGACCATGTTCTTTGGCTTTTATGGAAATAGAAAAACAAATCACATTGTTGGTTTAAGAAGCCTTTCTACTTTTCAGAAATATTTTAAAGTAAGGGATATTCCTGATAGGTATTCATTCCTCAGTAGATAATTCAAAGCAAATGACAGAGGATATTTTGAGTAATGAAAACTAATTTTCTCCAAATTATTTGATTTTTTACATCACAGGGTTGAAACTCAAATGTAGCCACATTGCATGCTAAAAAGGAAAGAGTGGGTGTTAGAAGTTAAGATTGTGATTGACAATTTTATTTTGTATGAGATGTCTTTGCTATTATTATTATTATTATTATTATTATTATTATTATTATTATTAAAATTTCTGGAATCCAAAGTAATCTATGCCTTAGAGAAAAATAAAATAGATTACTTGTACTCACCCATGACATATGGGAACTGACATTCATTTGAAGATCCAGGAAGTAAGGAATGACCTGAAACAGTTTCAAAGCTAATGAATAATCAGTGATTTATATCTTCTTAGTTGTGATAATATTTGCATAACTTTAACATAAAACTAACAGACAGACTGTGCTGTATAATTGAAGGAAGAAGGCAACTTCAGGTGAAAGAACATGAGATGGGGTGAGGAGATGTCACAGATGTCTTTCCACATCCATAACATAAGGTAATACAAAGTGTCTACAGTGGAAAGTGGTCAATGAAGAAACAGTTTCCAGAAAGTTTCCAGGAACAGAAGAAAAGACAACAGCAAGAAACCCAATGTCAGAGGCCTTGATACGTCACTGCTTAGTGTCTCACCATGCTATGGTATCACTTCAACACTCTTGTTGGATCCTACAGTCTGGCTCTGGACCCCACAATCTGGCTCTGGACCCCACAATCTGGCTCTGGA
>JADRCH010000004.1:13875807-13935221 GCA_019843965.1 Rhynchomys soricoides | reverse complement strand
CTCTGGACCCCACAATCTGGCTCTGGACCCCACAATCTGGCTCTGGAACCCTGATGAGGAGAGGAAAGGGAATGAAGGAAAGGCACTAAAAATGATAGATTCACCTATACAGGAAAGCTGGATTCAGGAAGGTTGTGTGTTTCAGTGAACTGCAAACCAGCATTTCAGTATGCTTATTGGGTGGTGTGGTGGAACACTCTTGGTAATGTATCTCTGTAGACAAAAATTCTTGAGCTGTAAATAACAGGAGGAAGCTGCCATTGCTGCTCTTTGAACACATATCCTTAAACACTAGTAACTGGACAACAGAAAGTACACTATCAATTCCAGACCTGATCCAAATGGGAAAAAGATCTGCCAATTTTCCAAGGGTCAGAGTTCTCAAGTCCTTGATATGGATGTGCCCAAATCAACAATACACATCCACTGAGGACATCATTCATTCAAGACTCCTACTGCTCCAACAGACTATAACCATTAATAGACATGGTTATTATTAAACATAGACAGCCTTAGGTCATACCTTTTGTTTCCAAATATTTAATACAATTAAGAAAGTTTTCCATTTTATTGTCTTGACTTGCTCTTTCCTTCTTTCTTTTTTTCCTTTTGTTTTTTTTTTTACAATTGATTTAACTTAACTGTTATAGATGACAGTTAGTATGATTCTATCTACATTCAATGGCTTGAAAAATTCAACCAAATTTTAAGCCCTGTTTTAACTGTGTGTAGGTGGTGTTCTCCAGCATAGGCGCTACATGACTAATGTGTGGTGCTGTGACATTACAGCAGCTAAGTCACTATCAAAAGAAATTATACCGTTCAGTTATAACTTTATGGCAGTTGCTGACTCAAACATCAGGCAGTGAATCAGAGCTTGGGGTAGGTATGTCTTCATGATATTAAGATCTTAAATAGTATGCTACAAAAACAAAGAATATCAAAGACTCAGATATTACACACATTCTTGAATGAAAAATTATATAATGAAGCACTTGAAAGAATTGACTGTTCTGTACAAAAAATATGAGTCTTCCTTAAGTATCTTTTATTTATAATCAAGCAAAAATCCTTTGGATTTATATCTAAATTTGCTAAAATTTATAATTTTTCACTGTAGGCTTAGAAATTATAGATATTTTCAGTCTCTTTTAGGTTCAAATGCAGATTAATGAAATTGCTATAAAAATCCTGGGTTCACAAAAATTTAAAGATGTTCTTGGGAAGCTGCATTGAAAAAAATTCATTTGCAAACTCAAGGTAATCCTATGGTGCAAAATTATGTCTTCTGTAAATTGTTCTTATTTATGAATAAAAGTTCAGTGTCAGCCATATTAAAACTTTGAAGATTTTATGTGTGCATTTCTTTACCTTGAATACAAGGTTTCTCCATTTTGCCTCAGCTATTCTCAAAAATTTAGATACTCAAGCATCAGCCTCTCAAATAAATGAAAATACAAACCATTGCTGACTATGCAATGGTGACGTTAACAGTGTATCACATTTATTTTCATCCATTTTTAAATATTTAATGACCAGTATATTTTTAAACGGTATAATCTCTAAGAACAGGAGGCATTATATTTCAACGAAATCATACAGTTTTGAATAAAGTCAGTGACATTTTAACAAGGATGCTGTATCAGAAATTATTCCAAATTATCAACATAACACTATACTGCTATGAAATATCTCTGTAGCTATGTGTACATATATGACTTATATATTTTCTAGGTTTCTTAAAGATTTATTTGTTTATCTATTTATTTTATGTGCATGATATTTTGCATGTATGTATATATGTTTATGTGAGGGTGTCCTGTTCTCAGGAACTGGAGGGAGTTCCAGTTGTTAGCTCCTATGTGGGTACTGGGAATTTAACCCAGGTAATCTGCAATAATAGCTAGTACTCTCAAACTCTCAGCCACCTCTCCAGCCCCTATCTTCTTGCTTTTTATACTTCTTAAGTTCTTTATTCTGCCACAGTTACATTAGACAGGTGTGATTCAACTTATTTTACTTGCTAAGACATGAATTGAACTATGAGGAGTATAGAAGTTTAATTACTTCTGTAACTAATATATTTAATGTTTTAAAAACAAAACAGAACTGAATCCCATCAAACAAACTCCATGTCAATTGAGATGGTCACACGAATTTCATCATTTGTTAAAGTACTAGATATTCTACTGAGTTTTGCATTAAAGCACCCTTCTCTCACAAAGATAATTCCCACTTGGTCATGTTGATAAATGACTGTGATTTTTTTAATTTCCTGTTGTATCTTCTCTTCTGCTGCTTTGCTTAGTGCTTCTCAATTACAGTTTGGGGGTATTGTTCAGTCATATAGGCTTTTGTCCTCTATTTTGATTTTATGTAAGTCAGGTATTGCAGTAAAGGAGTTTCAAAAGTGATTTGTTGTTAGAAAAATGTATAAAGGTTTGATACTAAATATACAAACCATGTTTCCATTGTTTAATTATATAACTTATATATTTTTCATAACAAATTATTAGAATGATACTTACTAATATTTATTTGGGACATTAGTAGTTTGTTCAGATTTATGTAAATATTATGATATGAACCCCAAGTGGCAGATAATTAGTAATAAGAATTATAGCAAGTTTAATGAGAAAAATAAGACTGCATTAACTAACTGCTTTCACATAACTTTTGAGATAGAAAAAGGCTACTGAATGAAAGTCACTTCCAAAATATGAACCAAATAGCAATGCCTCCATAACCTGTTTTCTAATCTATTTTCAAATATATTCTATTTAAAATATAATTACTTCACCCTTCCATTTTCTTATTCTAAGCCTTTCCAAACACACCCTCATTTCAATTCAAATTGTTGGTCTCATGTTATTGATCATTATAGTTTTACACACAGACACACACACACAGACACACACACACACACACACACAAATGTATAAATGCAATAGCTTTCACTCAAATTCACACACTCACACAGACACAAATACATACAAATAAGTGACAAAATATATTTAAAATAATTTGTATTATTTCTTTACTTTAAACAAAAATTTGTAGTATCTAGTGAAAATTACTGTTAAATAATATTACATATACAATTGAACATTCTAATTTTACTAATTAGGTATTATTTCATATGCTTCAAAACATAAAACTATCAATTATTTAAACCATTTGTTATAAAATATTTGAAGTGATTTCCATAAAAATAAATTTCCATAAAATAAATTACATTTTTATTTTTGTTATATGAACAGATGGATATAAAGTTAACTAAAGGTCCAGCATGGGAATGATCAATGTTACAAGCCTATAATCTCAAGACATGAGAATCTGAGGCAGGGAGACAAAAATTCAAATTCCAGGCTTGAGATACAGAGGCAAACCTCTTAAAAATTGTTCCAGGAATTGTGCTCGCCTATATATTAGAATTTCTAAACTCTAGAACCCTGATGTTAAATGATAAGAAAGAATTAGAACAACTGTGATTCCCAGCTTCAGTCAATGAAAATCGTATATTCCATATTAGAAGATAACTATTGAACTTAATTATTATATTAAACAAGTCTATTCCCTGTGACTGAGCAGTGACATCCACCGAGATTTCATAGAAGAGTGGAAAAGTTCTTTGAAATAAAAAGTTCCACACAGTTATTTTAAACATCTCTATCCAGATTGTCTTAACTTTGGAAGTGGCTCAGGCATTCTTTGAAATGTATAGGAAAATGCCAAGGAGGGAAGACGAGAATGGATCGATGGGTGGGTGGGGGAATACCCCCATAGTGGCAGGGGGAGGGAATAGGGAGGTTCCAAAGGGGAGATGTGGAAAGGGGGAAACATTTGAAATGTAAATAAAGTATGAGAAAAAGGACAATGTAGGTTAACATACTTAAAAAAATAAAAATAAAAAAATAAAAATAAAAATAAAAATAAATGATATGGGTCAATGAACTGAGGTAAAAAAACACTAATATAAGAAAATATAAGAATATAAGATATATACGATAATATAAGAAAATATATATATTTATTTTCTTATAATATAAGAAAAATATAGATTAATACTGACCTAAGGCTTGGCCAAAGTTCACATATCATTTAGAGTTATATAAGAAGACAGAATTATAGAAAAAGGTAAAAGATTAGTTATGCAAACAGTTCCAGGTATAGATAGACTGATGAGCAGAGACAACTTTAAGGCCTTGATAATAATCTATTTAATAACCTGGATGATGAATGTATACCACTACATTTGGCCTAAACATATAGATTATTTGACCACAGTGTGAGCACTTATCAAAACTGTTGAATTCCATAATAACTTTTGTCACCGTGGGTGTATTTATCAGCTTTAGCATTTGCAGTATACCATAGAGAACACTGATTATTGGACCAGTGTTTGGGATAGTAGGTGGATAGAAACGACCATAGTTTCTTAACATGTCTAGAGAGAATAATGATATAAAACCTAGAGTCTGTATTTTTAACAACTCAAGGAGGAAAAAAATACTAAAAAATATATCGGATCAGCAGATTGACTCTACTTGCATTTTTAAAAGCTTTCTAAGTATACTACTTTGAAATATTATCTGAAAACTCTGAAGGACTTATTAAACTGAACACATATGATTCTAGTTTCTATTTCAAGTCTTAGTCACCCCTCAGCTGCAGTCATCGTGCTCTTAATTGAATGTTTGTGTGAAAATGCTATCATTTTCAACAGAAAGAGCAAAAACATCGTTCTCAACTCTTTGATTTTGGTCTCTTATACTGGATCTAGTGAAAAAGTGGTATAACTATCTTTTTCAGTGTCTATGAATCTGTGCTTTGACTTCATACCTGGCAACTTCACTATGATATGCCACTGCTTGTTACTGTACTTGAATATTTTTTCCACAGCTCCAGTGTAATAGTCTCTTTAGAATTATGAATAAGATGATAAAGTTTATACGTAGTTACAAGAAAAAATGTACATGCATGATTAGCTCTTCAGAATGGAATTCTCTAAATATACATTCATCATTTAAAAACCTGATACCACGTTAAGAAATAAAAACAGGATAACAGAGAAAGTAAAATCTTTAATGGGCTGTAAGACATATAGAAACACTTGAACAGAAAATTCTGGTACTATTAAAATGTTGGTAACAATATAAATAGTTCTTCAAATCTAGACTAAAACTTTTGCAGATTTTGTCTGATGGGATTATTTTGGACTTTGGAATATTGAGGAGTGGTAACTCACAAGAACTTTTATGGATGAATTAAAGTTAACAAAACCATCTCTGCAGCCCATTAAAAGCAATTCTAAGAGGGAAATCTCTATGTGAGAATGTTTGTACATTTTCTAAATGAATAAATAACTAAATAAGAAAGTGTTAAGTCTTTAAAATTTTTTCAATAAATTTGAATAGCTACAGAAAATTCACATATGTTCTGCATGCAACTACATGTTCCTACATTTAACTGTGTATGATTTTTGTTCCTTTGTAAACTGATGCAAAAATTCTCAACAAAATTCTAGCCATGATATTATAAGATGTCCTGTTTTCCTACTGGAAGTAAACTCTACAAGTGGAGAGATGGGGTTGCCATCCCACAGTCAAAAACTCTGACCTAGAATTGTTCTTGTCTGAAAGAACTGCAGGGACAAAAATGGAGAAGAGCCTGAGGAAAAGGAGGTCCAGTGACAGGTCCAAATTGGGATTCAGCTCAAGGGAAGTACCCAAGGCCTGACAGTATTACTGATGCTATAGTGTGCTTACAAACAAGAGTCTAACGTGACTACCCTACAAAAGATCCAACAAGCAGCTGAAAGAGTCAGATACAGATACTTACACCCCACCAATGGACAGAAGCTGAGTACCCTTTTGGTTGAATTAGGAAAAAGATGGAAGAAGCTGAGGAGGAAGGCAACTCCATAGGAAGACCAGCATTCTCAACTAATCTGGACCCCCAAGATTTCTTAGACACTGAACCACTACCTAGGTAGCATACATCAGCTGATATGAGGCTGCTGACATATATACAACAGAGGGCTGTCTGATCTGGCCTCAGTGAAAGAAGATGCACCTTTGAGAGACTTGAGGCCTCAGGGAGTGGGGTGGGGGTGTAGATATCATCTTTGAGACAGGGGTAGAGGGGAGGAGGCATAAGATGAAGAATAGTCAGAAGGCATATGAGTAGGGGAATAAAGACTGGGTTGTAAAAAAGGATTAAAGAATAAAAAATACAATAAAATGAAATAAAATAAAATATATCTGGGAGACGTGGTTTATTATATTATGTAAAAGTTGTTCCACATATAAAAACTGACCAGTAATAGAGGACCTTAATAGTACAGTGGACAAATTGCATTACTGGATTAATTGCCAGAGCAAAAGCATTAGATAAGATTCAATACTCTTGCATGATAAAAATATTAACCCAACAAGCGAAAGAAGAAAGCTACCTCAGCATATCAGAAAACATACACTAAATGCCAATTAATTCTGGGCTAACTTTGGTGCTATCGCAATCCTGTTGAATACACTATGCTAGCAATTTAATGTGAATCTTAAGCATAACAATCTGCTTCAGGTTTTCTTATATAAGGAATGATTCCCTAATCAGTGCCAACTCTCTTCCACATTTCCAAAAGCTGATATTTCTCCAACATCCAAGCTCCTCTGAGCTTTTTATGCCCTCCTTTGATGTAAAGGTTAACAATTTCCATGGCAGAATAGGTAGGGTCTCCAATCTTACTTTGTAATGAAGAAATTATAGAAGAGATATCTGCTCTTTCATGAAATATTAAGATTATACAATCTATGTCGTGGAAGAACTTTTGATATAAGATTTCAAGACAGGAATTGTTATGCACATTTAAAGGAAAAAAATTTCCTTCAGCCCAGTATTTTGTAGAATCCTCTTGCTACATAATAGTAAAAGAACTTCTAGAGAGAGAAGGATACTAGGACACAGGTGGTAAAAGTGGGACGAGGAAAACTTTGGAAATGGTTTCAGTTGGTAGTAAAGAGTACAATATACAATGTGAGAATCAAGATAAATAACACTAAGGATACTTACTTAAAATTTACATGCACATGCACGCGCACGCACACACACACACACACACACACACACACACACAGAGGCAAACTGATAATGGTGGCTTGTGTTGGTCTATTTTATAGTAAAAATCATCAAGACAAGAGGTCAATGGTTGTTAGGACTTGAGCTAAGGGGAAGTAGAAACTGTTATTTATAATTACAAATGTTTACTTTTATAAAACAAAAAATCAGAGTAATAAAGTTCCCCCAAAACAAAGACAAAAACAAAAAGCAAACAAATGCCAAAACAACAAACAAACAGTAAGATGCATGGGGAACTTTTTGAGACTGTGGGATGTGCAGCCATAAATCAATGTAAATCACAGACCCCTTCCACGGTTCAGGAATTATTACAGAAAAGGCCACAGAATGTAAAGACCAGAGTTGTAGATAACTCCAAAGAACCAGTCTCTACACACAGCAATGATGAGTTTGCAGTTCTGACCATATGAACTCAACTGATTGTGAACACATATAGAAAAGGTGCGCAAGCTCAAGTCAGGCTAAATTTCACCAGGGAAGGAATGTTGGACACACAATTTCATCCCAAGCAATGCAGCTCTTCCCTATGATAACTGTTGGAAAAGGATGATAAGCTTCCTCCCAGAGTTTAGTCCATAGTAACTCTTCCAAACTTTCAGCAAAAGATCAAACAACCAAGAATATGAGCATCACAAATTGGTCTTCAGAATGTAGAATGAAAAATATCAAAAAGTTAGGTGGGTAGGTTGGGAAAAAGTGTTGAGTTGAAGAATTAGTGGGGGTAAAATATGATTAAAGCATGGTGAATGAACATTTTAAAAGCTATTAAATATTGTAAGAAATATATTACACATTAATGAAATTTTGAACAAACAAAATATCACATAAATATAAACCTTAAAAAACTATAATTTAAAAAGAAAGTTCTATAGATTGTTTGAGGTCTATTTTGTGGTAAAATTAGAGATAAAAGGACAATTATTGTTAAAACATGAGCTGAGGGGAAGGGAATACTATTATTTATGATTATGAATATTTACCTGTGTAAAATGAAAAATGTCCTTGTTAATGATGAAATTAGCTACATAGCCATATTAATCACCTGATCTTAAGGAGCACCATATGTGAAAAAGCTATTAAACTGGTAAACTGAGTGACATTTATATCTTACCACAACATGAAAGGTGAAAAATATGCCTATTATGTAAACATTAATTGTGGTGGCAGACAATTCACTCTGATGTGATGTCCGTGAAGTTACAGAAAAGGTAGTCATCACCTTGGTATTAGCAGAAATGGATATTTTGTTTCACAGCTAGGGTCCTCTAACCCATCTTTCCATAGGTTATCAAGGAGCAAGTTGTTGCTTGTAGTTGAATTTTGTCTAATTAAACATCACATTCAAATTAATTAGGTAATGTTTTAGTTTTTTTAAAAAAGTTACCCATTGCAGTAATAAGTCAATTCACTACCTCTTTCCATACTCAATAGCCAAAGGTAGATAAAAATTCCTCTGTTTCTTTCTTCTCTTTTTGCCAGTCCATTGGAGGTGCTAAAACATGCAGGTAAATTAATTAAGAGCTCCTCTTAACACTTAGGCATGCTGTGACTCCATCTTCCTTGATTTTCCAGCATTGGTTTTATTGAAGCCTTTACTGGAATAAGAAAAATAAAACAAAATGATATTAGTACTCCACTCTTTTAAGTATGTATAGTTCTATCTTCAGAGAAGTTGTTCAACAAACATTTGCTAGCTAAGACACTAAAACTTCCCACTAAAATACTTATCCAATAGTACTGTTGTCCAGGTCTAGAAGAAATATTCTATCTAATGAGACACACTTACTAGATTTGTACAAAGAAGTAGTATTTTGGTAAGGTATGCTTATGATATCCAAAATTCACTTTTATTTATTTTTTTATTGTTAAGATTCTGATTTCTTGAAATAACTCACATAGTGCCTATTTTCTTCCATTTCTGAACTTTCCACATACTGCAAAAATGCACTAATTAATGATTAAAACACCGTGGACAGTGTTTCTTCATATTAAAGTTATAGATGCTGATCTTCATGTCTCTTTTCAAGCACCATGATACAACCCAAAGATTATATGGAGCTTAGAAGGAAGGAAGACCAGGGTGTGGATGCTTCAGTCCTGCATTGTGGGGGGAACAGGACAATCGTGGGAAGTGGAGAGAGACAGGGACCTGGGAGGGAGAGTGGCGGTGAAATAAGGAGGGCAGTATCAGGAACTGAAAGAGCTGTGAGGGAGGTACAGAGGGTCAGGAAATCTAATAAAAAATATGTGGAAGGGAGGATGAGGAACTGTGGACAGCCACTGGAGGATCCCAGACGCCAGGGAAACATGAGGCTCTCAAGACCCAACAGATATGACATTAGCCGAAATATGAAGAGAAGGGGGAGGGAGAACCTGTAGAGACCACCTCCAGTAGATAGGCATGGCCCCCGGTCAAGGAATGGGGCCACTCACCTATCTCAAACTTTTTAACCCAGAAATGTTCCTGTCTAAAGGAAGAACAGGGACAAACATTGGAACAGAAACTGAAGCAAGGGCTGACTGGCATCCATCATGTTTGCAGAGGCCAAACCTAGAAACTATTGCTCATGCCAAGAAGAGCTTGCTGACAGGAACCTGGTGTGGTGGTTCCTTTGGGAGGTACAGCCAGCAACTGACCAATGCAGATGTGGATTCTTGGAGCCAACCATCAGACTGAACTCAGGGAACCTGGTGGGGTAGCTGGAGGAGACAAGGGGGATTGCAACCCCATTGGAGAAACAACATGTACTGGCCTGACCACCCACTTCTCCCAGGGACTAGACCGCCAACCAAGTGTACCTGGAGGGATCCATGGCCCCAGATTCATGTGTAGCAGAGGATGGCCTTGCCGGACAACAATGGGTGAGGAAACCCTTGGTCCTGGGTAGGTTTGATGCCCTAGCTTAGGTGGATGCTGGAGCAGTGTGGTGGGAGAGTGTAGGGGTATGGGGGAGCACCCTCATATAGGCTAAGAGGAGGGGGGTGGAGGAGGGGTAACAGGGAAGGGGGATATCATTTGAGATGCAAAATAATGGAATGAATAATTAAAATAAATAAATAAATAAATAAATGCTTGGAACATTGACTGCACTTGTGGCACCATTGGTGCAGCCCACCTTGTAGACTTAGCAGGATTTACCCTCTACCATATTCACTTTTATTCTGCATTATTTTACTGTGATAAATTATAAGTATGATGACAGGAGGACTCTGAGCCCAAAGATTTCAAACAATTCATCAAGCCTTAGGGGATGATCTGAAAGATGCCTCAGATAGCAGGACCTGCATATTGATTGATGCTTTATGTCACTATTAAAATAGCATAAACTCTCCACTCAATTTTAAATGCAAAATTCATCCTCACACCATTATTCTCCACTCTTGTTCTTTCAACTTGTTCTAATATATGATATAGAAAGTGATTTATACAAGTCTGGATAACTCCATAATTCTCTCTTCTTAAGTCAGTAGGGAAGATATATAAATTTGAAGACTTTTATCAATCCAGCACGTTCTATTTTGGGCAAATTTATCTCTTGTGACTATGTTCTTGTTAGCTTTGTTATTGACTTAACAAGAAGAGGATACTTCAATTGAAAAATTGGCACAATTTTAATGACCTGTGGGCATGTATGTACAGCCATTTCTTGATTGTTATTTATCACATGAGGGCCTCCCTAACTTCATGCCATGATATATGTGGACAATATAAGAAATGTAGCTGAATACAAGCCTTGGATCAAACCTGTAAGCAGCATCTCTTCATGGTCTATGCTTTAGGCTACTATCTTGATTGCCTTCCATGACTCCATTCTATGATAGACTTATAAGCTGGAATAAATTCTTCCCTCTCCAAATTACTTTGGGGTCACAGTGTTTATCAGCCACTGAAAGCAAACTAGTTGAGATTACTTTTATATTTGTATGTAGAAAAAATATTCTTCTTAGGGTAAAAACCTAAAAACATGAGAGTCAGGGTATTACTACCCAATCTGTGTCTTTGAAGATAATCACTGAGAAAGAGATAATAAAGGATTATATTTATGGCATTCTATCATTTTATCTTTTAGTGGTAATACTAAGAATGGAAACAGTATGTTGCAGGGGAATATTATGTCCTGAAATTACTGGTCTAAGCCATCAAATAATACCTAGCACTAAATAACTGTCTAAATGTCAAGACTTTCAAAAATGTCTTAAATTGTTGCAAAGTGGAAGAATAGCTAATTATAACTAATTACTTGCAATAGATATGTCAAAGTGGAGATGGATTCAGAACTTTCTTTGTTTTGTTTTCTTGGCTGTGGGAATCAGTAAGTTGAGTGGTCATGATCTTCTGTCCTCTTCAGCTTTGACTGTAAATACATAGACACTTAACATTCTTGTACTTCATGTTTTCAGGTGCTCATTATAATTCTGACTTCAAAGGAAAACTTTGTCAGGTATTGTCATAATTTATGAAATATTTTCACCCTCTTAGTCTCATTTTAATTGTTACTGGTAACTTTTGTGACAAATATCCTTGCAAGAGCGAGTAAGAAAATCTAGGAAAGATATGTGTATTTAGTATGCAGTGGGTAGAATAATCTCCAAAATTTTCATTAGTTATTTATATTAAATGACAGGCTCCATGGTCACATATATAATTAGTAAACGTGATAACTCAAGAGTCATGCATGTGTCCTGTGCTCTAATGCTTGAAACACTCTAACATATGTTATTTCCCTGGAAGTATTGATCATCATGTTATTAATTATTTTTTCCTTATAAACAGAGACATTTCTAGAAAGATAAAATCATATCTCCATGGCTAGAGAGACTTCTCAGTAGTTAAAAGCACTGATTGCTCTTCCGAAGGTCCTGAGTTCAGTTCCCAGCAACCTCATGGTTTGGAATCTTTAAAAAAAAATACTTTAAAAATCATCTCTCAACATTCAATATAGAAATTATTTCCTGAAAATTATGACTAAAATGCTAATATTAAATCTCCAAAACTCATAATATTCAATCAACTCTGCATTCATATTTGAAGAACTCATACTTAGTTCACAATTATTTCCTTCATTGTCATTTTGATTAACTTATTGAGTCATTCACCAGATGATTTTCTTAATTTATTTTCAAATGCACAACAAATGCTTTAGTTCAAAGAATGGATTTCATAGTACAAATGAGTCTCTCTGATAACTTCCTTTCAAAAAGGAAAGATTAAATTACCTTAGATAAATTCATTTAGGTAAACAGGGTATCTTGATAATTATTATGTAATTCATAGAACTATTGTACTTGAAGGTGGTCTTTTTCAGCACAGTATAGATTTATTAATTTTTGCAACATTTATAAACAAATAATTTCAATTTACTTGAATGAATTGTTTTTCTTTTATTGCCTTAACCATAGTGAATCTTTTGTAAGACAAGTCAACTGACAAATCAAAAGCATTATTTTAACAGATAAATCTTATGACGGTTATCTTCAAGATGGATATATCAGGAATGGAGTGTCCACCTCTATGTATATGCCGGGGGCTTATAGTTGCAAAAGCATCTCCTGCAGGAGGACCTGATTGAGGACTGCCTGAGAGACCAAGAATTGCTGGTGCAGACAATGCCAGCCAATCAGGAACTGTTGTTTAGAAGAGATGCTTTCTTGGGACCAATACGGTACAGATAGAGGGTATTAAAGAAGGTTACAGCAGTGTTCAGAGAGCTTGCTGCAGCGTTTCTCACCTGCTCCTGGAACCTGTGTCCTTGACTCTGTGTCGCCTCATCTCCAACCCCCAAGGGCAGGTATGGTCGGGTGGCCAGTAGTCCAGGGCACAGGCAACAGATGAGATTTCCATTAATATAAAAATTGCCTTAGAAACCAAATGATTTATTTATGCTTTCTATTAATTCCCATATATATATGCATAATGTACAGGTAAACTGCTAATTCATTGTTATTTTATTTCAGGACTCAATTGCTATGAGAGAACCCATCTACAAAACCAACTTGAGGAAGAAAGATTTACAGTGCTTATAGGTAATAGTGAATCAATATGTGAGACTAAAACAGAACTCAAATAGAACAGTAACCTGGATTCTGCAACTTATGTAGATAGAGGCCTTAGCTGAGTGTGGCTTACTGTCTTGCTCAGCCTGATATCTTATAGCACCAAAGACGACCAGTGAACAGTTCCCTTCCAACATCAATTATTAACTGAAAAAGATATATACCACAGACTAGTCAAGAGGCCAATCTGGTAGAGACATTTTTCTTAGTTGAGATTCCCTCCTTTCAAATTACTCTAAATTGTGTCTAGTTGACATAAAACTAGCCAGCATGAGAGATGAAACATCAGAGAATGAAGACTACCGCACAAGGTGTTGGTAGCAATAGGATGCCTAACATTTAGATCCAGAGGTGTTACTCAAACATACTATCATTTTATCAGTTGCTTCAATTTTATTTTATTTAAGCATTATTCTTTGTTAAATGATAGCTGGGTTTCATGAATATGATATGGATTTTTAAAGATACAATGTTATGTCAAAATGATCATCTACTTTGAGTGTATGATATTAGAAGTCCTATTATTTTAGGACTCATAGGAAACAGATATATAATAATCATTTGTTGCAAAACTATGCCAACATCTTTTTTTCTAAAATTGATGAACATATTGTCTATCATTTTGTTTTATGCTCCATTTTCATAAAAAATACAATGAAATATAAATACTAATTCAAAAATCACAGTGTATGAATCTGACTTGGTTATTTGAATTGGATTATATGGAAAGTTTATAATGTATATTAACTCATTCCATTACAGGGCATAATAATAGAAATTATTGTTTGCTCAAATTGAGAGAGTATTACAGTGAATACCAAAGATATGTATCAAATATATTTACTAGGCAATGAATTAAAGATTTAAGGATTAGATTTAGCACATGTGATGGTAAACACTGTCTTCCAAATGTTCATGAAAATAAATATGCATAGAAAATAAACATAAAATAGAAAATTCAAAACAACAAATTTTAATGGATTTTGGTTTAAAAGAGGTGTGCACAATAATCTCGTAAAGCATTATTTTGGTTTAAAAGATATTATGAATTCTCTCAGTGCAAAGTAGCAATTGATCTTATAACTCATTTAAAAAAATAATTAAATTTTATGTCAATGAAACAAGATTAAATTCATATAAATATACTTCCTAAAATATTATATAATGTTCAAAAATGCAAATATAATAAACTTAATGTATGGAAATAAAAAAGCATCTGAAAACTTCCTGAAAGCCTTCAGTTACTCGCAAACTTTTATTTGCTGCTGCAGTTAAAACTGAAGGTCTATGAATAATTGAAGTTATTTATGAGAACCAAATTCTTAACTTCTTGTAATTTTGAAAAATTTGCAAAGAATATACTAAAATTTAAAATTTAAGTTTGGGAATAATGGAACTAATTATTTCCCATTGACAATGGATTAATCCATTGCATTTTCTTTATATATTTTATTTGGAACCAGGAAAACCACAAAGGAGAACCTAAGCAATAAAAATATCTCAAAGGAAATGACGTATTCCAATTTCCTACGTATTATCTGTCAACTTCCATACAGGGTTATGATTTAAAATTTTGGTATCTCATTTCCATAATAAAGAACATGGAATGAATTCTTGTTAGCTCTTTCATATTGTAGTGGATTCTTTTCTGCATATTTTTGGATAAAAAGTGAATAATTCAGAACATACTACATTTTCGTTATAATAACACTAAAGGTAAAGAGAAAAACCCACCAGATACTAATGTTTAAACTAAACTTGTCTTTGTTATAGAGATTGACTAAATTCTCTGTAAATGTTATAAATGGCTTCAGATGAATAAAATAATTTATTGATTTTATATGAAAGATGAGGTAAAACAAAATGAATTTTTCTATTTTAAAAACATTTTTTAAAAATTTCTTATTACATCTCCTGATTTATTTCTTCTCTCCTACATTACATCCTGACTGAAGTTGTCTTTTCCTCTACTACTATAAACCACCTCTTCCCCCACCTCCCCTCACCCCAGATCCACTGCTCATCCATTTCCCTTCAGTAAACAATAGGGCTCCCAGAATTTCAACTAAACAAGACTTAAGAAGTTACAATAAGGCAAGGTACAAACCCCATGGATTCCAAAACCAGGCAAAAGAGTCAGAGCCCCTCCCATCCCTAATTCTTATGAGAACACCAAGCTATACAACCACATCAGATCCACACAGGCACTATGATTTTTGATTCAGTCTCTGTGAGTCCCTATGAACCATACTAAGTTGATTCCATGGTCCATGTCCTCATGATGTTCTTGACCAATCTCACTCTTAAAATCTTTCTTACCCCTATTCCTTAGGGACCCATGAGCTCCACTTAATCTTTGGTTATACATCTTTGTATCTTCTCACCTCAGCTTGCAGGAGAAAATCTCTCTGGTGACAACTGCTATAGACAACTGCTATCTATTCTAGATCTATGAGTATAAAAGAATTTCTTTGTTTTGTTTTATTTTGATTTTTGCCAGTTGTGTTTGATTCCATCCTAGGTCTCTGAGCTATTCCGCATTTGGTTTGTAGCTAACCAACCTGTCTCAGAGGTGTGCTTCCTCTTGTGGCTTGGGCGTCAAGTTGGACCATTCATTGGTTGGCCATTTTTACAGTTTGCAAGTTATGCACCACTATTAACTATCCCAGTATATTATGCAGGCTTGACACATTGTAAGTCAATTGTGTGTGTTTGTCTGTGTGTTTGAGTGTGTGTGTGCATGTGTGAGTGTGTGTGTGTGTGTGTGTATGTATGTGTGTGTGTGTATGTAGCTGGGTTGGTATCCCAGTCTCACCAGTGGAAGCCTTGCTTACTTGAAGACTATAGCCAGTTTTGGCTCCATATCCCCATTATTAGGAATCTTCTCTATGGTAACCCTTATAGATTACAGCAAGTTTCCACTGTACTAGGTTTCCACATTGCTCCCCAAATGCCCACTAATTCCAGTTGTCTCTCCTTGCATACAAGGTGTCGAAGCTTTTAAAAGCCTATTTTTTTATTTAGTAACTCATTAAGGATATCATATAATGAGCTTTAATCATATTGATCCTCTCCATAACTCCTTGCAGATTGCTTTACCCCTTCTTACTATCCAAATCTGTCTGGTTTTTCTTCATTTATCAAGACCAACTTGAATTGCCCATGTAAACACAGATATATGTAATCTCCCACTGATGTATGGTTGACTTATCAGTCATTGTCAATGATAAAGTAAACTGTCCTTCCATCTCCCAACAAATATCTGTTACCAAAAGGTCTTCAGCTAGGCAAATGGCTTCATGTTTGCTTGTCATTTCCATTCTATGATTGGTCTGTATTGAGATCGTACTTGGCGTATGCATGCTAAAATAACGGGTGTGAGTGCACTCTGCAGCTGCACTGTGTTTAAAATTTTAATCCAGCAACACAGCTACTCTGGTAAAAGATCATAACCAAACACCTTTAGATCTGTGTGATCTGGCTGGAATGCAGACACACAAGGTACCTTTCATCCCTCAGGCTAGAATCCCTTAGTACACACTTTTAATCTCAAACCATGAAGGAAAGATAGTTCTTAGAAGGAAACAGCCATGTTTGAAACTGACATCTAATTGAGCAAAAGACAAAGTGATAAATCAGAGAAAGACTTGACAGAATAAGCCCAACATCAGATACACCTAACTCTCAGGAGAACAGACAGAAAAGAGTGGCTACTTGAGAAAGCTGCAGAGAATGTGCAAGGGTATAAGAAGTGCAGGTTCAGGTGAGTTCAGTCAATGCAGGGGAGTTCAGTTGAGTTCACTTTAGTGCAGCACAGTGCAGTTCAGTTAAATGTAGTGGAGCTCAGTTGAGTTCCTACAGTTCCATTCAGTTCATTCAGTCATTCAGTTCAGAGAAGTTCAGTTAGCAGTCAGAGGCAGTTTTACTTGGACAATTTTACAGAGACAGGCTTTAGGTGGAGACCAAAAAAGCCAGAGAACGAGAAGGAGCCAAAAGGTTAGACAAGATTGACAGAGTTGTTTGAGGCCAAGTAGAACAATTCAGTCTGAAGCCTAGAGAAACCAGTTTGAATCAGTACTCTGAGTTGAAACAGCAGTCAGAGATCAGAAAGAATTTGAAAGAGTGAGCTTATTCAGCAGAAAGTCTCCAAGATGACAATTACATCTGATGAGTCAAATTTACTTTTACAGCCCTATGTGTTCAGAAAAAACTCTTCCGGTGCATTGTCTCCAGCCCCTCTTCTGTAATCATCCCATGGCCTTGGAAGGAGAGAGGGTAGTACATATACTCTATTTAGAGCTGATTCTGTAGTTTCTTATTGTCTACAACTTGGCCAGTTGTAGGTCTTTGTGGTGATCATCATTGATCGCAAACAGAAGCTTCTCTGATGATGTTTGGGAGATGTATTAACATGTGTGTATAACAAGAAGTAAGAACATTTCAGACTCAATTTAATAAAACTGGACATTTAGCACAATAATATCAGTAACTTCTCCCCTGGGGCCTATGTTCTTTATAGCTAGAAGTTCTTGGCCCAAGAGTGGTGCTAATATGGCTTTCAATCTGTGAAGAAGAGCATATATCCCATCAGAAAGTGGTTGTTTAATCCCATGATGGTCAAATCACTATAGTACCAGTGGCAATATTTTTCAAGATCTGCTGTGACTGTAGCTCACAAGTTTCACAGCAGAGAAAGACTAATATTTGCTTTTTTCCTACAGTAGTGTTCATAGCACCTTCAAATACTATTCATACTATCCAGTTGGAAAGAAAATTTCAACTCATTCCAGCTTATTATCTATAAGTTATGTCACTTAGAAATGTGGTATCTTCAGCAATATGGTTTCCTAACAAATTCTGCAGAGAACAAAGAACATTGACAATCAATAGTCTGTAATAATTGGGAGATTATGGGAACTCACTGGCCAATAACTGAAAAAAAAAACAAAACAGATCTATTGAAAAGCAGTATATTGTATTTGTAAGCTCATGGTGTTTAGTATCAGCATTTTCATCTGATTATAGTGTATATGGGAGACAGGCAATCCACAGAATTGTGTAAGCTTCTAAATGACTCTTTGGAAAGGTTTTAGAGTTTCTTCTCCTCCACTATTTCCTCCACCCTGCCCTCCATCTCCCACCACATTTCAACTCTTCTGTTTCATCAATCCTATCTCAGCTTTTATATCACTACATTTTGTCCTACCTTTATAAAAAGTTCTCTCTTGTGTCCTCCTACTGATTTATGGCCCACTATTGCCCTTCCAAAGGAAACATATCTACCTGACAGCTCAAAGCTATCATCGACAAATGAAAGAACTCTTGTAATATTTATTCATCGGGGTACCTCACTCAGAATAATCATTTCCAGCTCTGTCCATTAACCTGTAAATGTCATAATTTCATTTGTCATAATTGCTGAGGGATACTTTATTTTGCTGTGAAAATATACCACATTTTCCTTATCTGTTCAACAACTGATGAATATCCAGGATATTTCCAATCTATAGATATTAAAATAGATAGCAAAGAAAATTAATGAGTCGATATTTCTGTAGTAGAATATCAAATCTTTGTAGTTTATACCTAAGATATTTACAGCTGAATCTATGGTAGTTCAATTTCGTTTTTTCTTAATACCTTGTGAATATATACTGTCATATGTCAGTGAGAGTTAATAGAAAAGATAAGACTATACTTTCTTGCTGTAACAAATAAGGTCACTATGAACATAGTAGGAGATGTACCCCTGTGGCATGGTGGGGCATCTCTTGGGTATATGTGTAAGAGTGGTAATCAGTACCAGTTCTCAGTTCCACCAGCAATGGAGGAATGTTCCACTTTCTTTACATCCTCACCAACATGTGTTGTCACATGAGATTTTGATCTTAGTCATTTTGATTGGTGTGCTGTGGAATCTCAGGATCATTTTGATCTGCATTTCTCTGATCACTAAGGATCTTGAACATGTCTTTATGTGCTCCATAGCCATGTGAGATTACTCTGTTGTGAATTCTTTGTTTAGTTCTATAACCCACTTTTGATTGGTTGTTTTATTTCTTTGTGGATAGCTTCTTGAGTTCTTTTTGTATTTTGGATATTAGCCCTCTATTAGATGTAGGGTTAGTTTTCCCAATCTATAGGTTCCTGATTTATTCTATTGGCTTTATAGAAGCTTTCAAATTTTATGAGGTCCCATTTATAATTTTTGATCTTAGCGCCTGAGCCATTGGAGTTTTGTTTAGGAAATTCCCACCTGGGCCAATGAGTTCAAGGTTCTTTCCCACTTTCTCTTTTATTAGATTCAGTGTATCTTGTTTTATGTTGTGGTCCTTGATCCACTTGGACTTGGGCTTTATGTAAGGTGACAAATATGGATCTATTTTAATTTTTTCTACATATAGACATCCAGTTATAACAGCACCATTTATTGAAGATTTCATTTTTCCATTGTATATTTTTGGCCTCTTTGTCAAAGATCAAGTATGCATAAGTGTGCGGTTTTATTTCTGGATCTTCAATTCAATTCCATTAATCAACCTGTCTGTCTCTGTACCAATTCCATGCAGTTTTTATCACTATTGCTCTGTAGTAGAGCTTGAGATCAGGGATGGTGATTTCCCCAGCCATTCTTTTATTGTTAAGAATTGTTTTCTCTATTCTTTTTTTTTTTTTTTTTGCCTTTCCAGATGAATTCGAGAATTGCTTTTTCCATATCTTTGAAAAATTGTGATGGAATTTTGATGGGAATTGCATTGAATCTGTAGATTGGTTTTGGTAGGATGGACATTTTTACTATGTTAATTCTGCCAATCCGTGATCATGGGAGATCTCTCCATTTTCTGAGATCTTCTTCAATTTCTTTCTTGAGAGACTTGATGTTATTGTCATACAGATCTTTCACTTTTTTGGTTAGAGTTACCCCAAGATATTTTATATTACTTGTGGCTATTATGAAAGGTATTGTTTCTCTAATTCATTCTCAGACTGTTTATCATTTGTATAAAGGAAGGCTACTGATTTATTTGAGTTAATTTTATATCTGGCTACTTTGCTGAAGTTGTTGATTAGCTGTAGGAGTTCTCTGGTAGAATTTTTGGGGTTGCTTATGTATACTATCATATCATCTGCAAATAGTGATACCTTTACTTCTTGTTTGCCAATTTATATTCTCTGGATATTGTCTTATTGCTCTAGCATGAACTTCAAACCCAGATTCCCCACAACAGAAGACTGGACACAGAAAATGTGGTTCATTTACACAATGGAATACTATTCAGCTACTAAGAAGCAGAACATCATGAGTTTTGCAGGCAAATGTATAGTACTAGAAAATATCATCCTGAGTGATGTAACTCAAATCCAAAAGGAAATGCATGGCATTTACTCACGAATAAGTGGATATTAGTACAAAATACCTCAGATACAATCCACCAAACTCAGTAACATTAACAAGCTGAAGGGCCCAAGTGAGAAGGTCTCAATCCCACTTGGGATGAAGAAGCAAACAATCACTTGAAAGGGAAGTAGGGAGGGAACTGATGGAGAAAGTGGACAGGGAAGAGAATAGGGAAAAATGATCAGGTATTGAGTGAGGCAACAAGACCGAAGCCCTGAGAGCCAGCACAAAGAATGGAAACAAGCAACCTTGGAAATTACAAGGTAGGAGGATGCTCTAAAATGCACCAGACACCTTGAAGGTGAGAGAGTCTCAAGACTCAAAAGGAAGACCCTAGATAAATGCCCTAGAGTGGGGAACAGGAACTTCTAGAGCCCACCTCCAGTAGAAAGACTGGGAATCAAGTTGATGGATGGGGTTGCTATGCAATAGTCAAAAACTCAGACTCAGAATTGTTCCTCTCTGAAAGAACTGCAGGGATAAAAATTGGAGAAGAGCCTGAGGAAAAGGAGGCCCACAGACAGGCCCAAATTGGGATCCAGGTTAAGGGGAGGCCCCAAGGCCTGACACTATTACTGATGTTATGCTGTACTCACAAAAAGAGGTCTATTATGACTACCCTCCAAAAAACTCAACAAGCAGCTGAAAGAGTCAGATACAGATATTTACACCCAACCAATGGACAGAAGCTGTTGACCCCTGTGGTTGAATTAGGGAAAAGATGGAAGAGGCAAGGGACGTGGGCGACCTTATAGGAGGACCAGCAGTCTCAATTAACCTTGACCACCAGAAATCTCTCAGACACTGAGCCACCAACCAGGCAACATACACCACCTGATATGAGGCCCCCAACACATATACAGCAGAGGACTGCCAGGTCTGCACTCAGTGGGAGAAGATGCACCTAACCCTCAAGAGACTGGAGGCCCCAGGGAGTGGGGAGATCTGATGGGGTGGTGTTTTGAGGGGGGAAGAGGTATGGGATGTGGAAAAGTCTGAGGGTGGACTTGGGGGTTGATAAAGTCTGGACTGTAAAAACAGATTAAATTTTAAAAAAAGAATAGAAAAAATAAAGACTATACATTACTGACTATTTATTTTTCATATTTATTTCCCTTCTAGAATTCCATAAATTCAATCAGAATTTTCTGTGTGTCCATGAATTAGAAGCTATTCTTTGTAGCCTGTGGTGCTCCTCAATGGGTTCAAACTGATATAATGGGCTTCTCTTTCTCAGGAATCATCAAAGGCAGTAGTTCTGAAAGAAAGTCTCTAGACCCCTGAGTGCCTCCCTGAGAGGTGACTATTGATGTGCATTTCTTTATTTTAGTTGCTTTGTTCCTTTGCCACTCTCTGTAGGGAACAGGAAACAATCAGTAAATAAAGAAATGTTAATTGGGTTTACATGAAAGAATTTCCAAGCATGTGGAATATCAATGTCTCAATACAGAAATAGAGGTTGATAATGTGTATAGAGTAATTTTGACCTATATGAGGTGAAATGGAAGAACATACATGTAAGTACATTTTTAAACAAAATCATAACTGATGGTCAAAAATCTCGCAGCTGCTACAAAATAGTAGAAGTATTTCTTAAAGGGATCTGATAATCCATCATAGGAAAGATTTTCTTTGAAAATACAGATAGACAGAAATAAATCGTTTATCTCAATTATTTCTTTACAAATCACAGACACTAGTAAACCAAATTCCTCAGCATACAACAGTAGAGTATTTACCAGTCAAATATCATGCAAAATTATCTTGAATTTATAAGTAAATTATTTAACATATTATTACAAATATCTACTTAGAGGTTGGGCTTTACACTGACATCTGTTCTTCACATAATAAGATACCCAATATAATTAATCATCAGAGAATTACATATTAAAACTACTATAACATGTAATTTAGGCATATGTATTTTATGGTATGGATGACTGAATAAAGAATATTCCAAAGAATAATCAAATGTTGCTAGTCAAAATGACAGCCAATAACGAACATTCTTCATACTGTGGGATTGACTCTGTTCATGCATTTTTAGAATATAAGACATTGTGGTAAGTTAGGAAAACATATATTTTATACACATACTAACAACATAAACAAGCAAGTGTATTCCAAAGTATAAATAGAAAGATCTAAAATGTGTGCCTACCAAAAACTGCATGACAGTTTGTAACAGCAGTTCAAGAAAACAGAAATAATCCATGTATCCATGGATAACTGGATTAAAAATGTTATATCTCTGTTAGAGTATATTTCTTGGAAAAACATGAGGATCATATATGAGTGCCTGCTCTGAAATACAAGAATCTCGCAATTACTATGCATTCTCCAAACATTCTAGTTATATGCATGTTGTAACATTAAATGTACATAAAGTTTCATAAAAGGAAAATACTTAGAATAGAATAAGTATATTAATGATTATATGCACTAGATTTAGTGAATCTGAATAGGTTAAGTTTATTCTACACACTGTTTCAATAGATTCATAATCATTGAATTATAAAATGGCAGGGTGAGTTTTATAGCTTGCAATTAAATCATGTTGGTATTTTAAGGGAAGAAAAGAAGGGAGGACCAAATTGATTATTCAGCTGATACTAAAACTCATGCTCTCATTTATAACAATAATAGCTCTAAAATATGAGGAAATTTTATGAGCTTTAGTATAACTTTGGTCCCATATCAAATTTCATTTGAAGTTTCTTCAACAGCATGAGAATAATTTATAAGACAAATCCTGTGTGTCTGTACTAGTTTATGTACGTATACATGAACACAAATGGAGTACATGTGGAGTGTGCATGTGGGGTGTGGTCTATAGGCCAGAAGGTGGCATCAAATGTCTTTTTTAACCATCTCTATAATTTCTGAGGTAAAATCTCTCCCTGAATCTGGAGCTCACCTTTGGTTAGTTAAGCTGGACAATGGAGGCCTGAGATTTTTATATCTTAGTTGCCTTCAACTCCAGGGCTTAGATTGGAGGTGCACAATATCACACTTGGTTTTTACATGTATGAAAGGAATCTAAGGTCAGGGCCTTGGGCCTGTTTGATATGCACCTTAAAAGTAAGCTATCTTCACAGCATCTCAGCATTACATTAAATAATTATAAGTAGATACATACCACCAGAAACTGAAAATCTGTAGTTCACAAAAGTCTCTAATGAAAATCTATATTTGTGTGTTTAATTATTCTTTATAAAATGCTAATTCTGGTTACTTTTACCCATCATATTTAAACTGCTTTCTTATTTTTGTTAACATTTCAAATAACTGGACTCTTATGGCAGAATTAATAAATGGTAACTTTTAAAGTTCTTTGGATTATAAGACTCTTCAGAAGAAGTCTATTTTACCCATCTTTACACACACACACACACACACACACACACACACAGAGAGCAAGAGAAACAGAGAGAGAGAGAGAGAGAGAAAGAGAGATGTGTGTGTAGAATGAATATAACTTAGCACAATGTAGTCTTGAAGATACTGAAAAGTGAAAGAGTGATGATTTATCCAGGAACAGGAAAATTAATAAAAGCTATTAGCATTGAATAAATGATAAATGAGGGAAGTAACAGAGAACAAAATTACTTAGTAAAGATTGCTTATAAATTATTGATATTTTCATGATAAAGAAAAATGAATAGGAAAAGTAACATTTTCATGCAGAATAATAATTTTTGTTGTGCTAGTGTTCAGAATGATGCATATTGCAAGGACAAAAAGTCTGGGCTAAGGTAGCTATTGAAACTGTTTAAATGGTTGAATTAGTCACACACAAGTCAGTTCTTCTGCCATGTCAGCTTTCCCAAGAATTTCAAAGATACAGTCCTTGAAGAGTCATAGACAAAACAAGGAAACTGTCATGACAAACACAGCTTTGTGAGTCATGACTTTCATATTGAGGAACTGTAAAGGGGGAGTAATAGAGGACTTGTAACAGCTTCATGATATATCTTGTGCAGCAGGAGGCATAGTGTTAAAATATTTTCATTTGATGGTATAGCATCAGTGATACTTCTCAGAGTCCTTAGGTGCTAAGTTTGTTTAAACAAAATATTCGCACATAAGGTATTCTCTGCTAGTATCATTCTACCACAAGGGATATTCTTTCTATCAAATATCATTATATTTGTATCAAGAGGTTATATATATATGTGTGTGTGTGTTTTATATATATATATATAAAACACATATGTATATTATATATGTTATATATATATATAACACTAAGTCAATTGTCTTTTATATTTCCTGTGAGTGCTCTCCAGAAAGTGTGATATTTACTACAGAATAGTTACTTTACTTCTTTTTTCTTTTGGCTCCTGTCAAGTACAACCCCCTTCCCCCCCAAGCCTCCTGTAGAGAGGTCTTTCAGGTAAGGTCTGTCATGTACACCCATCCTCAGGTAGAGGCGTGGCCATGCAGCCTCAAGCCATCCCCAGGTTAATGAGACACCTAGAGATTTAGCCACACCCCTTCCCAGTTACTCTATCCACCTCCTCCCTCCCAGAGGGTGCAGGGGTACGATTTCATCCAAGCCACTCATCACAAAGTCAATAAATGTCTTAAAATTATGGACTGTCTCTATTCATCTGGACACAACTTGGGAAGCAAGGGATCAGGCCTTTGATTAAGGAGCCGCATCTAATCTCTCGCATAAGGCATCCAGAGTATCAGCGCTTCTAGATGGCACCCATTCACCCAAGATGAAGCAGCTAGCTGGCACTCAAACTGCTGACCCTCCCACCACAGGATGCCAGCTGCACTCTGTGGCCTTGTTCATTTCCAGCACCTGGAAACTCCAGAGCCTGCTGCCACAAGTTACCCCGGACAGCCTTCTCCCCCACCCACAGGTAGGTCTCTGCAAAAGCTTCCCACAGCCTGACCTGCCCGCAGGACTGTGTGGGAAGATGCGGTCACTACCTGCATGTCCCACATCCCTCCCAGAGCTGCAGCACCAGGGATGGACACGCAGGACTTCTTTCCACTGCATCAGATTGTTTCCACAGCTGAGTAGGGCCTCTCAGAGTACAGTTTTATTAGGCTCCTGTCTACAAGCATAACATAGTGTCAGGAATTAGTGCTTGGCCATGGGATTGTTCTCCAGCTGGGTCAGTTATTGATTGTCCACTCCTTCAGTATCTGTTCCAACTTTGTCCTTGTATTTCTGTTAGACAGGACAAATTTTGGAACAAGTTTTGTGTGGGGATTGTTACGCTTATCGATCCACTGGAGGTCTTGCCTGGCTACAGGAAGTGTCCAGGACAGTTCCCATATCTCCTCTCTTAGGTATCTGGATTAAGGTCACTGCATTGACCCCTGGGAGCCTCCTCCTTCCCAGGTCTGTGGGACTTCCTAGAGATTCATCTCAGCTTGCCACACTCAGCAGCTACAGATTTCCATTCATTCTCCAGGCTCTCTCTCCTGTCCCTCCGCACACCTGATCCTGAACTCCCCCATACCCCTTCCCCTCCCCAACCCCACCCAGTTCCCTCCTCCTATGATTATTTTATTCCCCCATCCAAGTAAATTTAAGCATGCTCCCTCGGGCCTTCCTTCTTGTTTAGCTTCTTTGGGTCTGTGGGGTATATCGTAAGTATCCTGTAATTTGTGACTAATATCTACTTATCAGTGAGCACATACCATGCATGTCCCTTTAGGTCTGGGTTATCTCACTCAGGATGATATTTTCTAGTTCCATCTATTAGTCTGCAAAATCCATGATGTCTTTGTTTTTAATAGCTGAATAGTATTCTCTTATATAAGTGAACCACATTTTTTTTTGTTCAATTTTCCAGTTGAAAGTCATCTGGGTTGTTTCCAGTTTCTGGATATCATAAATAAGGCTGAATATATATATATATATAGTGCACCACATGTCCTGGTGGGATGGTGGAGCAAATATATTCCCAGGAGCAGTCTTCAGGGGCTTTGGGCATAATTAATTGCAACTTTCTGAGAATCCTCCAGATTGATTCACAATGTGGTTGTACAAGTTTCCAATCCCAGAAGCCATGAAAAAGTATTCTTGTTATCTGCTTCCTCACTAACAAGACACACACACACACACCAATGGTTCAATAAATAGAAACAAATAAATAAGCATTAGTAATTTCAAAAGTAAACTCACTTGGTGCTCCACATTATGTTTTGGGGAAAATATTTGAACAAATAAAAATTGTTACATGTTTATACAATGTTATTGTTTCAGTGACAGTTTTCAAATTTAGATGTGGAGCAGAAACAGATGTGAACATTATTATTAGCTTCAGGAAATAAAATAATTGTATATAATTGCAAATAAGCAAATAAACTACTACACATAGATAAAATATATTTGTATATATCTATTTGCATATATGTAATTTGTTAATATAATGAATAACCATGCTTAACAGAACCTTTAAAATGTTTATTTTTAATTTTTGTGAAATAACCCATTATTATTATATTATTGTTATAATAATCTCTTTCTTAGTTTTGATAAACAAAGGTTTTCTCTGTGACAGATATATTAAATACAAACTTTAAGATTCAAGAACTTGAAATATTACAGTTTCATAATAATTTAATATTGATGTGACTTTAGATTGAGAACATAAATTAAAAAATAAATTACTAAATATCAGAAAGCATACCAACGAATATGGAAAAATTCATTAGACACAGTAAAATACAACATTTAGCTTTCAAACGGAAATGTCCACATTACCTAATATAATTCAATTCTGGACAGTTATATGACCTGAAAGGCAAGACATTTTAATGCTAAGACTCCATCATCCACTAAGTCATCTCTTCTAAGGAAATATATTATATTCTAAAGAAATATTTATAAAACCAGACTTTTCCACTTAAAAAGATCACATTATACGTCCTGTTATCTCATCAACAATAATATATGTGAAGACATTTATAAAAAGGAAAGTTTTTGTCAAGTTTAAAGAATCCTTCCAATGACAGAGAACAAAAGAGGTATACAGAAGATTTTAGAGGCAAAACAGGTAGGGGTAAATGGTGTATTATAAATGAATATGCGTGATATATATATATTAAATATAATATATAATTATATATATGGGGTGTTTAAAAACAATTAATGAAAAATAAGACCCTGAATTTGAAAGAAATTAAGAAAAGGCCCATGGGAAGGTTTGAAGGCAGGAAAGGGAGAACGAGAATATTTCATAGAAAGTTAGCATCTTCTTCCATCCAAGGAAGATTCATTCACTAGGCTTATGATTTGATTTGCATGAGAACTGTCTCCCATAGGCTCACATGTTTGAACCTGTGGTCCCTACTTAGTGGTGATAATTTGTCAAATGTTATGGAACCTCTGGTGAATGACCTTGTGGGCAGAAGCACATAACTAGAGGCAAGTTTTAAGAGTGCATTGCCTTGTGTCTCTTCTACTTTACTGTATTCTGGTTCACATTTGCAGTTGAGAATGTAATCTCAGGTTTCCTTCATCTGATACCATGCCTGTCACTTGTTGCCAAGCCTGACGGCCCCAAGTGACATCTATTTTTTGGAAACTGGAAGGAAAATAAGGAAAGGAAAAGAAAGTAAAGAAGAAAGAAAAACTCTATTACTTATATTCTTTAAGTTGTCTCTGGTCATGGGGTTACATCACAGAAACAGAGAGGTGTTTATTCCATTTTTCCAGCCTCACTTCCACTCATGAGTTGTATTAGAGCTGTACAGAACACAGGCATGCATGTATGAAGCATCGCTGTCCTACAAAACCCAGTTCCTTATTGTGTATTGCTATGTGAAACCATGATTCAAAATGTGATGGATTATGTATCACAGAGTGGTCAATCAGTGACTTCCACAAGTTATTTATGCCAATTAGTTTATCTATTTTGGAATAAAAAAGTGATCTTAAAGGTAAATATCTACATTTGGAGAATGCATAGTATTTTTTGGCATTATAGTGAGAGACTCAATCACATCTGATGATGCCAGGACAGAATATTTTTGTTGCAAAAGAAGAATTTTATTTGTACACTGTCTGTTCCTATCATGTAAAAGAGAAAGTGAAATCTATATCACAATAAATATATCATATAAATTAAAAGGTAAACCTTATAAACTTCAGAAAAATTGGGGTGCAGATAATCAGAGAAAAAATTATGCTGATGCAGAAATGAAAAGAAAAAAACTTCCAGAGAAAATTCTAGTAAGACTTAGCTTAACAAATGTAAATTAAAGGTGATAATTTAAATCTGTAAATCCAAATCAAAATGCTGAAGTGAATGAGAACTGAGATGATAGAGATAGCAAACCAACAACAAATTCAAGTCAGGTGGATCATGTGTAAATATTATACATCATAGCACATATCAGAATCAGTATTGATTAAACTAATACATAAAGGAAAATGTCAACCATCAGTTTTAAAATAGGTTCATTTAAATATAAACTTGAGTGAGTAGTGTAGAAAATAAATTGCAATTTTCAAGTAGAAAAATAAAATGTGTCAAATTAACAGCAATAATAAAATAATGAAAGTACTTAACACACACAAACCAAACAAAAACAAAAAACCAAAAACCCAAAACCGAGCAATCTCACTATGTATGCTGATACACACTCAGAAGACACATAGGGAGATCCTAAGTTTGAGATCAGCCAAGAGTGGTTAGTGATTTATAATTCAAGACCATGTTTAATTATTGATAACTCAAAAGCTGAAGATTTTAGATCCATCTCAGTGATAGAACCATTACTTGCATACCTAAAGTTTTTGATTTTATTCCTAGCATTAGAAAGGAATATAACTTTAGTTTATCACAGTATAAATAAAAATGTCTATATCAGATGATTTTCTCAGTATGAGTCATAAGAATGCAAAAGTAAAATTTTAAATATACGCTGTTCAGAGTATAAATATAGTTTTACTTATATCCAATGTACTTCTCTCATCTTTTGTTATGTAATCTATTAACTAAATAGATATATCAGGTGTTGAAGATAAACACTTTTCTGTGTTCACTGAGAAAATAGCTATTACTATTATTATTCAGAACAGGTTACATATATTTATGTATATCACTTTGGCACACTTACTGTATAGCCAAAAATGATATTAACCTCCCTGTCCTTTTGTCCTCGTCTCCTGAATCCTAGGATTGCTTGTGTATGGCTGGTGTATCTGGTGCAAGAGACAGACGCAGGACCTTGTGTATGGGGGGTGTATCTGGTGCAAGAGACAGACGCAGGACCTTGTGTATGGGGGGTGTATCTGGTGCAAGAGACAGACTCAGGACCTTGTGTGTATACAAACACACTACCAATGGAACAATAGCACCAGAATACAAGAATGTGTGTGTGTGTGTGTGTGTGTGTGAGAGAGAGAGAGAGAGAGAGAGAGAGAGAGAGAGAGAGAGAGGGATAAGGACTGAGGATGCAGACGTGTACATGCCAAGCAAGTGCTAGCCCACTAAATTATGTCAGCCCTATGTCTTTTATTATGAGAATACATTCTGTTTGGTTTTTATCAATTCAACATCATTTGAGGTTTTTTTCATCCCATTTGTTTATATAATAAATCAGTGGCTTGAGAGCCTCTCTTCTCATCACAGTTGATGTGTAATTTATTTGGGTTGTGTTGCTCAGGTTAGCACTTGCTACCAGCTCTCATTTTCTACTCACTTATCTTTCTGTTTTCTTTGTTACAGTGTCTCCTACAATACATTAGTTTTCAACAGGAAATGAGATTCAAAGATAACATGTTGATGAGGCCATTTGACATTCTTATTTTGAAGGATGACATGTGAATGTACTCTTTCATTCGGTGATATTAATTGTACATTATGAGAATTGAAGTGAATTGAGGCATAAGGTTCAAAGTAAGAATAAATTGTGTGGTAGCTCAAAGCAGCTGAAGGGAAAAATGACTGAAGGTCAATAGTTTTAAGTGAGGAGGTTTTTATAAAATTGTTCAAAATACCTTAAGAAAAGCCATGTAAAATTAATTGGTTAGAAACAACCACCTGTCACCTACTCTAGAACACTGCTCATGATGTAACACATCTTTCTCTGGTATGTAACACAATCCTTAATTCCCATACTATATCCCCAAATGTGAAGAATGTCTGTATATGATGATGGCATGGCTTGTGTGACCACCACACCATCTTTCTTCTACTTGAAGGAGAAGGGAAGGTAATATCAAGAACTTGCTGGGCAGTGGTGGCACACACCTTTAATCCCAGTATTCGGGAGACAGAGGCAGGCGGATTTCTGAGTTTGAGGCCAGCCTGGTCTACAGTGTGAGTTACAGTACAGCCAGGGCTACACAGAGAAACCCTGTCTCAAAAAACCAAAAAAAACAAAAACAACAACAAAAACAACAACAACAACAACAAAAACCTTACTCTGTTTCTCTCTTTCTTTCTTTATGATGCTTGTATCAATTGCAGAAAGATCCATCTTAGATGAGGATAAAATTTTTTTCAGAATATAGTACTTCCTGATGCTACCCTTGTGGAAACTATCCTCTATGTGTGGTTCAGTGTGTTTGTAGAGAAGTGATACTCTTTAGTTTAATTTAACATATTGTTTTTCTTATCTTTGTATCCCACTTAATAAAAATATTATAGTTCCTTTTTTGATAATATGTGATGTTTTGTGAAAGAGGAACAATTTTTTCTCTTATTGAAAATAGATTATTTTCTCATATCTTGATTAGAATTTCCCCTGTTTCTTCCCACCTCCTCTTTCCTCCAGATCCTTTCTGGAGGAAAGGATCTGCCTTTCTGTCTCACATTAGAAGAGAATGTGCTTCTGAGAGATAAGAACCAAATTTAAGATGGGCAGTCAGTGGTGGCTCATGCCTTTAATCCCAGCACTTGCGTGGCAGAGGCAGGCAGATTTCAGTTCCAGGCCAGCCAAGTCTACAGAGTGAGTTTCAGGACAGCCAGGACTACACAAAGAAATCCTGCCTCGGGAAAAAGAAAAAAAAAAAAAATGCAAAAAAAAAAAACAAACTTAAAGAACTAAAATGCAACATGGTGAAGCAAAAACTATCATATTGAAATTATATATGGCAACACAAAAAAAGGAAAACAGTCCTCAAGAGCAGGCACAAGAGTCAGAGACATACTCATTATCACAATTAGGAGAACGAACTCATATGTACCTTGCTCAGTTGATTGAGAGAGCGGTGTTCTCCTGGTATCCTTCGATGCCTCTGGTTCTTTCAATCACCCTACCTCCTCATTGATGGGTTTCCCTAAACTCTGATGGGAGAGCATTGATAAAAAGATAAAAAACCCTGGATAGCAAAAACAATTCTTAACAAGGAAAGAACTTCTGGGGGAATCACCATCCCGGACCTCAAGTTTTACTACAAAGCAATAGTGATAACAATTGCTTAGTATTACTCTTATATTTTTACAGTCCAGCTCTTGCCCTTTCAAAGTCCCCTTCCCCCAGTTCATTACACCATTCGTTCTCCTCCCTTTTTCCAAGAGGATGAACACTACAGAAAAACACATCTTACACTGAGCTGCTTCCTGAGGTGAGCTGCTTAGCTCTCCCACACGTTTCTTGCCACAATGATTAATATTGTTCCATACATAGAAACGAAATAACTCATATATGATGTGGTATTCCTGAAATTAGAAGCTCAAGCATGTATGTATGAGTTCCCTTGTCACAGATACAAATGAGTAAGGAGAATGATTGCAGGAAAATGTACTAATTCCTTCTTCCTTAAATGGTTTCCCTTCAAACATTTTTTCAATACATGAAATAATCCAAATATTGTACAATAGACTCTCAATAAACCTAGTTTTTGCTCTATCTCTCGATGTCTTCAGACATAAGCAACGTAGATAATTTTCCTCTAAAATATCCACTTTGGTGCACTAAATATGTAATTTTTCATAAATAATGCTAATAAAGAAAGTAAAGGAGAGCTAGGTGTGGTTCATGCCTTTAACAGCAGCACTCAGGATGCAGAAGGATTTCTCTGAGTTTGAGGTCAGCCTACACAAAGCAACCCTGTTTCACAAGTCAAATAACTAATGAAAGAAAAAAAGAAAGAAAAACAAAAGAAAATTAAGAAGTAACTAGTAAGTTTCCAGATGTCTACTAATGAGAATCCACACCTATAACCCAAAATTTAGACAGACATTGAAAGCAATATTGAATATATTTTATAAATTCCAGCTATTTAAGGATTATTTTAAAATGTTCTTTTATCTGGAAGATGTTGTCTGAGAGTTTCACCTAAATTTGAGTGCTAGACATAATGTCCCTCTTGATAAGTGGCTCTCAAGTCCAATTAGAGAACCATTAGTAACCAATGAGATAAGGGTGCCACTGTTGGATCCTTAGTGTTATCAGGCTATGCTGGTTTTTCATGGTGCTCACAGGCATTACAGCTTGGACTGTTGGTAGTTTTCTTTCTTTGGAAGTTTTCCCAACTCTTTTTTTTTTTTAAAAAATCACAAAAGCTAGTGAGTTTTTGCTTAAAATCTTTTGTGGCCTATGTCTGAAGTGCATAATGTCTTCAGCAATAGGGACTAACCTTCCACCCCTGGGGAGAAACCAAAGGCAATTATAATATTATATAATATTTGGAGTCTCTCAGAAAACTCAGACAA
Source organism: Rhynchomys soricoides (assembly GCA_019843965.1). Taxonomy (NCBI): domain Eukaryota; kingdom Metazoa; phylum Chordata; class Mammalia; order Rodentia; family Muridae; genus Rhynchomys; species Rhynchomys soricoides. The sequence goes on along the minus strand of JADRCH010000004.1, from coordinate 13,901,990 downwards.
AAAGCCCACAAAGGGATTCCTATGACCAGTACTGGATTTCCTATTAAACAGTATTTGCACATTTGGGATTGCAGCAGCATCAGGCTAGATAGAAAACGAAGCATTCCTTTAATGTGTGTATGTGTATTCATATGTAGATTTACGATGCATTGCAATTGTTCTAGGTGGGTAGTGACTAGCGTGACTCATTATGGCCTTTCCAGGCATCCTTGCTTGAATTTTTCTCCTGCCTCCTTTTCCTATCTTTATCTCCCTCTCCTCCATGTTTTCTCATTTTCCCATTCTGACCACTTCCTTTTGCTCCCTCATAAATCCTATCTTAGAAATGGTTCCTCTTGTACTTTTCCGGGATTCTGAAGTTCCTCCAATGTACATACTCACATCTGAAGACTTAGAACTCAGAGCTTCTGATGAGAATACATGTGATAGTTTTTGTCTGTCTGTTTGTTTGTTTCTGGATCTGGGTCAGTTCACTCAATTTGTTTTTTTCTAGTTCTGTCTACTTACTTTATAAGCTAGTGATTTCACTTCCCAGTTGAATACTATTCTGTAGTGTATATGTACCATGTTTTCATTATTCATTTGGCAGTTGAAGGACATTTACATTGCTTTCATTGCATATCTAGTGTGAAAAGAGTAGCTATACATATGGCTGAGTATATATCTGCAGAGCATGATGTCCAGGTTTTCAGTCATATTTTACTTATCGTATTTGTTAATATGCCTGATTTTAGTATGTCTCTATATTGTGGGTGACCTATTTACATAATGCCTTCAGATCTAACTATAGACATCCCTGTCAAAATGAGTCACCCATTCTTGTCCCTAATGTGTTTTGGTTTGTGTGTGTGTGTGTGTGTGTGTGTGTGTGTGTGTACATGGGTCTTACCTTAGAATTGGTAACTGCCGCTAAATGAGAATAAAACTACAAGTCACTGTAAGTAGAAACTTTTCATACTAATTCAAGGTTTAAAGGCTCTTTATTTTTCTAATCAGAATTTCATCTATCATTTGTCAATAATTCACACAAAATAAAAATACTTCCATATTTTGATGAGCAGGAAAATTTCAATGATATGAAAAGAGAATTCTGATCCAAACATATGCACACTAATACTCCATCTTGAGGGAGGCAAGCTGGGAGAATCTATATCTATTATTCAGCTGTTGCTCTACTGAGGCCCTCTGATGTTTTGTAGGAGGCTGACTCACATTAAAGAGAACCATCTGTTTCACTCTGTCTACTGACTTAAAGGTTAATATCACCCAGAAACAACCCCAGAATATACACGAAATTATGTTTAAGCAAGTATCTGAGTGCCTCACAGCACTATGACATTGATATCAGTATCCCTTTGAAAGCCCTCAGTACATTCCACAGGAAACCTTCCAGCACCGTACCATGAGTTTGTTTCAGAGATCATATATGTATCATTGATATTTTTCCTTGTACAGATTTCTTCATTTATTTCTTCATTTATTTTCTTTCTTTATTTATTTAACACTCTTCCAAAATAAATACTGTCAAACAAATATGAAGGAGAGAGTAATCTAGTCAAATTCTTCCCTCCCATACTTCAACCAATGCTCTATGATCTCTACAATACTCTATTTTAGAAAAAATAAAAATTTTTGATTGAAATATTACACTATCCTGACTCACTCAAACAAACACATGAATTTCCTTCCATAAATCCCTTCCATATTTCTGGAGTAGAGCCCTGGTTTTAGAAGAGGAAGGAAGATGTATGAAATAAGGGAAAGAAGACATGGAACAAGAAGTGCAGCTCAAACACTCTGCCACTGAGATGACTCAAGCTATCTTTATTTATACACCTAATTTTATTACAACATAAAAGGTTTTACACTCACTTTCTCATTTTCTCGTGTACAATCTCTTTTAAGAACTTCCTACATTTAACAGTAATGTGCATATTCTACTTTTTCCTTTTGTTCTTTTCCTCAAACTCTGTGTTTTCCTGAAAACCCATGAACTATATATCAAGAAAGAGGAACCTGCTTCAACAAGCAGGTAATGTCTCACACAGCACATTGTTACATTACCAAGTGACTATAGTTAGTAACAACTGCAGTTATGGTATAGAGAGGCAATAGACTATATACCAAGGAAATTCTGACTTCATTATTTGCACCTAGAATCTCCTGATATCCTATTCAGGAGATCTAATTCCTCTAATGTCCAGGCCTCTCAGAAAATTAGTATTCTGAGTCGATTCATCATCCTTCCTTGGCTCACCTCTGAATATGCTCATTAGATCAAAGATCTATCAAGATCTTTCTAAACTTTTGATAATCACTGACTGTTGTTTAGAAAACGGTGGTGGGAACGTTTTTGTCAGAACTAAGTTCCAAATGGAAAAGAACATTATTAACAGTCAGAGGAGTAGTGATCTATTTCTCAGAGACAAACAAGAGTATATAATGACCTGAGGGTTTTTTTTTTTTCTGATTCTGAAGAAATGTCTGTCACAGACCAAGTAAAAACTGTCATTTGCAAAGCCAACAATGCAAATGTAAGGCAAAAGTGAACCAAGCATTCCATCCAGAAAGCCCAGGAGTATCTGCGTGAATATTCCCACAGGTTCTTGCCATGGGAACCTAACTCCTTAGGCCTTACCATAAGGAGAACTGTCAGCATTATACTCATGAACCTTTCCCAGAAGAGGGTTAGCCTCCTCCTTCATGTCCTTCATATTCTTCTCAAAATTAAACCCTCTTTTTCTCTAATTATTGTTGTTATAAACACACAGAATCAAATATGTATTTGTCTATATACAAGTATATAGATTAAAAGAGATAGATATAGCAATAGAAAAGAGATACAGATATTCATATATATGTATATATATAGAGAGAGAGATGTAGAGGTAGAGATATAGAGCTATAGGTAGAGATATAGAGATACATGAATATACATATACACAAAATTGTTGGACCCATTGGCATTGATTATATGTATTATATGTTTTCTTGGTATGATCACTTGATATTTAGTAGCCAATTAGAAGGTTTGTCATTTGAAAAAAGTAAACATTCAGTAGTTGTTAATTGCTCTTCAGATGAGATTTTCTCAGCTCACACCAGAATGTTCACTGCTTTTGTATTTGTTCACACATCATGTTTAGGAAGTCATGTTGTTCCTATTTCATGACTGTAGCTTCCTGTCATATCTAGGACACGTAATATTTTGACAGACTCCATAGACCTCTGACTCTTTGAGTCTTCCTTCATTGTTCCCTGTTCCTTAGGTGAAAGAGCTGTACCTAATTGATTTGGGAGCCCTATCATCTCTTCGTTGCATTTTGACTAGTTGTGGTGTGTTTTTTGTTTGGTTGCTTTTGTTTTTGTTGTTTGTTTTTCTGTTTTGTTGTTCTTTTTTTTGTTTTTTTTTTTGTAATGTTCAGTACAGTAGTAGGCATGATTTCTTTTCTGTTGATTGAGTCTTTAATCTAATTGGAGAGATGATGGTTGCAGCCCAGATATAAGTGCCAATATTGCACCATGAAAGATCTCTTGCCTCATTGGTCATTGTTGTTCATATTTATTACAATTGAATAGGACTATATATTGCTTTTCAGTATTGGTAGCTTGCACAGCAGTATGAAAAACAGTGCTCATGAGGAGGCTGTCAGATGACATCCAGGTCAAATCCTCCAAGTTTTAGGTCAGACGTGTGTGGTGTTTTAGAAATAGATACAATCTTAGTTTGGGCTACTATTGCTATAATGCAAGACCATGATCAAGGCAAGCTGAGGAGGAAAATCATTATTTGATTTACATTTGAATATCACTGTTCATCTTCAAAGAATTGCAGGTCAGAAGATCAAACAAGGCAGAAACCTGGAAGTAGGACGTGATACAGAAGCCATGGAGAGGTGCTGCTTACTGGTTTGCTCATGATGGCTCACTCAGCTGACTTCTTATAGAACCCAGACCACCAGCCCAGGGATGGTACCACTTACAATTACCCATCAATTAGTTGTAAGCACAAAGCTGGATCTCATGGAGGTATTTTCTTAGTTGAGGTTCTGTACTCTTATAGGACTTTAGCTTATGTCAAGCACAGGTATTATTCACTTTTGAGTGGCACTCAAGAACAATGAAAATAGCCTTATTTTTCAGGGAGTCTCTTGAAATCCACTGATCAACAACTGGAAAGTTTTCTCATGCCTGATACTTTGTTTAATAGTCTGTGACTTGTGTGTGTGTGTGTGTGTGTGTGTGTGTGTGTGTGTACATACACTTTTGTGTTAAATATATAATTTTGTATAAATATAAATTATTATGCCTTTTTCTTTTTATTGGATATTTTATTTATTTACATTTCAAATATTATCACTTTTTTCAAACATCCTTATTACTATGTATTCATTCTCTTTCTCTCTCTCTCTCTCTCTCTCTCTCTCTCTCTCTCATCTTTTGTATTGTTCTCCTGTTCCTGTCTTATTAGGCTTCACACCCATGACAAATGGCTGTGGTGCCTACTTAACCTATCAAAGCCAACTTGTTCCCTATCATCCCTCAGCCTCTATCTGTTACTGTGTGCTCCTGGCTTGGATACCGCACCCTTCCCTGAACTCCTTAGCCCTTGGTGCTGGAAGGCCTTTCCTATATATCTCACCTGTTTTGTTTAACGCTCCAATTTTTGGTCTCCTTGCTGTGGCACCAGCTTTCTCCCATCCCTCTCCTTACCCCTCCCTGGGTCTCTACAATTGGCTCAGGGTCATGTGCAGTTTCAACTCTCCAAGATGTCCCTGCCTCTGTCCCTTTCCTCCATCATATGTAGAATTCATCATGTTCTTTTCTTTTCTTTCTGTTTTTTTATTCATCTCTTAACATTGCCCCCTGATTTTTCCCATTTTCCCCTTTGTGTCACATGTATTCTACTAGTCCCCTCTCTAGGAGAGAGAGAGAGAGAGAGAGAGAGAGAAAGAGAGAGAGAGAGAAGAAGGAGGAGGAGGAGGAGGAGGAGGAGGAGGAGGAGGAGGAGGAGGAAGAAGAAGAAGAAGAAGAAGAAGAAGAAGAAGAAGAAGAAGAAGAAGAAGAAAAAGAAGAAGAAGAAGAAGAAGAAGAAGAAGAAGAAGAAGAAGAAGAAGAAGAAGAAGAAGAAGAAGAAGAAGAAGAAGCTGCCTGCTGTCTTTTTTATTTTATTCCTGGCTGCAAATCTTCAGATCTGAATACATAACATGGAGTGATCAAAAAAAAAAAAAATTAGCAAAGTCAAAAAGGACTATGCATGGTGGGGAGAAGGATCTCTCCAAGAACCTGTTTCATAAGTCCCTGGAAAAGGTGAGCTTGGATTGTCCTCCATCCCTTCTGTCTAAAGATGCATTTAACAGAGGGCTTTCATGAATGTGGTATCTTTGAAGCTCAAAAGGGAAGAGCCCTGGTCAGTAATATCTAACAAACAAGGTTTATTTTAGAGCCAGTAAGCACTTTTTGTATGTATTTTTTTAATTTTGTTTTGTTTTTTGATTTTTGTTTTCTCCCAAAATGAAGCAATGAAGCCATGTTAGGTTTAAAAATCAGAAGATTTCACCTCAAATAAGATCACTTCCAGTGTTTACTTTACTCAAGTAACTCAACCTGTACTAACTTTGTTCTTTCCATTTGTTGTTGTTGTTAAAGAGAATGACTGGGAATCAGTGAGACTGCACTTGAAGCATAGAGTCTGTTACAATTTATTTTAGCTGTGGTTGGGATGGATGGAGTGAAACACCCACTTGTAAAGAAGAGTGCTAACTTGCAAAGACACGGGCAGCCGTCTCCCTCTCTGTTCATCTTTTCCTAGCTGTAATTAACCTCTTTGAGACTTTTCTGGTAATTCATAAGTTGCGTTGTAAACTGTTACTTGGAAATCAGTTTGGTAACATAAATTTACCTTTGTATACAGTAAAAAAGTTATGTGTTAAAGAAGGCTTTCTCTGAATGAAACCTTTAAATAATTGTGCCTATGTTCTAACGTACAGAACATTATTTAGCATTACTATTAAGTAATTAATAGGGAGGTATTATAATAGCATGCATTTTAATATGTATCAGGTCATGACCTGCTCAGAATTTTTTACAATGCAAGATGTTTAATTCTACTCTTAATCAAAATACATAAGACAGGGCCCCCAGTGGAGGGATGAGGACACCAACCTATCTTCAAAAATTTTAACACAGAATTGCTCCAAACTAAAAGAAATGCAGGGACAAAAATGGAGCAGAGACTGAAGAAATGGCCAACCAGTGGCCGGACCACCTTGGGACCCATCCCATGGGAGGGAACCCAACCCTAACACTATTATTGATGCTATGTTGTGATCGCAGAAAGGAAATAAATAAATAAATAAATAAATAAATAAATAAATAAATGGGTTTAAACAGTATAAAACATACTGACATTCATACTAACTGTGAAATAACTTCATATTCCATCTGAAATCAGAATGATAATTAAGCTGAATTTTATTTAACATAAATATGGTTCAAGGATTATTTAGAGCTACTATCATTTTAACCTTATCTTCTTTGATGGGCTTCTATGCATAATTACATTGAGACCACTTGCCTAGATTGTAAGGAAGGATTAAGTAAGGGGCTTTATAGATAAATTCTGACTACAGTCACAGGATGACAGTTGCTATGGAATGCTTTGTCGAGATTTCTCCCTTTATTTCTTCCTTTTTGTTCCTACCTTTCATTCTTTCCTTTTTCATCTTACAACTAGAGAAGGTAAACAGTAAACTAAAATACAAGGCCAGAAGTTAGTTTAACACCTATGTTTAGTAAAATATAAGAATAATTAAATACAATAAAATGATGTATAACTTTATTATGTATATCTAAATTCACTGATGTTTCCTAGGAAGAATATAAATTTTTATTTTATTCTGTACAATATATCCAACATGTTTATACTTTATAACAAACTAATAAGAGTATTGTAGATTACTTGTGGTGATAAGCCTCTCGTTTTGTTTTGTTGTTGTTATTTTCTCATTTTAATGCACTTATTCATCATTTTGACAAATATGAGGGTTTTTTGTTTTGTTTTTGTTTTGTTTTTTGTTTTGTTTTTTGTTTGTTTGTTTCCACAGGCAAAACACTACCCCTGAAATGGGTCTGTTTTATTCCATTTTTGGCTGCTGGAAATATTTTCCAGTTTGATAAATTCAAGGAGAATCTTGAGCTCAGTTTGATTATAGGAGACACAATTCCAGTTCATTATACTTATAGGAGGCTGTGTTACCAGAACTATCACATTAGTGGATCACTCAGTAGCAAGAGAAAATAAGCTATCTTTTAACGTTCAAAAATTCACTGTAATGATGTACAAATCTACAGAAGAACAAAGCTTAAAGTATCAAATAGAACTTAAAAGAGAGCCTAAGACTGACTTTCTGGTCCTTGCTATCTTACTCTGTCCTTTTATCTATGAGGTGCTTATCTATGTAAGAAGAAATATGTAGCAGATCTAGTAATTGTTAAGAAAATTACACAAATTGTGTCAAATTGTTTTCTGTTTTGTAATTACATGACTAACTTTTAAGCCTACACACTTACAAATACATTAGTGAATCAGAATAGTTTAAAAGAAATTTCTCAGAAAGAGTAGGTTTGAAATTGGATAGCATATTAGCCTGTATTCTGTGTATTTATTGAAACTGTATATCTTCATAAACCAAAATATTTCTCTCAAGATAGTAACAAATCACTATTTTATAATTTGATATGATGTCAACTTTATATTGTTTTTCAAGCACAATCTCTTCGTGTTTGCATTTTTAGTAAAAGTTTTTAATAAAATACATTTGATTATCTTTCCCATCCCCCACCTCCTCCCAAAGTCCAACTCTCTCCTAACCTGAACAACCTTTAATTTTTACCTCCCTTTCTTTCAAAAAGGAAAAGGTATAAAGAACAAAAACCAGAAGCACAGAAGAAAGCTCTCACACCCAAAAGAACCCAAAACAACAAAAAACCAATGAAAGGGGAAAATGTCAGAATGGAACAAAAATGCATTCAAAATATCACTGAAATTGTTTTGCTCTGGCCAACCAGTTCTGGTGTGGCACCTTTACTGAATTGTGGTTGGTATACCGCATGAGACTCCATTAGCTAAAATTGAAATTTTTTCTTTGTTATCAGGTAACAATTGAAAATAGCTTCTTAGTTAGGAGTGAAAATCTATGGCCAGTTTCCTCTCTCACTGGTTGGATCTGTCAAGCTTAAACTAGGGCAGGTCTTGTACATGCAGCCATAATTTCTATCTGTTCATATGTCCTTTGCTTCTGTTGTATCATGATGACATTATTTACTTGGTGTCATCCATCATATGAACACACACAAAACAGGTCCAACCATTGAGGAAAGAAACTGGACATAGGAAAGGTCCTTAATGATGATATCACATTTAGAACTAAATGCTATAAAGTCCCTCATTCTCTCCACATTGTGCAGTCATGGGTCTCTGTTTCATTTCTAACTATTGCTGGACGAACCCTCCCTGACTTGACGTTACTGAGGAGATGATCTATGGATATAGCTGTCCTGAGGAATCAATGTATTGTTACCTTCCTTTATCAGAATAATATATTAGGTTTTCCCTTAGGGGCATTGCATATCTAGTCTCAGGTCTTGGCCACCTGATCAGGGTCAAGTATGGGTTTCATCTCATAAAGTAAAGTAAACCTGAAGACCAGTCAAAAAGTGGTTGATTATACACTTAACATTTATGTTCTTTTTTTCACAAGCATATTTTGCAGGCAGATTGCTGGTTTACCATGTGGGGCTTTAGGTAATATTGATGATGACCTTACTGTCCCTACCATGCAGAGTACCCTCCAATGGAATAAACATTTTTCGTAGGGAGTGAGACTCATAATTAAGCACCAGCTTGACTTCTCTGTGTTTTATGAACTAAATAAGTGTTGTCTTCAGGAACGGGCCTTACTGTCCAATAATGAAGGACAACCAATAACGTTAACTATTAGGAGACCTCACTCAGTGGGATTCCCTTTGCACCCTGGGTTAGGCACAAGCCATACCCAAACACCTATTTTCAGAGAGATCCTTTATTAAACTTAAAAGAAAATGTAAAGCGGGTGCTTTCTGATTTAGGCAGAAAAACAGCAGCAAATGACTTTGCAGGTGTAACTTTTAAGAAGCGAAAGGGAGTGGGGGCTAGGATGTGATGACATATTTTGAATGGGCATGTTAATTATTTGAATCGAATGAAGCTTTGGATTACTGGACTTAAATACTTTGATAGCTGGACCTTCGTAGTTAGCCTCGGAAGAAAGTAGTGGCCAAATAAGAAAATAGACCTTGGTGGGTAGCTTTAGGAATATTATTTAATGGCTTTTAAAAAGGCAGAATGGGGAAGACGGGCAAGGCCTACCAGAGCCACGCTATCTAGATTCCTTTAATTAATAGCCTGTAATTTTTTTCTTTTATTGGATATTTTCTTTATTTACATTTCAAATCCCCTTTTTGGGTTTCCCCTCTGGAAACCTCCTATCTCATCCTCCCTCCCCCTGCTTCTATGAGGGTGCCCCCCCATCTACCCACCCACTCCTGCCTCCCTGCAATGGCATTCCCCTACACTGGGGCATTGAGCCTTCATAAGATCAAGGACATTTCCTCCCATTGATACCCGACAAGGCTATCCTCTGCTACATATGCACAGCCATGGGTCACTCTATGTGTACTCTTTGGTTGGTGGTTTAGTCCTTGGGAGCTCTGGGGGGTTTGGTTGGTTGAGATTGTTGTTCTTCTTATGGGGTTGCAAACCCTTCAGCTCCTTCAGTCCTTTCTCTGACTGCTCCATTGGGAACCCAGTACTCAGTCCAATGGTTAGCTGTGAGCATTCACCTCTTTATTGTCAGACTCTGGCAGAGCCTCTCAGGAGACATTTCCTGGAACCTCTTCAGCCAATGAATTAACAAGATAGATCCCTTCCTTGGCAGTAGAAGTTTTATTTGGTGGCATATGATATTTTGTTGGGGATTTGTCTCCCACATTAGCTTGTGTGTGACTCCATGTAGATTACTTTTTTTAAGGCAACAAAAAATGTACCTAGGGAGACACAATACACACTTCTACTCACCCCAGATAGGGAACTCATGGCAGTCTAAAGTGATGACACCACTTGAAAGGCCAAAATCCTTGGGAATAAAATTTTTAAATTTTCTGGGAAGCAAACTGGGCTCCTCAGGGGAAGTCACTGACAATGGGCCATTGATCAGTGAAGACTTTGATTTAGTGAGGATAAGTTTGGAGATGAGTCCACTCCTGGAACACCTAGCTGGAAGAGATAACAAGGCCAGAACTAAGCTGGTTTCCAAAATTCTTCAAGGTGTCACGAAATATAAGGAAACTAACTTACCTGCCAACCAAAATTGTACTAATGTTGTTGGTTTTCCCCTCCCAACCATATTAGAGGTTACCTACCCCTTCTGGAAAATTCTAGCTCTGCATAAAAGGAGCCCTGCAATTCCCTCCAGTGGTCTCCATTTGTTAAATGGTTGACATTGGCATGCTGATAATTTCTACAGAATAAATGCCCTTTGCCTTTGCATACTATTTGAGTCTGGACTCTTTCTTCAGTGATTCTTGGACCCTAACACACTGAAATCCAACTAGATGAAACACTGTGTTTATTAGGGTACCATATAGAAATATGGGTGAGGGATTACTTATAAGAGCAGAAATGACTCAAAAACAGTTCTATCATCAAATTCCAACATAGTATGGGTGGCAACTCATAAGCTGGAAACCTGGAGCATGCTGAATAACCTACAGGAAGTTGTGGAGTTTCTTTCCCAGGTGCCTCAACTGATATCAACCTTTTCCAGCCAACTCACCTGATTTCTACTTTCTCCAGGAAGTAGTCTAGTCTCAGAGTCTTTGCATTTTTCTCTTTCAGAATCACCTCCTTTGCAGCTCCTCTTCCCTTAGTCTGACAGTCTTCAGTTTGTTGTTTGTTCTGGTAAGGAAGAGGGAAGAGCAGATGGTCTTGTCACTTTTGTGTCACTTGTCACTAGGGACTTCCTGAGGCTATTTTGAGTTGTTTACCCTACTGCTTAAGGACCCTCCCCCAGCAGGACAGACTGTTTCATTCCCTATGAAGCTGTTAAGAGATAGTAGTTTGAGGAAGCTTCTAGGATAGCAGGTTACCATAAGGTTTTTCAAGTGCTCTTTACTCTCTTATTTTCCCTCTCCATGTTCTGGTTTTCTTTATCCCCTATTCTACTCTGTTTATCATCTTAGTATACTAGTTTTCCCATTACATAGTGTTATGGATGCATTAATTATTTTTATTTTTTAAAATTCATGAATAAATATATTGTTTTAATTATTAATTTTAACTTAATTTCTGAGAATTGGTATATGGACACAGAGTATCTTGATCATATTTACCTACTATTTTCCCATTCAATATTCCCCCCTTGCCCTCAAAACACATTTCCTTTACAACCTTTTGCCTTTTCTTTTATGCTAAATACTAAATCCAGTTAGTGTTGCTTATATGCATAATTGCATTCAGCTGACCACGGGAACATGGACAACCTACCAGAAGTCATATTCTAAAGGAGTGTTTTTCTTTTCTCTAATCCAGTATCATCAATTGTATGGCTTTTTAGCTAATGGTATAGCTACCTTAGTGATGGTAGTTACTATTAATGGTTAGTTACCTTAGTAATATTGGACTGTTAACTAGATTGATCTAGTGCAGTTATTTTATAGGCAATCACAATTACAATGAATTCATAACTGTAATTATCAAGCTAAGTCTATAAGACATTATTTCACAGCACTCCTCTAAATCATCTGGTTCTTTCATAATTTCTGCCTAGTCTTTCACGATTTTCCCATACCTTGGAGCATCAAAGGCTACAGATGACCTAAGTCTGCGTATTCAAAGTCATTTATTTATGGTATGTTTATCTTTCTTTGTGTATGCATTAATCATTGTCCACTTGCAAAGAAACTTTTCTGACCAAGATTGAAAGCAGTACAAATCTATGAGTGTTACAGGTAAATATTTAGAAGGCAGTGTGATAGCTTGATCATTAAAAAAAGCAAACAAACAAACAACAACAACAACAACAACAAAACACTATTCTAAGTTTCACACTAAAACTTTTGACCACTACAACCATGAGTTATGGTGGGACAGGGTAACATTAACAGATATGAATTTCTTCATATGTACATGACCTCAAATCCACTTGTAAAGTGGTCAATTATTCCCTTAATGGTCAGGCTACTAATGCTTAGTTGGTACAGATTGCCTGCCAAGTATCTATTGTAACATTTAAGGTCCAGTTTAAATATGTCACATTATATAAGATGTAAGTCAATCCATTATTATCCAGCCACTGGTGTAAATATTATTTATCCAAATGATACTACTTAAAACTGATCCCAAATTCTTCTTTAATTTCATTTTCTTTTACCTTGTGAATTTGTGTGTAGCAATTTTCTCGCTACCTCGTTTACTCATACACAAGCCCCTTCTGTCCTGGGACTTACTCAATAATTTATAGATTTTCATTTTATTGTGTTTTAAAATTATGGCACTCAGCAGGGATATACTAGAATCTTCTTTAAAGATTAATAAAATATTTTTCATCAAGCAAATGTCTGTTAGCTCACCAGTTTCATCTTAACTATGCACAATGGTGTACTATAGGCTCAAGCACAGTTCTCTACATTAGATTCAAGTTTTAGCTAGAATATCAATGTTTTGTTTGTCTTTGTCTTCTTCAACTTTTTCCTTCCAAAAAATTCAGTAATACTGTTTCCTTTTAGGGGCTTAAAAATGCACACATGTAGAATAAGAAACCAAACATCAAATGTCCTTTTTAATATATAGGAATATAGAAAATTCTTTACTAATTTGATATAAATATTTAAGCAAGACAATTATACATGATCTTTCTAGTTTAATCTTGATAAATTGACCATTTCCTATATGTCCATGAGAATATGTATTTCTATCTAAATTTGATTTACATATTGAAGATTTCTATCTTCACATGTTACATGATTATTCAGCAACTTGTTTCAAATATGTAAAAATAGAAACAACATTCTTATGTGAATGGCATTATCAATACACTATTATATGTACATCAGCAAATTATAATGTGATTTTGATGAATAAAACACTTTTGTTTGCTTTAAATAAATTTTTGGGGGGTATTTTGGTTATAATTTTTCTTCCAATTTGTCCCTCCAAACCTTACCATGTTCTTCTTGCTCTTCTAAATTCATAATTTTTTTCCTTTAATTGCTGTTTTATGTGGTGAGTGAGTATGTGTGTGTGTGTGTGTGTGTGTGTGTGTCCCTAAATATGTAACTATTAGTCTGTATAATATTACTTTCATGTTTGGTTTCAAGGCTAACAATTTGGTATTGGGAAAGGAATTGGTATACTCTTCTCTGGGAAAGATGATTTCTTCAGCTCTCAGCATTTCTTTTGTTGCTTGTATCCTGGTGTGTTGGGTTGAGTTGGCCCTCTGGCTTCCACATTAGCATGTCCACTCCTGTCATTGTTCAGGACATGTTCAGCTGCATTTTCCACCCTTTCTCAAGGAAACTTCTCCTTGCAACAAATGGGTCTCACTACAGAAATTCACAACCAAAATAATGGAGAGCTGTGGAGCCCTGTCTAGATGAATACATCTACAACACCTTCTCAGATCTAAGGTCCATGGATTATTGCAGGAGATGTGAGGAGAAAACACTGTAACAGGGACATTGCTGTGAAATTGTCTTAGAATGGTCAGATGCAGTGTCTATGAATTGTCCCCAACATGACTACTTGAAATATTGTTTTTACACCATTATTTTGAGATATTTTTGCAATGTTTAGAATTATGTTTTAATTCTATTTTTCATCAGAAACTATTTAATAATTAATTAATTTAATAATTTAATTAATAGGAAAATTATTATTTCTATTTTCTACTTTCTTATGAGAATGTAATCAATTCCCTTCATTAAAGCACTATCATAAGAATTATGTAATTTACTCAGATTAAAGAGTTTGTGGTGAACAGATGTAAACAATGCTAATGTTATAGACCAGTATACTATAATAATGTCTTAGCCTATGTATTATTTGATATTAAAATAACATTTTAGAATACAACTAGGCATAGTTGTTTCTTCATAAGTCTATTACTTAAGCAGAGTAATATTTTGTTTATAACTTTTAAATTCAATTACATTATTCTTTTTTTCAGTGACATTCTGTTGGAAGCTCTCTAGAAAAAACAATGTTGGTTATAGTTATTTGTAAATATACTTTATGCAAAAATAAAGTCATAAATGAAAGATTTGATTTCCAAGCATAGAGTCAAAGACCTATAATTCCAGCCATCAAGAGAGAGAAAAAACTTTAATGAAAGTTCATAGAATGTATTCTGATAATGGCTTCCCTTCTCCATCTCCTTCAAGATCTCCCACACATCTCCCAACTCCTCCATACACACACACACACACACACACACACACACACACACACACACTCCTCATTAAGACACAGAATCAAAAATGCCAAAAACTAACAAGAAGAAAATTTTAAACATGCCCAAACCAACCAAACGAACAAACAAACAAACACAAACTATCGCACAAAAACAAAAAGCACTATTGAATTCATTTCTGTTGGAGATCTACTACTAGAAATGTGTCCTACCCATTGAGACTCCACTAGGAAACAAGCAAACAAAACTTTTTTTTTTTTCTTTTAACTTTGCAAATTGGCTGTCAGTTGGAACTAGCTTCTTAGTTATTGATGGATGCTACTCTCTACTTCTCTCTGTCAGTGCTGGGCCCTCATCTTGCTTGTCCCTGTACAGGCTCTGAGCTTTCTGTTCCAGTCTCTGAGTTCCTATGTGTGTCAGTGCTGTTTTTCCTGGAAGACACTAACTCCTTGGTGCCATTCATCCTCTCCAGCTCTTCAAATCTTTGTAGCTCCACTGTCTGACAGCTCCCTGAGCTGTTATCATCTGGTTTGGTGATGATATTCCAATTTAGGGTGGGGTAAAATACAGAGTCTTTCACTTTCTACACATGCTCCAGTTGTGGCTCTCTCTGTATCCATACATGGAAACAGCAGAATAAAGAAACAAAACAATTGTAAAGTCAAGACCTGCCTGAATTATATAATGCGACCTTGTTTCAAAACAAAACAAACAAATATAAAAGAATGATCTACATATCTATGATCTAATAAACTATGGTTCCTTTGAACAAATAAAAAAGCACCTCAATTTTCACTTTCATTGCCATTTATACATCCCTATTATTGTTTTGGGGGGTAATACATGATTGTCTTTGGCTAGAAAAATATATGTCCACACTTAATGCTTTTTTTGGTACTAAGTCATTTTTATTTTCACTTTTGTTTTAGTGTTCTTGTTGGTTTAACTGATCCATTTCTAAAATCTAATCAATATATTTGTTTCTTTTTTAATAATTGTTTAAAATACCACATGTAGATGCCCTTTGTATTCAGTACACAAAACTGATTCAGGGAACACTAGATAAAAAATTAAATCTACTGCTTGCCACATTTTGCTTTACTTCCAATAATCAATGTCATCTTTGTTTATAGTGATTAGAACTTCTCTTGCTGTGCATAATACATCTTACACTCTTTTGCTGACAATTAAAAAAATTGAGCATGCACTATATTGAGTACTCTATAGTTAAGCGCCTTCTATTTTAAATTACCATCTCCAACGACGGTGCTCAGATGTCATTATCCTTTAACTGACAGCAAGATGAAAATGAACAGATTTTCTATTTCTATCTCTCTCCCTTTCTCTTTTCCAGCTCTAAGTTGTGGAAGATGAAGATAGAATGAATTAGCCTGGCACATAGAGCTTTGAAGAATGATATTTGAATAAGCAAAAGGCCAATATCAATGATTGAACCACGAGTCTACAAAGATTGTCGAACTTAAAATATTAAAAGACAAAGTAGTATCAATGACCCCAATAGAAAGATTTCTGAATCTAATCTCTTTCTTAAAAATAAAGAACTATAACTTTATATTTTATTTATTTTTGTGCCACAAATTTAAAAAAGGTAATGTGAAAAGATTTTTTATCTCTATTTGCAATAAGGAAATGGCTAAATGTAAAGAACTTCTGACCAGTTGTGTCAGCTCACAGCCAGAGGAATTTAACCTTTTCCCTGGGAATGATTTTAAAGAGAGAACACTTTGTTTTCATTATTTCTTCCTTGTCTGTAGAATACGCAAGGGAGTCAAGATACATAAGAGTAACTGACAGTTTTTATCTTCCCCAAAATACGAAGAACCTTTATGGGTTAATGAATTTGCTATTGGGTTATCATTTTTATTATAGGATTACTTTACATTTTTTATTATGTGTAATTTATGTTGTTTCCTTTGTGGTTTTCTCTTTCTTTCATAAGATTTATTGAGAAACACATGAAAACATTAATAACCAATCTTGTCTTCTGAAACTTCTCACTGCATTTCTCTGTATTCTTACCATCTAATAATTTTTTTCTGTCAATTATTCAATTATTTACATACGAGTCACTAAAAATTAAGTTTATAATTTTATGTGATTATAATAGTGTTATTTAATAGAAAAACTTGCTTTCAATTGCTTTTGTAATTTCCATTATATATTCTTTGAAATCTCAACTCCTCATTTATCTTATTGTATACTTTATTTCACATCTTTAAAATCGGCCAAGCAGCAGGGCAGTATTGGTGCACAACTTTAAACCTAGCATTTAGGAAGCAGAGCAAGGTTGATCTCTGAGTTCCAGGCCAGTCCAGTCTACAGACTGAGTTCCAGTATAGCCAGAGCTACACAGAGAAACCATGTCCTGAAAAGAGTAAAAACAGCTAAAAATCAAACACCCCCTCCCCCACAAATTCCCCCAAAACAACAGAGCAAAACCAAAAATCTGTCATAATGACATATTTCCCCAATAATATGATGTTACTTATTGTCTTAACACCATGGCAGCACATGTGCCAAAGTATTACAGAAATTAGTTATATTTTAAAATATATTTTCATATAGGTATAAAAAAGGTTTTCAATGGGTATTACTTGATTATTAATGAAACATAATTTGTAATGTTTTTAAAGATTTTTATAGCTTGGTATTATTTTAAATTAAAATGTAATTTTAGCAATTTCCAGTAACTGTGAAGTTTATGAACTGCCTGGTCACATGATTAACTGGAAAGCAAAGTCATTGAGTAATTGAAGAAAATTATTCTAGAGCACAACATGAATGAATTATTCTCTTACAATGATACTTGGAACATAGCCTATAGTTAAAGCTATACTTAAATTTATTTGTAAAATTATAACTTGCAGTTTCATTAATGTCTAGCTTTTAAATGATTTAGTAGCGACCTAATCACGATAAATGTAGTTCACTTTCTGGGAACTAATATTACATTGTTCACTGAACACATTACAAACTTTCTTGTATCAGATGAAGTAACACTGACATTTTACCTTACATTTATTACTTAAATGGGATATTTAAATCATAAAATATAATATAATAAGTATTTTATGTTAAACAACCCATATGCCAGACACTACTGTAGGTAGTAGCTGTGGGGAAAAAAATGGATAAAGTATTGTTTTGACCTCCAAGAAAGGGATTGAGAGTCATACAGGAGATAAACACACATAAGTGACTACAACAGAAGAGCCTGTGATAAATAGTGCAATAGACTTTCGTATGAAAAATGACTTTTTTTTTCTCAAACACAGAGCAAGCAAGCAAGGAAAATTTATTTCATCCTGATATGAGATCCAGATTGTACCCAAGAACAAAGAAACTGCCGAGTTTGACTCTAGAAATGCAACTCAGGGAATAGGAAAGAAACAGGCAATAGTGAGCACTCTGCTCAACAGAACTAACAGAAAGCAAGTTGAGCAAGCTTGAGTTTTAAGAGAAATTTGTGTAAAAGCTTGTCTCAAAATTTAATAAGATCTCAAAATAAGACTTGTGGGTCAAAATGTTAATAATTTGTTATCTCTTGTGGTTTGAGTATCTTTTCTTTTTGTTTCTTTTTTTTCTTTCCTTTTGAATTGGATATTTTACTTATTTACATTTCAACTGTTACTCCCCTTCCTTGTTTCCCCTCAGTGAGAACCCCTCCTTCTCCTAAATCTTCCATTGACATCTGGCAGGAGACATCCATATCAGGCTACTGTCAGCAAGCATTTCTTGGCATCAGCAATAGTGCTAGCAATAGTGTCTGGGTTTGGTGGATAGATCCCCAGGTGGGGCAGTCTCTGAATGGCCTTTCCTTCAGTCTTTGCCCCTTTGTCCCTGTATTTTTGAGAAGGGTGTATGGCTTCCTCCCTCAAGCGGGACCTGTGCCTATCCTCTGGATATGGTCTCTGGATATGGTCTTTACAGGTTCTCTCTCCCATTTGTTGGATATTTCAGCTAATGTAATCTCAGTTGGGTCCTTTTTGGTGACTACAACCAGCTACCCATTCCCTACTGCTACACACTTATGTTCAATTTTCTGACCCTCTGTATATCAACCTAGTCTCCTCCCACACCTAATCCTGCCCCCTTTTTTTCTTTCCCTCTCAGACACACCAGAAGAAGGCATCCGAGCCATCCTGTGGTTCCTGGGAATTGAAGTCAGGGCCTCTGGAAGAGCAGTCAGTGCTCTTAACCTCTGAGCCACCTCTTTAGCCTGTTTTCCCAGTCCACTCTACCTCCCACATCCCTCCCTTCCTCTACCTCCAGTGATTATTTTGTTCCCCCTTCTCAGTAGGACTGAAGCATCCACACTTTGGTCTTTCTTCTTCTTGAGCTTCATATGGTCTGCGAATTGTATCGTGGGTATTCCTCAAGAGCACTGCCCAATTGAATTTTCTTGTCAAATGCTATCTCTGCTGTTCACTGGGGCAAACTATTGTAATTCCCATTTCCTACATTTGTGGATAGCTTTTAAGCTCATAGGAAACACTGGTTTTATTCTCTTATTTGCTTTCATAATATTTTCAGGAAGGGACTGATGGGGAAAAATTGAATTATTTTATGGAATACAATGAGGCTGTAAATATTGGTATATCAATAGTACCAAACAAGTTCTAAAAAGGTAGACAATGACAGTTCTAAGAATTTTAAATTTCAGGAGATTATGAGAATTATATACTAGATTTTATATATAAAATATAGTTGATTTTTTAAATTGTGCTGATGTTTTCTTTCAATGGATGTAAAAATCTGTTTGTGTGGAATATTAAATAAATTTGATAATTTTTAAAATAGAAATGTAGCATAGGCCCTTTAATTGAGAGGAAGGAAATGTTGGGGCTAGATATTGAGGAAAAAAACTAAAGGTACAGAACTGTCTCAAGTGTGGGGTATGATTGTACTGAAGAGACATGCTAGCTCTCCAGGCAGTGCTCAGTTCCTATTTGCAGTCTGTGCTCATGAATTTTAAGTGAAACCAGTAGGGAAGAAAATCAAACTTTGCCTTGGGTTTGATTTTGCTCTGTCAGAGATGATTTGATTTCACTTTTCTAATGCTTCCCCAGGAAAGAGTGAGGTAAAATGTCCCCATGTGAGAACATATTCAGCACGATATGTTCACTTACAGATTAAATAAGCAAATTCGTAAATTATATTTCCTATGAAAAATGATCTTTACAAGTTTTATGGTCATTTCATGCCCCATAGTTAAGGATTAAATTCAGAGGCTATTAAACAAGAATTTTACACGCAAAATTCTGTTTTGTGTTTCAGAATTATGAACTTTAATTTCTTGATTTAAATGTGGAAATACAAGTTACAACTCTAATAGATGAGGAGCCCTGAGAGGGCAGTAACCTTGTTGGTATAATTACTTGGTTCTTGTTATAAAATTGTTTCTTTCAGAACAAGAAGGCTAAAAAAATGTTTACATTTCAGTAATACTACAAATAAAGTAATTTCATGAAAGCTTACTTTAAAAAGTGGTGTAATGAATATATAATTTTACACTCCAGTGCCGACTATGCTAAATGGAAACAGGCTTCTCAGTTTCTCTCTTCCCAATGATTTCAAAGCAGAAATAAAGTGTCTTTGTATGAATACAAGATGGCCTAGCTGTGAAGGACACAATGTTCTAAGATGGGAATAGAAATAAATATAAACTCCCATTATTTTGTGTTCTGCATTGAATGTGCTTCCAAATTTGCTGATACTTTTTGGTCCATAGTGGCGCCATACTCACTGGCTATGGACCTACAACTTACCTGCTCCTGTGCCTCTTCTTCAAGATCCTTATTAACATCTACATGTGTAAATATTTTGTTTCGTTTTGTTGTTTTGTTTAAATGTCTCTGATCACTGCCTTGTTGTTACCTGTAATTCCCTCCAGAAGTCTCTTGAGGGTCTTTGGCTTTTGCCCTCTAATTTCTGCCTTCAGTGCTCCCCATTATTTATTTATTTATTTTTTAATGGCAAAAGATATTAAATCACGATTCTAATTTTTAATTGAATATATTCATTGTACATAATATTTACATTTATAATAATATTTTCAAATGGGTATATCATCCATTTTGATGAATTTCTCATGTTCCTTCTTTTAATATTTCTAGACACTTCCAACTCTCTTCTTTTCATAATATATGTATAGGAATTTTTATTCAGCAGCATAACTGCTATGGCAAGGGGCCACATCCAAAGACCTCCTAGGTCTATATGGCCAGAATCCAGGTGCACTCTGGATTACAGAATGATCTGCCTGGAATACAGACTAGTATACACTTTTAATCCCTAACAATGAAGGCAAAATTAGTTTGTAGAAGGAAGCAGCCATGTTTGAAAGTGATGTCTAATTGACAGGCAGACAAAATGATGAATTAGAGAATGATTTAACGGATTGAGTCAGAGGTAGGATATATCCAATTTACAAGATAACATCAAAAGAAAAAAGGGCTACTTAAAAACAGCAATATAGAGAAAAGTATTGTTTCTGTTGTGTGGTGTATGTACTGTGTGTTGTTTGTGTATATAGCAGGTTGACAGGGCAGTTTTACAGACAGGTTGCAGAGAGCACAAGTTATACAAAGGGAAAGACAAAAGGAGCCAGAGAGTGAAAAGGAGTCAGAAGATTAGAACATATTGTCAAAGTTAGTATGAGGCCAAGCAGATGAATTCAGTCAGAATCCAAGAAAAGTTGAACAGATTCAGTCAGCTTGGAAGATTAGATTGTCTGAGGCCAGGGACTTCCATTCCTAGACCTACGGATAGTTAGAACAGAGGAAGATATTCTATGGGCTCAGCCCAAGCAAAATATTCACACAAGTTGGGTACAGCTCTCATTTCATATATATCCATAAAAAATATATTAATTTACATATATATAATACATATGTGCATATAGACATAAAATCATTTTTTATAATCAATATTTAACATTTAATCTGTGATGTTAGTCTTTCTGACTTTTATTTATAAATTATTAATAATTTGTAGTTACATTCAATTTTGTACCAAATGATATAATTTTGTTCTTTATAGCTGAATAAAATACCACCAGTTTGGAACATAGTCCATTTATCTTATTATTTCATTGGTTGAGTTCATAACTCAGGAAACATGAATAGTCCTATTCATGTGCAAGTAAGCACTTTTATACGCAGAGTTTGATTTCTTTGGGGTTGTGTTACTTGTTTCTTGTTTTGAGCCCTGAGCAACTCAATTGAAAAACAGAGGAGAACGAGCCTATTTTGGCTCACCAATTTAGAACACAAAGCATCATGCAAGGGAAGTTATAATATTGAGGCAGTCAGGTGAAGCTGAAGTTAGGAATCAAAGGGAGATGAATGATAATGCTCAGTTACTTTTATTACTTTTCTTTTTTCTCAGTTGTTGTCTTTTTTGGTTGTTGCTGTTGCTGTTCAAGGACAGTAGCTACCCAAATATTTACACTTACAACTGGGTCTTCCCATCTCTAACCTAATCAAGAAACTCTCTCAAAGAGATTTGTTTCTGTTATAATTCTAAAACCTGTCACATTGACAGTCAAGATTAGCTATCACAGCACTGATAGTTGTGACATGATGTGCAAGTTCCAGCATATTAAAATAATTATTTTATGTAAATATTAGGATATAAAAAGTATAATTTTTGTTTGATCAACCAAATACATACAAACACACATACACACACACACACACACACACGTATATATATATACTTGATTTTTCTCACTCATTTTACACAGGATGTTGGAAATGCTAGATATTTTCAATACCTGCCTCTTATTAATCATTTTCCCAAATGGGTTTTTCTGGTGAAGTTAAAAATAATTGATAACATTAATATGATTGACAATTTACATTCATGATATTCTACAGTGCATAAGAATAGCTAATTTAATTTTACTATTTATCTCACCAAACAAAATGCTTCAGTATGATTACACAATGGAATCATTACAGATATTAAGAATTCAGTGACTTAAGTCAAATAATGAAATGACTAATGAGAGGGAACTAAAAATTACATGAAGAAATATTTGAGATTGTGGTATGTACACATTTGCATAGGGGTAGGTGACAGATGAGTAACTTGTTGAGTAAGATAATAATTGGTCATCAAGGTGACACACTTTCTAAATTGGGAAACAAAACCTAAATTTTAGAAATCTAAAGTTCATGCTTAATGATCTTATTGGAACCATAATAAGATCATCTCTAGAAATACATGTAGTGTACTGTAAAAGTTAGGACCTAGTTCTTCCTCACAAATCCATACTCTCACAAATGAGACTCAGAGTCAAAATGTATTTACAAAAACCTTGGCCATATATCTAGGCTCTTCAATGACTAAATATAACTAAAAATATACTATTTTTTAAAGCTACATTCTGCATTGTATCTGGTTATCTGTGCTCAGGTACCATTTGTTCATCTCATCACCTCTTCCCAGTGAATCTCCCATCTGGTCTATCCCAGAATTCTTTCTTCTCTCAGATGTCACACCTTCTACTTCCTGCCTAACCCATAGGCTTTATAATTGATAGGTGATGCATCCATACAACAGCAAGCTCTTATCTTTGTAGCATATAGAAATCAAGAGCAGAGAAAGGATTTTGTGTACAATTGATTAAAATATGGATCCATTGTGGTTTGTCAGCCATGATTAATTATTGAGTATCTATAATAAAAATATTCCATAGGTTTATATGATTCCTGAATTTCTGATAAACTGTCATATTGATTGACAAAGTGTCTGTAGTACTTTGCATTCCTACCAGCAATGGAGGATTGTTCCTAGTGCTTGACATCCTCACTAGCATTAGCTGTCTTTTCTGTTTTTGATGTTAACCATTCTTTTATCTTTTTTTCTTTCCCTTTTTTGATGTAACTCGCAGCAGGGTCTTTATTCTATTCAAACTAGCTTGGCCTCCCTTAAACACACCTCTGTCACAAAGGATGGTTTTAGTGGTGGCAGAGCCTGATGTAAGTTAGCCATTCTGACAAGTGTTAGACTGAATCCCAGAGTCAATTTGATTTGCATTTTTCTGATGGCTAAGAATGTTGAATATTTCCTTAAGTGTTTCTCAGCCATTTGGGATTCCTCTGTTGATAATTTTCTATTTTAGATCAGTAACCCATTTTGAAATTTATTTAATTGGCTTGTTGGTGTTAATTTTTGAGTTCTTTGTATATTTCAAATATTAGCCAACGTTTCTCAGATACAGAGTGAAAAATATTTTCCCATTCTGTAGATTGCTATTTTGTCCTATCCATGATGTCCTTTGCCTTACAGAAGATCCTCAGTTTTATGAGGTCTCATTTGTTTATTGCTAATCTTAGTGTCTGAGTTATTGGTATTATGTTCAGGAAGTTCTCTCTTCTGGCAATATGCTCAAGACTATTCCCAATTTTCTGTTCTATCAGGTTCAGTGCATCTGATTTTATGACTTTATGGTCTTTTTTCACTTGATCTTGTGTTTTGTACAGGGTGGTAGATATGGAACTTTTTGTACTGTTCTAAATTCTGACATTCATTTAGACCAGCAACACATGTTAAAGATGCTTTATTTTTCCAGTGTTTACTTTTGTGCTCTTTGTCATAATCATGTGACTATAAGTTTATGGATTTATATCTTTGATTTGATTCCATTGATTAACTTGTCTGTTTTTATGCCAATACCATGAAGTTTTATGACTATTGCTCTTAGTAGAGTTTGAAATCAGGCATGGTGATACCTCCAGATGATTATTTTATTTTAAAGAATTGATATAGCTAAGTTTTGTTTTCCCAAATGATCTAAAAGAATGGTATTGGAATTTGATAGGGATTGCATTGAATCTGTAGATTACATTCACTAAGATGGCCATTGATACTATTAAGTCTACTGATCCACAAGATCTTTCAATCTTTGGATATCTTCTTCAATTTCTTTCTTTAAAGAAATTAAACTTATTGTAATACTTAATTTTAACTTCACTGATTAGAGTTACCCAAGATATTTTATATTATTTGGCTATTGTGAAGTGTGGTGTTTCACTGACTTCTTTCTTAACCTTTTGGTATTTGTATATAGGAGGGCTCCTGAATTTCTATTTTATTTTATTTTATTTTATTTTTTTTTGAGTTAACCTTCTATGCAGCCACTTTGCCAAAGGTATTTATCAACTGTAGGGGGTTTCTGGTAGAATTTTGGAGGTAGAATTTGGGGTCAAATAAATGATAATTAGACTTCTTCTTTTCCAATTCATATCTCCTTGATTTATTTTAGTTGGTATATTGCTTTAGCAAGAATTTCAAATACTATGTTGAATAGATACAATGGGAGTGGATAGTCTTTTCTTTTTCCTGATTTTAATAGAACTGCTTTGAGTTTTCTCCTCATTTAATTAGTTGTTGTCTGTAGGCTTGCTGTAAATTCCATTTATAATGTTTAGCTATACCTGATTTCTTCAAGACTTTTATCATGAAGTGGTATTGGATCTTTCAAAGACCTTTAAAACATCAAATGAGAACATTATGTCCTTTATTTCCTATCAGTTTACTTATTTAGTGGAATATAATGATGGATTTTTCTATGTTGAAAAATCTCTGAATCCCTGAGATCTAGCTTACTTAAACAGCATGCGTGGTCCTTTTGATTTGTTCTTGAAATCATTTTGTGAGTATTATAATGAATAGTTTGCACCAATATATATGAGGAAATTGGTATGTAATTCTCTTTCTTTGTTTCTGTGTTTAGAAGAATTTTAATGACTGCTTCAATTTTTTAGGTAGTGTAGGTCTATTTAAATTATCTGATCTTTATTTAACATTGGTAAGGGATTTCTATCAAGAAATTTGTTCATTTATTTTTAATTTTCCTATTTTGTCAAGTACAGGATTTTGAAGTATGACATAATAATTCTTTGGATTTCCTCTCTGTCTGTTGTTATGTTCCCCTTTTTTGTCTCTGGTTTTTGTTTCCTTTGATATTCTCTCTGCCTTGTAGTTAGTTTAAATAAAGCTTGTCTATCTTGTTGATTTTCTCAAAGAACCAACTCTTTCTTTCATTGATTCTTTATATTATTTATGTTGAGGTCATATTGTTGCTCCTCAAACCACAGAAACATAAAACTCAGTAAGACAGTGATGTTTTATTGAACACACACCATAATACTGATCAGATCAGGGACATAGCTCAGAATTATCTGAGGTATGACAAGAAACATCATTTTCTGTCAGCTTATAAAGGAAAAACCCCACAAAACCCATACTGAGCTCATAAGCAAGGGCAGGAAGTTCTGCCTAGCGATTGCCTCTGACTAAAGCCATTTTAGACATAATGGTTCATATTGACCTTCAATTTGATGTGTCCTACCTGAAGCATTATGGAATTCCTTAAGATTAACAAACCTCAGGACATATAGAGCATAACAGGGGATGTGGTCA
The DNA here is from genome assembly GCA_019843965.1 of Rhynchomys soricoides. Taxonomy (NCBI): domain Eukaryota; kingdom Metazoa; phylum Chordata; class Mammalia; order Rodentia; family Muridae; genus Rhynchomys; species Rhynchomys soricoides. The sequence continues at coordinate 13,876,029 of JADRCH010000004.1, read as the reverse complement.
GAATGACCCTGTTGTGAGTCAAGTTATTTTTCTGTGTCACTGACTGGCAGTCACATTACAGCAACAATACAAAATAGTTGACAGGCTCAGAACGAAATGGCTATAGCTGTGCTGTATTGTGGGGTTCAGACCGTAATAGTCTTCTTTGTTTTATTTTATTGATTTCATCATTCAGTGTTGGGAGCCGCTTGAGCACCCACATCCGCCATTACAAGATAGCGC